>CAIGQV010000818.1:7375642-7442412 GCA_903798115.1 Danio jaintianensis | reverse complement strand
TATATATATATATATATAAACAAACTGAGAAATGAAATTCATCTGTCACATACTAGTTTTTAAACATGGGAAGATTTCGAGATGAGAAAACAACAGACTCGACAGTTTCAGACAGTTTTTCCATTATGTACATGAACATGACCACCGATAATAGTTGCTCCCAAACCCTTTGAAATGACAGACCCGGATGCCTTGTTAACTATATTTATTTTATATTTCATTTACTGAGACTTCGCTATACTGTTGTATCTGAAACAGAAATGTTTTATAATTACAAGGTTAAGCTGTACAATAGGTCTATGCTTTGAAGGAAAAAAAACAAACAAATAATAAAGACGATGACATCATAACAGCGATAACCCATGATTAAAAGCTCTGACATCACTTTGGAAGATTGCATTATACTCACCGTATATATCGGTGTTCAAAACTAAATCTGTCATCTGACAATCTAAGCCTTGGGTAGCAATTATTGAGGAAAACAAAATGGAAGATGAAGGGTTTAGGAAAGGTCCCTAACAGCAGGTGTTGAGCAATCTCCATCTTTAACTGACCACAATTCAACAAGTCGCCTGCATTCCCATCTGACCAACTTCAAAACGATTAAACGAGCCAAAGGTCTACCATTTAACTCAAGCGGATCAAAAGTCAACCCATGTCAACAAACCCAGCAGCATCAAAATCTATAATAATTAATTGTGATTAAGGCGTCCTCTTCTCTACACAATGTATGCTACAAGGAAAGAAACCAAAACCTATTAAAAAAGGAAAGGAAACTTTCTGCCCGATTTTAATACTTTATTGGAAGCCATCTCAAACAACAATTAAAATAATCTAAACACCAAAACTTAAAACCAAAGTATAAAAGTCATTTATTGTCAAATTGTTTTTCAGCTGTCCTTAGACACACATTATGAACTACAAACCAGCTCTGCAGACCAGAACTCAACTCCAATACATTTACAATGGTGAAAGCGACCATGAAAAAACAAAAAATGATGAACAGTCATGGACAAAAGCACAAAAAAAAGAGACACTGACAATCTACAGTGGCTTCCAAAAACACAACCCAAACCTGCCCCTGAAGGTCCATAACAGCACTTCAACATCTCTACAAAGCAGTGCTTTCCCCACTGATGTCTACAAGCTCAACACAAAGACTTCAAATCAGAAGTCTTCTGCTGCCCTCTGCAGGTGACAAAAAAAAACAACCGCAGCATGAAGAGACCAAACCACCCATTTACCTCCTTTGCTCAAGTCAATTACTGTGGAAAACTTCAAAAGAAATCAAGAATTCATAACAGAACGTGCCTAATGATCTGTATGGAGAGCTACAGGATGGGAGCAACTATTATCAAGTGCCATCAAAATGTCTTGGTTTCTTAACTTTCTTTTCAACTGCTGGCTTCAATCATTACTGATTTCCGTATATATGTATATACACATGAAGATACGGAAAGCGGGACTTCATGCCAAAGTCATGAGTTGTAATGCTGTCCCATATCCAGCAGGACACAGCTAGTGTTGGGCTCTTTGTCTTTGATTCTTTCATGCATGTGTCTCGAGTTTGTCGACTGCTTTTCCGCGTGGCTTCTGAAAGTTTGATTCTTGATTGTGCGTCTGTCTTCCAGAAAAAGACGTGTTCTTCTTGCTCACTTCTCTTTTCTTCTTGACTTCCTCCTCAGCCATCAATAATGGAAACATCGATGTGAGACAAATCTATCATGTGCCTGATCAAGGGAACATGTGATTGAAATGAGACACGTGCATTTAGAAGACATCTCCAACAAAACATGACTGTCGGTAGAGTCACCATAGACCTTGTTTTTGATAGGTTTGCTGATGCTGCATGTTTCATTTGCCAAACATCTATGCAAACTATTGGCCACAACAACTCTTACAATTTTACCAATAACATCAACAGAAAACACCGAAATATATTATATTGTTGTTGTTTTTTTGTAGCATTTCTGTTGTGTTACAGAACAAACAGAATACACCTGTATTTTGGCTCTCTTGGTCTGTTTGATCCAGAACAAAAAAGGAAAAAGGTACACTAACCCATTTAATCCAACTTTTTTTTTTTTTTAGCAATTTGAGGACATAAGTTTTTTTCTTAGACCCCCCCAACATACAAGCTTCCTTTGATACTTTGTTGGTTAAACTAGGTTTAATACCTGGTCACAATAGTGACCAGTGGGAAACAGCATAGTCAGAATTGCTTGGTGTGTGTTCACTACTCTGTGCGTGTGCACACTTGGATGGGTTAAACGCAGAGTACAAATTCCGAGTATGGGTCACCAAATTTGGCCACATTACTTCACTTTGAACTGATTGCAAATATCAATTGTAATACTATCGGTTACAATTGTGACTGTTAACAAATTTCCAGCTCTTATTTATTTTAGATGAGCAAGCACGAAGTATCTAAACTGATCTGGTCATGTGACATTGAATCATTTTAATCAAAACAATCTACTTTTTAACTTAAAGTTCAAATTTCTTTTCAGAAGCTGACAACAACACTATTAGAGCTTCCAGATATAAAAATGTTTTTTATCTTATTTTATTTAATCCGGTAGGATTAAATGGGTTAAGATCTGTTTCACTTAGTGTTCACATGCGAAATTAATGACATACATTTTGTGCCAGAACTTACTGAACATACAAAACAATGCTGTTTGCTGGATTGAACAAGGTACTGTATGTGTGTGTGTGTGTACATTTGATAGTATTAGTATCAGTTAAAAACTCATAAAGAGCTTAAAAATGTGTAATGAAGTCAAAATAGCAAGACAGACAAAGATTTCTTACAAGTAAACACATTTCCAATGCCTGTATTAAAGTTTACTGGCCAGCGCTGCAATTATGATGAGAAAAGCCAGGTATGCTTGAGAACTCAGTTCTGTTTTGGTGTTGCATCTTGTGACAATAGGTCTTATTTCTGATAAATTTTTATCTCTGTGTTCATAATTCAGTCTAATCATCGATTGTTAAAAAAGTGAAAAGATACTAAACTTTTCAGCGGTCTCAATACGTTTGTTTGATGCACACCAGGTTTGGATTGCAGCATTCAAATGAACCGCACTAACAAAGCAACAGCTCCAGGGTTTGTTTTAATCAAGTGTGAACACACCCTTAGACCTTTATTTTTAGGGATATTACCATGATCTGCTGAAAAATGAATATGAATGAATAGAAACATGAATCTGTTTCTTACTCACAAAATACATTTCAATTGAATATTCTTGCTGTGAACTTACAAATTTATGGTAAAAAGCATCCTAAAAATGTCAACAGATCTATCGATATTTGTGCAGTTTGATGAATTTAAACGCTTACCTGTGGAAGCTGTGCTGAAAACTCACGGCATGCTCTGGGTTCGTAAACTTGGCAATGGCCTTTCGTTGCTCAGGCAACATATTGAACATCTACAAAAGAAAAACACAAATGACGTTTAGCTGTAGATTTTTATTTTCTAAACATTCATCTACATTGATGACCTTAGTTTTTTTGTTCTGTAGAAATGAGTGATAGACAGCAGAACTTGGTAAAAATCATAAAGGAATGCAGCACAAACGCACACAGCAAGATGGCGCTACTGTACTATTTTAAAAAGACCACCCTATAAACAGTTAATTCTGGGGTCAATGTCTTAAGAAACAAAACTTTTCCAAAGACAAAGTAATGTAAGGGGAAAAGTCTATTCACCACCTGATATTTTAAAAAATTTTTTAACATAGTTTAACATTTGTATGCTTTTGAAAAGAGTCCAAACACTTTAACCAAAGTTAGTTTGTTGAAATAACTCATGCCAAATGCATTGGTTGTCCAAATATATTAACACTCAATATATCTATGTGGGGGTGACTGCCTATATGTGTGTAATTGTGCATTGAAGTCGGCACATTCATTTACAACTTTGCTAAATTAGTGGTAATGCACTCCTTCCAGCCAATAAAAATGTAGTATTCAGACAGAAAATGGTATACATGAAAAGAACCAAGGAAAAACTAACATTTAAAAACATGCAGACTCAGGATTTGAACAACAAAATGCTTTTTAACAGCTATTTGCTACTTCATTTGTAATGCTCTCTTCACAATATTTCACTTTCCTTGTTAAAAGATCAAAAAATCTGTTCTAAAAATAATGTCAGAAAAACTCAATGTTTTCATCTAGCATATAGAAATATACACAAAGTGTACACAAAATGCATAAAACATATTACACATTATATCAAGAAATTCTAAAGCTTTAAATATATTCATACATAACGATGTTTTGTGCTGTTTAACCAGCAGGTGGTGCTGCTGCCAATCCAATCTTGCACTATAGAGGAGCATTATCAGTGTTTACACTGAGACATTCAGTTCAATCTGAACATAGAGTTTACAAAAATGCTAAATAAAGTCAGTGTTTAAAGTGCCATTTACATCTCTCAAGCTTCAAATCAGAATTGATCTTTTGACATGCAAACAACAATATAATTCCCTGCTGGTTTAAGATGAAAATATAAGCCATCCTCATGTTTCTTTTCATTGTTTTAAAAAGAAAGTCTAATTTTAAGCCCTAATTGAACAAAGGAATCTTTATACTGTGCTGCTTGTATTATGTAAGACAGTAACAGTCGTCCCTGCAACAATTTACCTGCGCATACGGGTCAGAAACAAATAAAGATGGGACAACACAATCCTGAACAAACAGTGGATAATTTTAGAAGAACCTGACATTTATTTATGACACTCTGCTCAACAACTACAGTGCTTGTGTCCAACATGAACATTTTGCCACACTTATCAATAGCCAAGGAATTGAAAAAAGTTTACCAACCATGAATGGTTTTTACCATCCATGAAACAGAACAAATCACAAAATCTGCAGATTGTATTATTATTACATTTTAATCAAACTATAATATAATTAAGCTAAAAGGATTAAGAAAGAAATCACTAATATTATTGAACAAAGTATTTACTAAGAATAATTTAATTAATAGTAATAAGTTGTAAAATTATTTGGAGAAAAAAAAAATTACTTAATAGGACTGGGTGATTAAAAATAAATAAATAAATCGCAAAGATATTTGTGCAAAGCTGTGATTGTCTTGCACATCTAGTCAGGGAAACATGGTGCCGTGAAATAACCTTCACAGGCCAGAGGGCGCTCTCGTGCAGAAAATCCAAACACCCACAAAGCAGCAATCCAGGAAATCCCCATAGCATTGCATTGTAAATAAAAGATTTAATTGATTCAGCGTGACTACTAATCTCATGGCTATGAAATCATCTCACAGAAGGATTTATTTCAAACATTCGACTGAAGTTATGAAACGAGTTCGGAGTAAAAATGTAAAGCACGTTATTATATTGCATTTTCTCATGCAGCCATAAATCATTTCATCTGTCATTTTCACAGAACGATTTTCTAAATGTCACTATAGTCCGATTAAATTGTTTTCTATTTGATTCTGCATAGTTTGTTAGTGAACTAAGACTTTTTGTAGTACATGCTGCTCCATCTGAAAGCCCGTGCTAGAACCAGCTTTACTGACAAAATGCACATGAATATCACGTTCAATTAATTACCCAGTCTTACATTCTAAAAAAAGATATGAGCTGCTGAGAGAGACAAAACAATTGGTTTTCAAAATATAAAAAGAAGTATTAACAGTTTGATAATTGTGCCAAATTAAATAGAGTTTTTTGGCACTTTTAGAATGTATAAAAAATTGACAAGTCAACGAGTGACACTGTTCTATAAACCTCGCTAATGCAGAAATCTACTCAAATTTGGCACATTAATAATGTATTAGAGAGTCTGGTCATTGCATCATTATTCCATTTCTACATCACTAGCTACGTTTCCATCCACCTATTTTTATGCGCATATTTGGATATGCGCATTAAAAAAATCGGTTGATGGAAACGCTAAGATGCGCATAAATTTTGAAAATGCGCATAAAAAATGTATGCGCATAACTGAGTAGGATAAATTTTTTATTCGATAAGAAAAGATGCGCATAAACTGCGATGGAAACACTTTTACCGAACAAATTCCAGTATGCGCATTAAAAAAAGGTCATGTGATTTGGTTATAAGAGATCATGTGGTGATAAAAATGTTTGTAAATGGACAAACCAGCAGACTGACCACATTGTAAAACATCTGAAATGTTGTTTTGGTCATTCTAAAATGCCTTAAGAATTTCAGTATTAGTGTTATCATATTATTAATGACCTCCAGAACTGTTAAGAGCGTCTGTGCTCCGCGTCTCACGCCTTCAAACGCCACCACGCGTTCACTGCATGTCAGCATTGCCTTCTGAGGCGCAAGTCATTTATTAAATGAAGAAAAGATTCACGCAGCTTCTCCTACCTCAGCAAATTCCATTTTTACTGTTGATATTTGGCGCCAATTAAACAGGAAGTGACGATTTTGTTCTCTTTGACTCATTGGATGGAAACGCTGCTTTATTCGCACATCTTTTATGCGATATTCCAGTTTTGCGCATTAAGTTAATTCGCATTTTTGGATGGAAACATAGCTACTGTATGCAATGCCCAGTTTTGGTTTTCAATCCAAACAGGTGTTTACATGTCATATCAAATAGATTAGGGCATTAACCTTTGAAATCAAATCCTTGATCTTTAAAAGAAACAAAAATATAAATGTATTTTTGATGAGTGAAAAACAAAGCTTAAGATTCCCAACCTCAACAGGGCCAATGGAGTTGAGCAGGTTCATGAGCTGTTTATTGGTTGTGGTGGTTGATAAACCCTCAATGCAGACAGTGCTGGGCTGATGATCTTGAGCTTTCGGGGTCTGCTGTGTCAGCAAACGATTCGTTCCACGGCCACGTCCTCTTCCTCGAACTACCAGCTGTGGACATCAATAAAGATGGAGAGAACTACTCATTAACAACTACTATGATACAATTAAAGCAAAAACAAGTAAGAGGACACATAATAGAGCAAACAACTGCTTTAATGTAATGCTGGAATAAGGGATGATTATGAAATTGCAGAATCTTTGTTATACTTTATTTATATCCTTTAGCTATTTTTATTCTACATCTCTATAGCAGTTCAGCAGTAAAAAACACATCAGTAACTGCTCTTAAAAACTACTATATTACTGTATAATTCATAAACAAAATGGTGTTAATGTTAATATTTTTAGGCACCGTTAAACCCCCACAGTTCAACCATTTTATTTACAAATGGTTTCAATAAGGTAAAGTATGTGAATTTATTTTCTGCAGTATTCTTGTTTAAATTGGCAGCTAAAACATTAGAAAAAAAAACTTTATTTCACATAGTTTCATGTTCACCATTATTTGTGATGTGGGTTAAACGAAATCATGCATAAATGTGGCCAATAAGCCAGATACAACATCAAGGTGAAGTGCTTTTTGTCTGAGATAGGAGAGGCAGTCCTGCAATCTCTTCAGCACTTTACTGATTAAGCCTCTGAAGAGACTAGAGGGAAGAGACTTCAGAAAGAGGCCATCATTAAGTCACGCCTGGAGTTTGCTAGAGGCCATGTGACAAAACCTGCTGAATGAAAATGTTGTGGTCTGTTGAGAGTGAAGCTGAGCTCTTTGGCCTTGAAAGCTCTACGCTGGGCACAAACCAAAGACAGATAACGCCAACATTACAGTCAAGCACAGACATTGCTTCAGTATAAGAAAAGCCTTTCAGTTTGTAAGGCAATAAAGAGTTGTTTTTTTTAAAGGCATTCAAGTTTCACCTTGTAAAACCGATTTGGATGCTACACCAAAAACGTTTAGAATTAGAATTTATTCCTGTGATGGCAAAGCTCCAGTTTTCAGTCAGACTGTTTCAGTGTTAACATTCAGAGGTCATTGTATATGGTTGTATTGTTATCAATTTATTCAAAATCAGTACATTGAAATTATATGGACTTAATACTCTGATGCTGTAAACACTGTTCATTGATCAATGTTTATTTGTGAATAAAATTAAATGGGTTTATCTAGGGCTGGGCGATAAATCGATTTTATCATTGGTTTTCACTTTAGCTCATGCAACACTGTCCTCTGGGTTCCAGTAATTCCTCAGCACATTTGCCATAGAAACACACAAACAACATGGCAGCAAGCAGGGAAGAACTTGTTCCGCTCTATGAAATTAAAAAGTACACAGGCACAACACACACAAGCACACACGCCAAAAAAAAAGAAGGTATAATTCAGTGCTCTGCCACGCATTCACCATGAGACGCACGTATTTGAACCTGCTCACGCCACATCTTGTATTTCTTATGAAGTAATGGATATTTCTCACTAAGAAGAAATAGATAAGACAATTATTGGACAAGACGTGCATATGAAAGGAACTGTTACTGATCTAATGTTGGAATTCAACATTGCTGTTTCTGGACGTATTACTTGGCCCAGCCACAGACACGTTTATTACTAGGTACCGTAAATATCAACACTGTGACAAAACTCAATAACAGTCCTATGTTTATCATATAAAGCAATTGCTAATTTGTGGATTTAAACACCTTCTAGCTATATTTCTGTATCAAAATGTTATTCCTAATTTTCTATTTCTACTCTTCAGAATTCGTAATTCATGGAATTCATATAAATGTTAGCATTATTTATGTAATCTGTATGAAAATTTTGAAGAGTCATAGTTATGGATTTCTTTGAAAAATATCTTCATTTGTGTTTCGAAGGTGAACAAAAGTTTGGAAAGTCACAGGGATGAGTAATTGATGGCAATTTCTTTTTCATGGTAGTGAATATAAAACATTCATTCATTTATTTTACTTCGGCTTGGTCCCTTATTCATCAGGGCTCGCCACAGCGGAATGAACCGCCAACTTATCCAGCATATGTTTTACACAGCGGATGCCCTTCCAGTTGCAACCCAGTACTGGGAAACATCCATACACACTCATTCACACACATACACTATGGTCAATTTAGTTTATTTAATTCACCTTTACTGCATGTCTTTGGACTGTGGGAGAAACCGGAGCACCCGGAGGAAACCCACGGCAACACGGGGAGAACATGCTAACTCCACAGAGAAACGTCAACTGACCCAGCCGGGGCTCGAGCCAGCGACCTTCTTGCTGTGAGGCGACAGTGCTAACCACTGAGCCACCGCGTCGCCCCTGAATATAAAACATGTACCTATTAAACCATTTATTATGTGCTGATATTTTGTGCTGCTGGTGCATAATAAATGTAAAAATAATAATAAAACATTCCAGTTCAATGCAAAGGCATGCCATCCATCTTTACAAACAGACGTATGGCATCAAATGGCCCAGGTTGGCTCTTGACCCAACTAAATGCAGCAGCCATCCACGCTGAAAGATTCCCAGTGCTATAAGCTAGTTGCTCCCTCACCACTTACTGAACATACAATTCACTTTTGCTCCGAGCGAAACCCTGGGTCCGTTGTCAGTGAGTGATTTACAAGGCCACGGTTATATCAGTAAACAGCAGCGAGTGTTTGGAATATCTGACTCAACATGAGCGCTCAGGCAGATGTGCAGGAAGGCGCTCTGCTGTGACTGACTGACACACGTTAGCACTGTATTTGTCCCCTGAGAACGGACGACTGTACAGAGACGGCAGCGCACGGAAAAGGCCAAGGGATCTTCATCTCTCCTGCTTCAGCCTGTCAATATCATCGCACCTGGCACTCTGTTCCATATCATTACTGCTCCCGCTCTCTTCCAAAACAGCTACCGGTCCCCTGGGAAAAGCAGTGACACAGCTGAGCCATAGCAGAAACCAAACCTACCGTCTTTACTAGTGCCACTTACAGCAGCTCTTCATGACAGCCGCAAAGAGCCAATGATAACTTTAACAAACGGCACAAGTGTATTGTATATTCAGGACAGCACTACACAAGTTTATGAGAAATAAGCAATGGTTCAGATAAAAAAATAAATAAATATGATAACGATGTGCGTTTAAGTGATTTTTGGTCAATAATATGGACGCACCGGGCAATTTTATCCCTCTATTTTTTCACTTTCTGACAATGACAGGAAAGTTTTCAGAGCAAATTCAACAAAATGAAGGTCACGTAAATGTAAAAGATGTTTTGTGTGTAGACAACCATTAAAAAGTCTACAGAGAGTAAGACCTTTTTTTAAAATATAAAAGAGTAGGAATAGGAAATTAGGAATAACATTTTGATACAGAAATATAGCTAGAAGGTGTTTAAATCCACAAATTAGCAACATTTATCATGGTTCGACTATAGAAACACTAATGGTCACTATGGTATTGTGGCAGACATTTTTATATATTTTCTTTACTGAATTAAGCTAGCAGTGTAAATATTAATGACAGTATTTGAAGTAAGATTAGATGTTTTGGTGAGGTGCTATACCTGTGAATATCATGGTCTACGAATAAATAAGGAGAGGCTATTCCAATTTTTACAGACAGTACTATTTCTGCTATAGAAAAACGTCATTTGAATCCTAACTCAAGCTACTGTAAAAAGTACATTTACTAAAATCAAACATGGGAGTGGGCAAATCAGGTGCTAGTGCCACCGTCTGTAGAACTTAGTGGCACTGATGCCAGTGCTCTCCAAGATTTCTCTGGAACCCTGCACAGGACGATAGGGAATTTGAGCTAAGCCCCGTTTAATAGCTTTCTGCCAAGTGTTGTCCTTTTCAACAACAGTAGAAAATGGCTACCAAAAACTTATAATTTCAACTTATAATGAGTCATAATCAGTTTTAGCAATAATGATTAAATTTAGAAGTCCAAGAGTTTAATATACTGATTTGGACATAACCCGAAAGCACCACTAGTACCAGAGCTTAGTGTCATCTCTTCAAAATGGCATTGTGCACCTGTCCAATTAGGGGCTTGTGAGAGTAATCCAGATTCAATGTCATACCCGGTTCGTTTGGTTTGTCACGCCACGACCAGCCTGTTGTTGATTTTGTACACCACCAGTTGCCATGGTAACTTTCCTGATGGGACCAAGCCTCTGTTGGGGGACAGGCCGACCAATTGGTGGTTGCTGTTGCTGTGAGGGAGCAGTGCTGGGACTGGCATCTGCCTGCTGAACACAGAGCAGACACATCTTACAAACCACACAAAGAAAATCCCAGATTAACAAATATCAGAGACCATCAGCCTGAAATGGACGAAACTGACAAAATATGCGATACTGAGGTTGAGCATTACATTTTCCTAAAGAATTGTCCGTATTTTATTAGCATTTCTTAAACTTATGTAATGACCATACTATAATAAAAAGGAAAAACAAGATTTTTCGATCCCACTTTATATTAAGTGGCCCTAATTACTATGTACGTAAATTAATCATTTAGTACAACGCATTTAAGTACATACACGTTTTTACATTGTACTAATATTTTAAAAATGATATGCTTGAAATTAAATCCGTAATTCATTTCTGTATTTACATTTAGAATTACATTGTTTACCCGCACCTTACCTTTAAAAAAAAAAAAACTACCCATAGCCCAGACCTGTCCCTAAGCTTAACCATATCCTACTTTAAGAGCACCAGAAGTGTTGTGGTATACTATATGAACACAATAACTACAGACTACTTAAGACCACTTAATATAAAGTGGGAGCAATTTTCTGATATAATTTAATTAATTAAACTGTCATGGTGCCAAAAAATAGACTTTAAAACACTATGAAAGACTGAAAACCTCTGCAGATATTCTGCTTCTTCTTTGCTGCTGTCCTTTTCCTTATTTGTCTCTACTCCTCCCATTGGTATTTATTAATTTATTCTGAGGCTCTAGGTCCACCTTTGGGCCTGGTCTAGCCAATAGTATAACAGCACCTACTGGAGAGGTAGGTAAAAAGATAGGCTCAAAGGAGAACAGAGGTGAATAAGAAGGCCCCATTTGATTGGTCAAATTAGAAAAAACAACCTCTCTGTAAAATAAATATTGCATTTACTATTATCACCACAACAATACTTTTTCAATATATTCTGCAGCCCTACAAAATAACTACAGACATAACAGACAACACTGCTCCAAGCGGTGATGTGATCTGATTTCAGGATGCTTTTTAGAGGATAGAATATAGCTGAATTCGTCAAACATCTTCCAGAAAACTGGTGACCGCATTTCTAAGTATAAATGTCATGGACTGGAGACTTTACACACTGCCTCTGGCTCTTGCTCCACACTCTCAGTAATACTGTTTCCTCATCTTACAATGTGTCTGTGTTATCTGAAGGCTCCTGGCAGTCTTCAGATGTTGAGGGCCTTGAAAATGGATAGATTTAAGCTGTTCATAGGAACTGAACCTCACAAAAAGAGCTTCCAATCACCTCAATTTGTTCTTGTGACCACAGATAACACAACATCTCAGTGTCTTTTTTATATTTAATGAATGACTATGCCCTTCTTAAATTTGTCATGTGAACATAATTTGTGAGAATAACCCTGCTTAAGGTTAACCGGTCAAATTTTGTATCTCAGGAAATTAGTGATCAATGACAATCTACTATGCTGAATATCAAAGGTTTCATGAACATGACAATAACCCTGAAAATCACAAAAATCTCATGATTGGTCAGCACATAAATCAGTTCCTTTGGACAAATACACAAAGATATAAACAGAATTACCTAATACTAATTATGTACTTATAGTCTGTTATGTCTTGAGTGAATGCAAGACGTTCGGGGGAAAATGTTATGATCATTAAATCATATCCATGCATTTTATGTCTTAAAGGAGTGGTCCACAATGTATTTTTAAGGCTTGGTTGTGTTTATAAGATGCTGTTTGGCACCGCTAACAATTTAGCTACAAAATCATATCAGTCAAACCGCTGTAAACAGCCACAATCTTCAGCAGCCCATGCAGTGTCTCTCTATGCGGCTGCTTTCCGAGCGTTCTACATCTCAAATAACAAACTCGCAAAAGATATGAGAACGTTTTTATATTACTTACACATGCTTATTCCGAATATATGTGAAAAGCACTTGTCAGATTTTATTTTAGAGAGCAGGCGTGAGCTGTGTGCTCTTCATTTCTGATTCACATCATTGTTTACGTCCTCGTTAATGCTAGAAACTGTGCCTGTAGTTGATCAATTTTAACTAATAAAAATACTTACAGGTTGTGGCTCACAGTTCACAGCTTCGTCTGTTGGAGGAGTTTTAACCGAATTCTTTGTCAAACGCTAGTGCTATATCTTTTTTATATAATTCTCTGGAACACAATTAAAATTAAACTGTAAGCACTTCTCTCTTTGCGTCGTGTCTTTTGGAAGCCCAAATACAAAAACAGAAGAAGCTCTGTGGAAATAGCAGCGTTTGGATGGCATTTTAGCTTTCACTGCTTTAACATTACAGAGCCTCTGGCCACGCCCCTTCGATGCGCAGGGTGTGCGCGCGAGGTGAATGCATGTAACCGGAAGCCCTTGTGATCTCACTAGCTTGGATGTATTTTTTTGTAGTTCCCAAATTCACTCGCTGTAGGCTTTGCTGAGCTAACTCTGTAAAAGCCAATGTCTCCCTTTGCATTGAACTTTGAGCGTCTTACATTCAGAGATGTTGTTTATGTTCACACAGCTACATTACACATCAACTAAAGTTTAAAATATGGTATCGTAGTGGACCACCCCTTTAATATAATAAACCTGCTCCAGTCTGTCATTAACGTTAATCAAACAACCAAAGAATGAATGGAATCATTTATTAACATTGACTGAAATCATATTCAAATGATTTCTTACTTGAATGCCTCGTATACCATTTTTGTTTTACTCTGTTATTCTTATCTTTGTTAAAATATAAAAAGCAAACAAAGAATAACCGACTTATACCATCTACCACAAAGAGAAAGAAACCTCAGCATGTATTCCTTATCCGACAGCAAACCTGAATATATTTAACGCACTCCCTATAAACATTCCTTCAGTCTACAACAAAGACATAATTGCCAAAGCAGCTAAGCTCATCCTTTTCCCCTCATCTGTCTTTTTCTAAACCATGTGCATTATCTCTATTCTGTCTGTCTCCATCTGAGGGGGTTAATGGATTAATCCAACTCAATACAAAATCCACACCTTCAGATTACATCTATCAGATGCTCCGCAGCAATACACCGGGGCGGGGTGACGACATTTGACAAGTCCCTCCCCCTCCCCCACCCAGCCCGTCACCTCCATCCCCCATGCTGCTTTTGTACGGTGCAGGCTTTTGTATTCTTGCTGATGAAAATTTAATTTGCTCTTATCAGTGCGGCTAAGCTGGGAGAAATACAAATCCGCCCAAACCGGCATCTCTCTTTCTCCCGGACTCTCGCAGGTATTATTACACCGATATCAACATAGACGAGAAAGATTAATTGCAGATGTCCCCGGACTGACACCTATTCTAACACACTTCAATGATGAGCTGATGGATGGATAAAGCGAGAGGCGAGACGAAATAGATGAAGAGAGTAACACGGAGCGAGCACAAGTTAGAAAGGAGAACAAGAAAGAGAGATAACATTGTCAGGCAGCTGAGGTTGACAGCAGGAGAAGAGAAGCACCTAGAGGATCAGCTTCTTTCGGTCTGACAGACCCTCCCCCTTCTTCCTCTTTGTCAGTCAGAGCCACGGCACTTCAGATAGCTGCGTGTAGCTTTCTATTAACTAAGTTGACACACAGTTATCTTCATTCACAGAGATCTGGCAGTCAAAGGAGATATTTAGCTTAGCTTCAGGCAGGAGACTGGAAAAGGATGTTTTCTCCTCATTCAACGAACAAATCATCTCTTAGAGGCCATAAATCATCCTTGGGTCCTCCTTTTCTTGGTTGAGACGCATAAAACGCCCTGTCAGAACAACCTCAAACTTGTAGACTTAAATGTAAAATGATTGGCAAAACCGATATATAAACCTCAATTTGGTCTTGCTCAACTTGACTCGTAAAATTGCTGCTCGGCTTGAAGAAGATACAAACCTTTACAATGTCTGGATCTGCTGTCACTCATAGTAAAGACGCAAATGCCAAGCGTCTCACTTTAATGACAGCAGGATGGTGCCATTTATGGACTCAAAAGGTAAAAGTGTTTTGTCAATTAAATCACAGTATGAAGACTACCATCGCTATCGATTCTTTCAAAAAGAGAAATTTGCTACATACCTTAAACTGTTTTTAGCTCTAAAAACTTTACTGGTCGAAAAAGTAGACTTCATGACTTTTACAGTAATTGGAAATCCTCCTTGTCTTTGAGGCAAGCTCTTTTATTAATTCTATCAAGGTGACAACTACTTCAAGAAAACCATCAAAGGCCAAAGACAAAAAGAAAAAGAATCAAAAAATTATGTGGCACATGAACTTTAAAGATCACATCTACAGTTTAAAAAGGTAGCAAATTCACTCACCTCTCCCAGAAGCTTAACTACACGCACTTTCTGTGGAACTTGTGGTGATTCAACACTGTTGGTTCTTTGCATCACTGTTCTTTTTCCACCGGGCTGAGGCTGACTCAGGCCATGGCCCTCTATTGGGTTGGTCTGAGCACCGACACCCTGAACAGCCGGTCGTTGAGTGTTTTGTGGGGCAATGGTCCTCTTCTGCAGTGGTTGACACTGGCCCTGTAGATTGCCACCAGGACTAGCACTCTGTGGCTTCTGTGGCCCACACCAGCCTGAAGCGGGTGCCTGAGGTTTAGTGTTCAACAGACGTGTCTTAACATTGGGACGAGGGGAAATAAAGATAGGTGAAGGGTTCTGGGGGGTTCCGTTAGAGATCAGAGAAGGGACCGGCTGAGGGGGTTGGGCTGCGGGGGGTTGTGTGGTGTTCTGTGTTGGTTGAGTCTGGTTTGGGAGTTGGCCACCAATTCGTTCCAACAGTTCCTTTTTGCGTTCACCAGCCTGCTGCTGCCTGCGTAGCTCTTTGCGTCGAAGGACCTCTTCTCGCATACGCTTCTGTTCTTCGATCTTCAGCCTGTATTGTCGTGTCTCCTCATCTTCATCTGGGCTCTAAACAAGAATGAATATAAATTCTGAATAAATAAATGAAGACTTCTTTTGGCTTTATGCAAAACATTTCAGTCCAGTGATGCATATGCACGAGACCAAAGTTGCTTGTGGTTACTTACACATTCTAGACAAAGTCTAGCTATAATTGCATTATCTACATATACAATTGTAACATTTGGTTTGTTTTTTTGGGATCAGTGTTAATGCCCCAATAGTCGACTGCCCCAATAGTCGACTAAACTTGTCAAAGAGAAGAGGCTTGGTCAACCCAAATTTTCAGTCACAGAATGTTTTCTTATACACAGGATTTGCCAAAAGTGAATCAAGGTGGACAGATTGCTAATGGCTGGTCTCTGTGGTAACAGTACATGGGACATGACATGAAAATACCTGCCAATCATTGACCCCAAAACAGCAGCTTTACATGGCCACTTAATAAAAATGTGTGCCATACGTTCAATGGATCATAGAAAGAGGTGACCTGTACAATAACTTGCTCTTACTCTACAAAAAACACTGCACTTTTGTAAAATTATAAAAGCGAACAGGTTATGCTTTCAGCGCTAAGCGTCTGTTTCACTTGAAGCAATGTGTGCTGTTTTGTTTAATTTGCAGACAGTTGGAGAATGTTCAATGTTAAATGCAGCACTGCAGAAGCACTGTCAAGGGCTCACAGTTGTTTTGGAAGAGCACTGTTTTTGAGCCGCATAAAAATATTTCAGTGGACGTGCCGATTAGTCAAAAAAATAGGAAGCAGTAGTTTATCAATAAGCTATTAAATGTTAATACATCCTCCTTTACTCATTCACAACCATTACTTCTGCCGTTGAGCTGTGACAAGCTTTATGCTTGTGCTTGAGCACTTGTAGGCAATTAATTGCATGATTTAAATAGTTTAATAATAAACATTACATTAGTCGAATAATGGAAAAATCACCAGGAAAATCTTTAGTCGGGTAAGCCCTATTGTTGGTTGTTACTTATAACTGCAGACTGAATGTGTTTAAACAATGTTTATCGGATTGTGGAAGAGACATATTTTGATGACCGCCTGTCTGTGGGTGCATTGCAAATTGACCTGACTAAACCTATTGGTAAAGAAAAACTATTGGTAAAATTCTTTACAACCCAAGTAAAATCATTGAATAGAATAGGTATATTTTTGTAGCACTGTGTCTGTGTGAGGAACTACTTTCTTCCGCTATGGATTCACACCTGAAGTTGACTGTAACAGCTGGGCAAAAGCCATTGCCAATTTAAAAACTTCACTTTAGAACAAGTATTTAAATTACTTAATTGCATATTGTTGAGTATTAAATAAAACAAAATGAATAAAAATCAACAGAGACATCGTCCTTCTGTATTATTCTGACTACAACATCTGGAAACTCAGCAACATTATACCCCAAAAAAGCCAAAAAATGGCATTGAAATGTCCACTGAGGAAAGCAATGTCTCTTGGCAAATTCCACATTTTTCAAAGCCTTTCAGATTGATAATAATAGTCCCCACATTATAGTGGAACAATGTAACGTGAACTGCCAAAGATGCAGAGTTTTTCAATGTCAAGTACTTTTATTAAATACTACTGCAACTTTTTGAACAACAACATTAACCAAACAACAATCTGAAATCCATATGTTAAATCCAAAGGGAAATGTGCTTTTGCAGTTGTAGACCCTGATTTTAAATCTAGTCCTAAATCTTATTTCTACACTTTGGCTTTTAACTTCGTATGAGAGTCTTATGTTTGAATTGATTTGTCTTTTTTGTTTTAAAAGGTTTATGCTTGTATAGCACTTTGGTACATTTGTTGTTTCTTAAAAGCACTATACAAATAAATGTTGACTTGACTTGAGATCAGTTGAAATCTAAACTACTACATTCTTGCCTAAAAAGACTCAATAATACATTATGTGGTACAACAGCCGCAGTATGTGTCAAACTACAGTGAGTCTGCATGGCACTCGCTTCGGGTGGAGTGATGCACACAGGTAAAAGGGCTGGATCACTGCTGATACTCATAGAATACTGCATGGCTTTCGGACAATCAGATTCAAAGATAAAGACAATCCCAATGCAAAAAAACCCCCCCATATATACTTCAAATCAAATAACTGCAGTTGTGCACCACAAACACTGTTTTTAATGGTTATGTAAAGCACTTCAGACACATCCAGCAGCTGCCACACGTGAGGCATGTTTACAGTGATGTTATGTATTACCTGTGGAGTGGTGCTTGACTGTGCAGCTGGATGTGCTTTCTTTATCTCGGGCGCTCTGGGCTGCAGTGGTGCTCTGGCGGAGCCCTGCCCTTGTGCCACAGGTCCAACCTTTCCTGCTGGTCCAGAACGAGCAACAGGCCCTTGCCTAACATTCTGTGTTGCCTTGGTAACTGGTTTTGCTTGCCCACTAGGCACTGATGGGCAGGTATTATTGTTACTAGTAGCGATGGGCAGTTCCCGAAGGTTGCTGTTGCGCTGAGGAGGAATCTGCTGCAGTGGAGAAGGAGGCGTCTGAAGAAAAGCAGGAGAAGGTCAGAAAAATGGGTTGATGTTCATAGTATTGCCAAGAATGAAAATTTATTAATTGACAGCAGTTTTACTCTAGTGTAGTGAACTGCTTTGCATGAATGAAAAAAACTTAATAACCAGCATCAAAAAAACATTTGAAGTGCTCACCATTCTGGGTCTGGCATGGTTGTTACGCTGCTGGTTGCCCTGTGGCCGGGACTGCATCTGTCTATGGCCACTTGGAATCGATTGGCGGAAATGGGACTGGGAGAGGTGTTGGTCCCTTGGGTGGTGTTGGTGGTGAGTTTGATGTTGGGGTGGAGGCTGGGAGTGAAGCAAGGCCTGGGGGGGTAAGTCCTGTCTGTGTTGCTGGTGCTGCTGCTGGTGCAATGGCTGATGGGACAGTTGCGGATCATGGTGAAGGGGCTGCTGCAGTAGACTCTAAAAATTAAACATAAAAAAAATTAACTAGACACACAATCAAATGAGGATAAAATAATATAATTTACATCTTAAGTGTACAAAGGAGTTAGATCAAATGTATAAACCTTTCTCTCAAAGGAACATTTACACTGAAAAACTATCTCAGGGGCCGGTTGCACCAGTAGTGCGCAAGTTAAAACGTAGCCTAGTTGTGACACTAAGTTCCAACTTAGACATTACTAAATATTTTTGTGTTGCACCTCTGAACTTAGTTTAAACGTAACGCTACGTTCCAACTAAATATCTACAGCAGCCTCCCCCATGTATAATGGCAGAAAAGAGATGACGGCGAGATTAGTTTACATTGAGGAGCTCACAATGATAATGAAGAATGATCGCTCTCTACTCACAGCCTTGTTTTCCTCCCAAATCTCGCTTTTTTTTTTAGTTTATGAAAGAGGAGTTTAATTTCCTATCAAGGAGTGTTTTGTGTTAATTGTATCCATCAATTAAAACGAGAATTTCTTCATGACTGAGTTTTTCTTCCTGCTCTTTTCTCTTTCATATGTAGGATATAAAATTTGTATTTTGCGTGCATTCATGACTCGCGATGCAGGTGTGTGCGTCGTCTGTTATTAGTAACTGACTGTAATTTAATGTGCTATAAAAATGTAACTTATAATTTCATTTTCATAGGACAGTTATATATAGATGCATTAGCTGCAGAATTTTAAAGCAGTTTAACGATTTAAATGCTTTTTATTGGATATTATGTCATTTAATGCGACTTTACGGAGAGCTTACGACCTACTAACTACGGTTTGCCTTAAGAACATGTGGTGCAACCGAAGTGAGAACAAATTTAGTTACAAACTAGCTAGTAGTTACTAAGCCCCTAGTGTGGACTTTATGTTCCTGTTTAAGAAAGAACTTACGATCAGCTGGTGCAACACTACCCAGGAGTATAGCTGAAGTCAGCCCTCTACAATATTGCAGTATCTTTTTCTAAACAGTTAATTTGGCTTTCTTTTTCAATTTGATCTGATTATGAACTCACAACTTTTATGTCAAGCCAAAGAAAATAAACAATTTCAGGAGGAATAATGTCTATGAAAGAGAGACAGGCGTATGATGTGTAACAACTAACCCAGTGACCTCAAATAAATATGAACTGACAAATACTGCTAACACAAGAGGGCAGTCTTGTCTACTGCTTGCATTTAAATGGGCAGGTTTATCCTTGTACAGCTGACACATCTGTTTCTAAAATCAACATCTATTTACACTTTCTGTGCCATCAACCCAACCATTCAAAGGTTTGGGGTCAGTATGTTTTTTTTTATAGAAAGTTACATTTTATTAAGCAAGGATGCATTAAATTGCTGTCAGTAAAAGACACATGCATAGCACAAACCTTAATGTAACACCAACATATTTTTCCTGAGCTAAATTAAGACTGAGTTTATGACTCAATATGAAAATACAGAAATACACAACGCAAGTATAATGACACATTTCATTCCATGTTGTAGATTAACATGCAACATTCACCATGCCAGCAAGGCCATGCAGATTTTTGTTATGTCAACTTACTCTCTGTCGTACCTGCATACCAAACGGCATGTGCTGGGGGCTAAAGGGGGGTCCCTGCTGCGGGGGTGAGAATGGCTGTCTGTGACCCACAAATCCACGGGGACCAGGAGGCCCTGCATGCTGTAGGGCCAGACTCTGAGGCCCTTGGTTCTGTCCGAGCCCCAAAGGACCAAATGCAGGACCTCCAAGTCCCCCCTGTGGAGGGAAATTCGGAGGGCCTTGCCCTGATAACGGGTGAACACTGTTATTCAAGAGGGGAGCAGGGCCTGGCTGATCAAACATGTGCTGGCCTGAAAATCGCGGTTCTGAAAAAGAAAAAAAAAAGTTTTCAATTTTTTTTTTTTTAATTCTCACTTTTAAGTTGCTGAGCAAACAAGGAATTGGTATTTAAGATAATGCAGGCATCCAATGTGACATCACATTTAGGTTGGTATCCTTCAGCTTTCTAAAATGATTTGACCTTACCACCAGGGAAGAAGTGGTCTTGATCCTGATGATGTGGTGGTGGTGGTCCTCTCCATGGCTCCTGGGAGGGTAGAGGCCGTAGAGGTGGGCCAAAATTCCCTTGCAGATGCTGCTGAAAATCAGGAGGAGCCTGGAGGAAGATGGAAAACAGACTTTACACAGACTCCACAGAAAACACTCTTTTCAAAACGGAAATATTATTGTTGATGGATGATTTGTAAAGCCAAAAAGCCTTACACTCCTTATCTTCGCTTTTAAATGTAACACTTCGTATTAAGATCATAAACATCAGCTTATACCATTGGGAAATCTTTTCGGCAGAAAGAAAATGATTTGCATACACCCTTGAATATAAATCTTTATCCGTTCGCAGTGCTTACCTAACCTATTGCTCATAAAACTCAAAATCCCCTCTCTACCTTTCCAGAGGAAAAAAAGATAACGATCCTTACTAATCCTGCAGTTGAATGCGAATCCCCTCTCCTTTATTCTTTGAAAATATCCTTTGCTCTTAAGAAATTAGCCTTCGTTCAAAGGGGCCACACTCCAGCAAATTGTGATGCTTAGCACCTCTTTACTCATTATAAATGACTTAAGATGCAATCCAACTTTTAATCCACGTTTCAGCCCTGATCTTTAGTCAGCCAGTGAGTGTCACCAAGGCCAGCCAAGTTGCTTAACAGAAAGTCAATCAGGCAGCTTAGCTAAGCAATGGACAGGAGGGAGCGAGGGAGAATCACATTGTTATTGTAGACTTCATTGCTCTATTCAAAAGGTCAGTTCCTGTAACACAATGGGAGCTTAAGTACATTCACAATACCTTTGCAAGTTTGCATTCGTTTAATAAAAGGAGCATGTCCTTTTGGGGGGTTAATCTTTCGTAAATACCCATGGATCTGTTCAATATGTAACCAGTTATGATCTGCCTGGGAGATAGAAAGGGAGTGGGAAAGACAAATGCCAAACATGGGCTGATGCCATTTAGCAGACAAGCCTCGTGTGTCCTAAAATACACTCTGCAACTTGTTCATTTCTACCATTCCGGTATCAGAAAAATTCTTAAAGTTCAACGTTAAGAAAAATGTACTGCACTACTTCACAACATTCTGGGGACTACTAAGCTTTTAAAGAGATAGTTCACCCAAAAATTTTAATTATGTAATTATTTATTCAACCTTTACCTGTTCCAAACATCTGTTGAACACAAAAGAAAATATACTGGCTACTGGTTTCTAACATTCTCCAAAAAACCTTTGTGTTTGACAGAAAAAATAACCTTATAAACTGGTTTGTAACCACTTGGTACTAGTGAATAAATGGTGAGTAAATTTTAATTTTTAGGTGAACTATCCCTTTAAACGAGAAAAATGACTTACAATTCAATTAAATGTTACTTACAAAAGACAAATTTAAACTTTTACCTTGCAAAATGATTTCTGCTATGACCAGTATCAAACATAAAATACAATATAAATATGTAGCATGGAGATTAATATTCAAAAACTCTAAAGTAGTAAATATTCATAGAGAAATTGTGGATCAGCCTATTGTAAGATGAGATGTGATCGTATGCTAATGTATGATAATCAAGTGCCCAGAGGGCTAATGGACGCCGATCCCTGCAAAATGCCATTGGCATTTTTAATGGTGTCCTGTCTGTACCAGACTGGCTGTGGGAGACAGACAGCTGGAAATATGTCATTGTGAAACTTTTTTCTCATTCAGCAAGATCAGAAACGACCAACCATTTTAAGAGTCCAGAGTGTCTCTAAACTAGTGGCCACTGTCCACACAGCATGGAGATAAACATGGATAGCATGGATATTATAAACTTTTTATGAAACAAAGAGAAAGTGAATACACTTGATGGAATGAGAGTGATTTTAAATTTGAAAAAGACGTTATGTCTTAATTGATATGGAGTCACAAAAATAGTTTATATTCGTTTATAAATCTGTATAAAATAGTATTATCACAATATATACAATTATAAACTAAATTAAAAATGACAAAATTAGAAAAAAATACTTTCTAATTTTTTTATGAAAATATTGCTCATAGCACTGCACAGTACTTATGTTACTGCAACATGCTGTCTACTGGAGCTGTAGTTGCAACAACAAAGAGAAAACCAGAGTATTTGTAACAGAGTGGAAAAAGAAGAGAATTGGGGAAACAGTTTATTTCTGATGGTCTCCTCCTCGGCAGTAATCACTTTAGCCACAGTGCAGGCAGCTGCATGACGGTTCCTACATCCTTACAGGCCGTAAAGGGCTTTTATATCTGTTCTATGTTTTCACAGTCTCCATTTCAATTTCAACTGGAAGACCCTCCTCATATACGAGGATACTTTTAGAAAGGCTCCTTCCACACAGCACATGTTGCTCTCAGTGACTTTGACCTAGGCAGTTTCAGGAAATATCCTGAACTGTCGACCGTAACACACAGCAGATTTATGCAGATTGAAATCACTTAATTCTAACTTAAAGCAATGTGAGGTTACTTACCGAGAGTCTCTGCGAAGCGATGTTAGGCCTCGGTTGGCTCTGCACAGGAGGCATTGAGGGAACTGAGATTAAATGGAAATAGAAAAAGCAGGAGTCAGACAGACAGAAAAAGGGATGCAGAACGAGAGAGTGGGTTGGCGTAACACAGACACCATAAAAGTCTCTTCTTGCCACGTGTCTAAACCATGGTTTGTCACAGCTGGTCACAGAGAGAGGGCTGTTCTGCTGATTAAACTCTGCATCTCTCTCTCGAGCAGACTGGGCCACCTAATGAGATAAACTGACAGTCAAAAGGAGTAATTTCGCTGTGAATCATTCCACCTTCGCAGATGTGTGCATTTCAGAAAGCTGGTTTAATGCTGATGGGCTGCCTACAGAGTGAAGGCCACACCAGAGGGGGAAAAAAAAACACTTAAAAAGACCTCGCAGAGTGAAAATGTGTGTAAGAATCAGCCGAAAGTGCTTAGCCTAAAAAAATTAACAGGGAAAAGGCACTTTAGAATGCCAAACATGCATCAAAGAATATAGACTGGAATCTGGGGCCATACCTTGCACAGGTGAGGATGATGGTCCTCTGAAATGAGGGTTGATGTGAATGTTTTTGGGATGGTGCTGTTGGTGCTGCTGGTGTTGGTTGGGATGCACGTGCGAGTGCCGTGGTGGGGAGCTCAACTGTTGTGTTCTGGGGCCTGGGGAACGGTGGGTCAGATGTGGCATCAACAGCTGCAGCGGCTGTTGAGCAATTGGAGTGCCTGGATCCGGGAACAGCCCAGGACCACCAGAGCTTCTTGGCCCTGGTAGACGAGACTGATGATGGTGATGCTGGAGCGGAGGAGTCATTCTGAGCTGCTGCTTTAAAAACGAGAGAGAGAGAAACCAAAGACCAATCAATAATGTAAGCCTTCTCTCTTTCACCCCAAAAAAATCATTATCTTGTAGTGTTGTGACCTTGGGTCTCCAGACGACCCCTTTAATCAAGTAATCAATCATAAGAGCCAAGTGACTGGGACTGAATCTGAATTAAATGAGGAGTTTAAGACGAATACAAAATGTTCAAGCAGTCTCTCCAAAAACATGCGTTGTGCCTCTGTGTCCCTGTTGACTTAACCTAAAGGACAACATCTCATTTGAAAGGAGAGAAGGACTGACTCCACAAACTCAGATACCTATTGCAATATTTCTGAAAGGCTTGCACATGTACACAGACTATATTATTAACTCATGATCACATGAAGACAACTTGTGCTTCATATGACAACTCATAGACAGAAGTGGAGGGAATTCAATTAAATCATTAAGGAAGTGAGTGCACTATATACTCCTGTCAGCACCGCAATGTAAAAGAACACATCAATGTCGAGGAATGACAAGTTGTGCCAAAAGCCTGGAAAGTCTGGCATTTCTATAAAAGAAAATCAGCTTTAAAAAAAAAAAAAAAATAAAAAAAAAAAAAGGTGCAACGCGAACGTTCGAACGAACAGCTCAAGCGCAAAGGGATTACACCCTCAACAGATATTTAATAATAAAATGAGCGCAGGAAGCTAAATCCTTCAGCAAAGTACAAATTTAATTTGGTGTAATGCTTCCTCAATGGACTCCCGCCAAGTTATTTGCCATAATCCATATATCAACATGGATAAGAGAGGGAGTGAGAATGGTGATAATTGACTTTTACTCAAAAGCAAACTGACTCCGCAAGGGTGAGACAAGACAAGACAAAAGCCAACACAACATCTAAAACTGATGCGCAATCTTCAACCACCTCAAAAAATATAATCAGGTTGCATTTATGATGAAAAATACAAAAAAAAAAGCGCTATTAAAAGATGCTTTTACAGTTAAAAGATACATTTATAGTTTAGCATATTTTACAATGTAATAAAGGTGCCATTTAATAAAAATCTGTATATACCTATAGCTGAATAACAAGTGTTCAGTATATGGAAATGGCTATACTGTGAGCCAAACTCTATTGTTTCCTCGTTCTCATGTAAATCTTGTGAGTATAAGGGCAGGGACACACCAAGCTGACGGTCGGCTGTTGGGCTTCGACTGTCCGGCTATTTGGTTTGGTTCCACACGTAAACTCTTGTCGGGTTAATGCCAGAGCTCCTTGGCCCGATTCAGCATATCAAATCGACCATCAGCTGCAGAGAGTGCTCTGAAGTCTCTTTCACACTGCACGCGCAAGCAGAGTGTAAGCAGCGCATGTTTTTTTCGGCATCCATTTTAACAGATTAGAGCGGTCATACCGCACGCTGAAGCAGCCCAGCAGCGTAATCAGGCTGAAGCAGCAGTGCTACGATCATTACGCCGATGGGTATATTTTTGCCACGCTACTGACATTATACATGTTTTACAGCCGAACCTGCACCAGCAGCCTAGTCATCAGAAGTTCGGCATCCAAACCACAGATTGTGGCCATTTTCTAAGTTTATCGATGCTTATATTAAACTTCCTATGTATGTGGGACTCTTATTTTGAAAACAGGAGATACAGGTAGACCAATAAAGCCAAAGACTATAGGCTAAAGCCAGCCACACCATGTCTTTAAAGATTGTTTTCTACGCATTGTGTTACAACAAGGACAAACGGCAATGCTGTGGTTGTCCAGTTCTTCTGTTTACAGTTCTTCATAATGCAAAATGCAGGATACACAGATTATACATTTATTCAGTGCCACCCCAAAGAGGCATAAGGTCTGTTTAATTGTATCTTTTGTTAACTTAGCATGTATATTGTGAAATTTCCTGTGTATGTTTGTAATGAGGCAACAAACACATGTAGTGTTTAATGCACGTTTTAACATTGTGTCATATGACTCAGATCGTACTGTTATTTTTCTGGAGTAAAAGAACAACAGTACATCACACTGTGTGTGTATGTGTGTACGTGTTTTTGTGACATGTCAGGACACAAATCTGTATAATGACATAGGTATGACAGGTATTACAAAAAGGAGGTGAAATATGAGGACACAGCTGATGTCCTCATTTCTCAAAAATCTTATAAATCACACAGAATGAGTTTATTTCAGAGAGTAAAGCTGTACACTGTTTCCTGTGATGGTTTGGTTTAGGGGTAGGGTGGGGTTAGGGCAATACAAAATACGGTTTGTGCTGTATAAAATCAATGGAAACCTATGTAATGTACCCACTTTTCACAAAAACAAACATGCGTGTGTGTGTGTGTGCGCGTGTGTGTGTGTGTGTGTGTGTGTGTGTGTGTGTGTGTGTGTGTGTGTGTGTGTGTGTGTGTGTGTGTGTGTGTGAAAGAGCAAGCAATGAGCTGCAGGAGTGTCAGAGAAGTCCTCATTATTATTCACGACTGTCCCAAATATGGTCACTATGAACCTTCTGATCCTAGGATGTAATAAAGGAGTATATAAAACCATATCTGCAATTTAACTTATTGAATCAATGCATTATATGGCATCTTTAAACACCAGAATTAGTGTAAATACAACCATTTCTATTTCAGAGGCTGCTTTGTCATGTACAAAACTCTGAGAAAAGCAAGGCTCAACATTCACACTTGTCTAGAAATACCTGTAAAAAACCTGGCAACCTCAAAACAAGGCAGTCAGTTCAATGACACCTGTCTTTACACCGAAAAACAACGTTATAGATTGACGCTATCAGAACCTGCTCAATGTCAAAAACAACAGTGATGACAACAACAACAAAAACAAAAATGCATTAAAATCATTATAGAAAAGCCTATGTTTTAAATGCATTTCCACAGGAATCACAATTGCAGGAAATAACTGCAATGGATGCTAATTGTTAATTAATGTGCACACGGTGATTGTCATGACAACAGCAGAGTATAAAAGCACGGTCTTACTGGCTGACTTAAAATTTTACCTTGTAAATGTGCATTTGTTCCTTCGGGGCTTGTCAGGATTATACGTTGGACAATTCTACCTCTGCTCAATTAAGGGTAGGAGAAGCCTAGAAAACCCCTTGACACCGAATCACAATGGATAACAATCAGCATATATGCTATTTACTTATGCTGAGGCAAAGGTTTGGAATGGAAGCAAGCAGAGCAATTGCTTATCACTATTTTGAATTTAGAAGCAGCGTATTGGCCAATGTCAGCAATAACTAGACAATCAGCACATAAATAATATTCAAATGGTCCATGTTCCAGAAAACAGTTAGTCCAATTTCATGGAACAGTGCATTGAGTTAATTTATTCAAGGTTTCTATGGGTTTTATTAAGGTAAACATCCATATTACTCAGTTGAAGACCTGTGAAAAGTGTTTCTCAAATTACAGAGTATGATGTAAGGCTGCAACTAACAATTATTTTTGCCAAGTGATTAATACTGATTATGTCTTTGAAAATATAAATAGTAAAGTCTAAAACAAAAACAACTGTTGCTTTCCAATTTAAAACATACATTAAAAAAAACATTTAATTGCACAGATGAAAAATTTAATTACAAGCAACATACACGCAACTAAACACAACATTAATTATAATACATCTATTAACTATTAAGTCCATTTAATGTTACTGCTCTCATAAAAATGTAATGTCTAGCGATAAATATCTTTAAAAAAATTATATTATCACAATTACTGTGCTTCATCTATTGCATGTTGGTACTCGTTCAGTGAAGTCTCTGAACTTTAACAAGTGGACCTTTAGGGTAAATGGAAATAATCTTGTGACTTTCTAACATTTACAGATTAAGACTCAACTAGTTATGCTTGAGGGAACACGTCTCAAACACTTTAAACAGTACACGGCACATGTATGTCATGCCCATGTCAGGTCAAACTGCGTTACATACTTATGAACTCATTTGAAAAGCTTAAAGCATTCTCAGGTTTAAAACAACTGGGGTTATGAACTTTCCCCACAATTCTTCACTATATGTCATGTGTTCCTGTCATAGAAATGAGTTATTCACTAATGTAAAGTGACAAGACACACTCAATCAATTATTTAAATCTGTGTTATTTTCTCAATGGATTGCAATTTATTTTATTGATTTGTTTGCAGCCAAACTGTAAATGTTTCCTATTAAACTACTTGAACTCACCACTTAAAACCTCCACATTATAATTTTTTTTTAGGTTTGCATCAAGTAATTTATGCCTTTTGTTGACAACTTAAATAACGCTTTAAATTAATTATGCATTTACAGACGTTAAACATTAAAGTAGGTCAGATTGCCCCCTTAAATAATAGGAGAGTTAAGCTTCTTCATCCACTGTTCAGAACTCATCCCTTCTTATGCACTAAATATAAACGCTAATAATTAGTTGTCATATAAATGGTTTAATTCTATACTAAATACAGCTGTCATATCACATAGTTGTATTCCAACAGGTTCAGTATGAGCATTCATGTTAAAGTCATTAGTCTCTTACCTGCATTCCTAAGTTCACTTGCATCAGCGGAGGCCTTTGCTCATTTATTCTGCCTCGACCTCCGACTCCATCGCCACGAAAGCCTCCCATTCCAAACAGGTGGAAATCACCTCTTCCTCCGAGTCCTCGGCCTCCCGCTCCTCCTCTTCCTCTCATTCCACCTCTACCTTGCATTCCTCCTCTTCCTCCATCTCCATATGGCCCTCCTCTCCCTCGTCCTCCAAAACGACCCTGCTTCCTCTGACGCTCATTCTCCTCAAACTTCTGCAGGTCTGCTTTAGCTTCCTTAGAGAGCTCTGAAAGAGAAGATAAATAAATGGCAAATGTTCTTATGAACAATCAATTAGTCTTTTTTTATTCTGCTCTTTATTAGGATAATGGAAGTAAAATTATAATATAGAATAAAAATGTTTGGTTCATAAGCACTTCTCTCAAGTTAAAGGGATAGCTCACCCAAAAATGAAGATTTTGTTATAATTTACACATCTTTTACCCGTTTCAAATCTTTGAGTTTCTTTCTTTTGTAGAAACCAAAAGATGATATTTTGAAAAAAGCTGGAAACTGTCAACCACTGGCTTCCATAGTATTTGTTTTTTCCTAATATGGATGTTAATGGTAATATGTTTCCAACATTCTTTAAAATATCTTTTATGTTCAACAGAAAAAAAACCCTCAAACTGGTTTGGAACAAGTGGAGGATGCGTAAATGATGGGAACAAACTAAGATTTTTTTTTTTTTTAGCAAATCACAGATTTTTCATCCCAAATGCTTAAGATTCAAATATAAAAAGATCGGAAAATGATATGAATAAAGCAGATTAATCTTCTGAAGAGATCAAGTTTATGTGACAACCAAATTTTATTTTATTTTAGTGAACATTGTTTACAGCATTCAAAACTGGATCCCCGAAGCTCAGGTATGCTTGCTTGATCCACAAGAACCCTTAAGGTTCATTCTTGCATGTCACCAGAATGTTTGAGCTTTCACATGATCCTTTGAAGTTCATTCTCAAGTGTCTGTCAAGTGTGATTGAGCTTCTGTTCGTTTGCTGATCAATATTTATAAGAAAATAAAAAAACTAAATCTGCTCATCATATAAAGCAGGGGTTTTCAAAGTGTGTCAGCGTGTGATACAGTTATGTCAACTGATAGATCCTTCTAAATATGAATATAAAAACAAAGATGAATGCAAAAAAGAGTGAGATCTGCTTGAGGAGTCATTAAATGCACAATAAATCTGAAATGAAAACTGATTTTGGTACTGAAAAGTGGCATTCTGTTTTGGGTAATTAGACTTTCAATGTAGGGACAAACAAAAAAAAAATCTTGCAAGCCATGAGAATGAATAAATCACTATTTTTTCTTTGGGGTTAACAAACACTTCAAAGGCATAGTTCTCCCAAAAAAGTATATTCTGTTATCATTTACACACCATCCACTTGTTCCAAAGCTGCCTGAGGTTTTATTTTTTGTTCTGTTGAACACAAAAGAAGGTATTTTAAAGAATGTTGGAAACCAGTAACCACTGACTTCCATAGTAATTGAGTTTCCTACTATGAATATAAGTGATCACTGGTTTCCAAAATATCTTCTTTTGCGTTCAACAGAACAAAAAATTTGAACAAATTTTGAACAAGTCAAGGGTGACGTCAGAATTTTCATTTTTGGGTGAATTATCCCTTTAAGTCAAAAAAAAAATATTTTTTATTATCTTTTAGGTTATAAAGTAAACCATTAATATTTTCTTTTTAAAGCACTTGGACACTTTGGTTTTAGAAACAAATATCACATTACAACATATCAGTGCAGAGAAAAAAATAACTAAAACGTTGAAAATATGACAAAAATAAAGAGATTTTCATTTATATTTTTGACTACACTTTAGTTTAGTCTTTTTTCATCAATGACAATGCATGAAGATGTAGTCACTATTAGTGTCTAATGTCATCTGTGTCATCCCACATTCATCTCGTCTAAGCCTCAGAAAAAGATCATCTAAAAACTTTCATTGTTTTTTTTTTTTTAAACACTTTAAAAAAGCACAAACCTAAAACAGTACAAAAAACATAATTTATTTGTTAGCAACTAACCTAATGTTTCTGGGATGTTCCTTCTTTTACTGGCAACATCAGACAACCGAACCACTGTGTCATCTTTGCGCTCAGTCTTAAACCGCAGACGGCCAGATTCTTCGTCATCTTCCTCTTCCTCATCAGACTCCTCCTTTACATCTGCATCCTGCTCATGCTCAGCTTCTGCATCGTTTTCATTGTCCGCCTGAAGTTTGTAGTGAACGTACATCCGACAGTGTCACTTTAAATCATCATCATCATCATGAATGAAGAGACCACAAACTCATCCCTTACCTCCTCTAAATCTGCGACCTGAGAGCTGTCCTGCTCCTCAGTTTCCTCCTCATGTTCCTCCTCTTCCTCCTCAACCACTTCCTGTTGGTTAGTCCGCTGCTCTCTATATTCTGTTGGGTACTCATCCACCTGTAAGAGATGTTCAAATATTTATTTGGCAAATTAAGCAGAACTTGAGCATAAGGGCACTTGCGTATCCTCTATTGAGATACCTGCTGCTCTGGCGCGTTATAGATCGACGCTATCAGAACCTGCTCAATGTCAAAAACAACAGTGATGAAGATAAAACTTTAGAATAATGCAAAAATCTATATAAAAAATGTTGAAGTGTCATGAGAAACCCGCATTTCAGCAGTATTTTTATTCATACCTCTGATTAGAAAAATGCTAGGAAAAGGAGCGTTTTCACTGTGTAGAGGCAAGGTTGAAAATGAAAATTGACATGACAGATCAGATCCACTGTCCTAAAAATTAGTTAATAAATATAAAAAATAATGGTGTCAACAAGACACACGTGCTACACACGCTGCTTTCTGTCACCGTTTAATAAAGTTTAATCAGAGATGACAGAATGCGCATCTTAGATGTCTTCTTACAAAAAACAAAGGTAAACTTATTACAGTCCCAAATGATGTGTTAGTCCTATTTGTACAACCAAACATGACAGAGTGTTTTAAGTTGTTTAGCTACAGAAAAATCTGAAGTCATGATTCAGCATCATGTGTTACAGTACAGCTAACTTGACATTGCAGCCTGTTTATCAAACAAAATGCAAATGACTATAACTATTGTCTGAGACAGATGCAGAGCAGGAATTAGGGCTGCTTAATTATGGGAAAAATCATACATACATGATTTTGTTTTATTTATATATTTATTTATCTTTTGTAGGAGTTTCTATCCTTTTTAAAATAAGTAGTTGCTATTACACCTATCCATTTCATACTTCCTGTTAAAATGTATGAGTTATATTGCTGTTTTTAGCAATGCGCAACCTATATCCGAATATATTTTATTATATTTTAATATACTACACATAAAATATATTTAACATATTTATATCTTATTTACCCTCAAGGGGTTTCATGCCTTTAGGATACCTTTTTCTGTTGAACACACCAAAAAAGACATTTTGAAAAATGTTAGAAACCTGTAACCATTGACATCCATATAAGAAAAGCAGTCAATTCTTACAGGTTTCACTGTATCTATTTCTAAATATCTTATTTTGTGTTCAACAGAAAAAAGAAAATGAAACAGGCTTGTGGCAAGTGAAATGTGAGTAAATGATTTTTATTTTTGGATGAACTATCCCTTTAAATGGCACTTCTGAGCGAGAGGCCGGAAAGGCCCAGTGCAGCATTCTGAAATTGGGGAGGGGAGGGAAAGGGGGCGCTGAAGGGGAGTCTTCCTAAATTAGCATAACAGTGGGAGCCCAGTCTCATTACTATGCCCTATTACCATTCCTGCTGATATTTGAAATTCAATGAGATGTAAATGTTTGACATGATACACAGAGAATGGGAGATAAACACGCACACGGCTCACTGGTGGTGAAAATATCATTGACTGTGTTGTCTTTACACACACTCGCACACACGCACGTGCAAACAGACACAAAGAAAGCTCCAGCGCACACATAGCTCACTGACAGGGAAATATCATCATCCGACTCTGAACAAATTCTCACACACACTCGAGCACAGAATGTACAAAAGCATCCAGAGAGACAAGCGCAAAGCATCTGCTGACTACCTTGCTGAGCTTCCCATCCTCTACCGGGGCTTTCTCACCAGAGGAACTTCTTCATAAAAGTACGCACGTTTTTTTGGATTGTTTGCACCACAGGAACTAGGAACTTATTAGTTATAGGAACTAAATTAGCCTCTACTTCAGAGAAGGGTTTCGCCCAGCACAATAGGAACTACTAGTAATGCAAGTTGATTGTGTGAATGCATGCCGTACAAAACACTGGCACTATATTTTAAAACACTAGGAGAGATATATGTATGGACATATAATCTTACAGACAATTTCCTGTGCCTTAGTCTACAGTGTTGTGTTTTTTTTTACTCAGTCTCAAATATATTCTTTTGGCTCTTTTAACTGCTTAAATTTACTTTACTTAATTCATGCTTTTTTTCTTCAAGAATCTGTCACGATTTTAGTATGGTTGCTTAAATGTGGTATGACCAAGCAATCAAGCCATGGTCAGAAAGTGACAGCAAAGCAGTAACTCTGCTCTGTTTCAGGTTGATAAAACTATACCAGTGAAGCAAAGTGACAGTGATATTTTATTATTTTTTTGTTTGTTTACATTGTTAAAATGTCTGATTTGCTTTATCCAACAGTAAAATATGGCTGTTCACTTTCAGAAGTTATAGCGGTGCTTTCTTTTCCTTGTAATAAAATGAATTTTTTTTTGAAAATATTGTATTGCATATCGCATTATTTAGCATGCTATTGTATTTTTTTTTCCAATATCGCACAGGCCTATTACTGATGCTGTTAAACCTCATGATTCTAACCTCATGAAACTTGAAACTACAGGCACTACAAAAGTGATGTTTCACTGGATGTTCTCCAGCTGACGTATGAACGTTCTGTCCATATGGTCAACTTGAGATTTTTTGGGGGCTACTGGAATCTGAAAATGATGAAATTAGCTTGACAATGAACCTAGCGACCTGAAGTAAGAGTGGGTAGTACTAAATTACAACTATTCATAAACGGTCATGATTGCTGAAAATTCACCACAATAACATGCATGCTAAACAGCCATTTTTGAATGCTCCAATTAATTAAACATTTTGCCAATTAAAGATTGACGAATTGTACCAACAATGTGAAATTTCAAGCCCAAAGGAAAACTTCCATCAGTGCAGAATATCAATCTAGATTGACATGAAATTTTCATGTATTCAAATATGACCAGTGACCACTAATATGAATATGGGGACAAACAGATCCAAACTAACTCCATGTGGTTTGCGCCGTTCACGTAGCCTTAGAGTCATGATGCCTACAGCGACTAACTTCTCACCTTTAGGCACAAGCACAATCCAATAGTAAACATTGCCACAGGGCACCTTTTATAATCCATTTGGACAACACAAATTTCACTGCTATGGAAAGTCAACAGTGCTCAAGCAAACCTATATTTGAAGAGACAGCATCTTTTTAGCCATATCCTTGAGAAAACGTGTGCTGTACGCTTCTATTACAACACTCTTCAGGTGATTTTTCTACTGAGAATCCAGATCTCTGCGGGAGGAATAAGCCTTTATTGTAATGTACAGAATTTTGAGAAAACTGGCGATGAAGAAGCAAACTTGCGAAATGAGATGTGAGGGCCAGTGCTCTGTGCACCTGTCAGCACTGTCCTGGACGCAGTGATCAAGCGATCACATGGACAGGCAGAATGATCAACGACATCTGTCCTGCATTAAAGGTCAATGAAAGACAGAACAAAAGCAGCAGTCTGATGACCCTTGACTCCTGCAGGATTTTATCACTCTGTCTTTGTGTAAAATGACTAACCCTGATGCTCAATGGCCACAGCTACATGACCATAGCAAAACTTATTTAGCTCATTTATGACCTTCTTTAAGTAAAATAAATAAACTTGGCGAGGAAAAAACCCCACCAAAAGCCACTGAAAATATGTTGTATATACACTAATACACATACAAAGCAGTGCCTGTATTTATGCACACATGAAGAACTATAGAGTCAGACACAAGGTCAGACAGATCCAAATGACTATGACATGTATCTTGCACAGAGCACATGAACTGGCCACCTACAGGGCAAACGGTTAATCCTTTAAACCGTTCCACACATTAACTCTGGATAACAGTAAACACAAAGATGCTAAGCGCCAGCAGCCAAGCGACCTTGTAAACAGAGATATCATATGGTCAAACTGAACACTGAAATTAAAGCAGAATTGAAGCAATGACAATATTGGAGTAAAAGTTCCTATTCTTTTATTCCAGAGAAAAACCTAAATCTGATTTAAGACACATTTCCCAAGACAAGTTTCTGAGGCAAGGCTTAAGGCTTGTCCTAGACTAAATTACATGTATGAGCCGTATTAACTAGAAATAACTTGCAGTGACAAACAAAAAAATACATCAGTGCCATAAAAACTGTTAAGACCAGTAATTAGAGCTGAACAATGTATTGTTTGAGCATCAATATCATAATGTGTGTATTTGCAATAGTCATGTTGCATAATTAATTATTTTTTTAAAGATAAGGATATTATCTTTTATATATATTTATACAATGAATTTCACATTTGATTGTTCAATTTCTGTACTTGAACACTGTTAGACTCCCCAGAAAGCCATAAAGCACCAGCCCATTATCAAGTGTACCAGACACCGGTTTATAAAATCAATTTTTTCTACCTAATCTGGTCAGACAGCATACGTCTGAATGCAACATCACTTCATATTGATTTAAGAAACTGTAGTACCTTGATGGAGTGAATGATATTAGAAATTAGGTTGTGTTCACAGTATAAAAAAAATGACAAAACTGCCTGTACAAAGAGATCACTACCATCAAACTACAGTGCTTGCAGTTTTAGTAGCCCTGACTCAGCATACGTTCATATCCCTTGATAGCAACAAAATTAAATTATTGTAGGTAAAGCAATAAAATGAACATTAATTTGAATCACTTACAAAATAGCTCACACTTGAATGACAATAGAGATATTTTTATCGTCATTTTTCCTTATTTGTAATACCAGGCAATATCATGTTGCGTTGGTTGGATAACACATCCTGCCACTGACCAATCAGAAACACAACATCATTTGGCTGTAGAGCGGAGTGATTAGGAGAAATTTCATTTTTCGTTATTGAGGTCAAAATCACGAAATGAAATGGAAAATGGAATAAACATGGTATCATGTTTTCCATTTAAAATAACATTTTTACTAAATTGAACATCTTTGGACAAACTTGTTATTTTCACAATAGTACTGCTAAACAAAATAAATAGAAGAATACATAGAAAGACACATTTACATGCAATTATTTTTTGAACATTTTGTCCAAACAAACAAACAGGGACATTTAGACTCAATTAATATCAAATCATGTCACCAATGCAAGCCTAATGAATGACAGTGCGGTAGTAGGGATGTGCCAGACTATCATGCAAAAACTTTTTAACAAGGCACAGTTAGCAAAACACACAGAAATGAGCTTTTTATGACGTTTTACGTCTTTAAGTCATTGTTTGCTATTGTGGTTTGCAATGTTTAATTCAATGAGATATGAAACATTTTAGAAACTCCCTAAATTTGTGCATAGCGACTGTTCAAATTCATTCCATTTGATTAATTTTACACAGTCCAAAAGGCTAAAAAAAAAACTTCTGTGGTTTTAATAAGACAAATTATATTTAATTTATAGAGGAAAGTCTGTGCAGCCTTTTTACATTTGTTTATTTGTTTTTAATTAAAATAAAATTTTTTTTACTTAAATATACCTTTTTTTTTCCTGATGTTTAATTCAAACAAATATTGCTCTATCTAGAAAGAAACTGATATGAATAATTCATAAACCATGTACTCAATCTCATCTGAGTTTGGATGAGTAAATGATAACAGACTTCTCATGTTTAGGTGAAGGATCTCTTTAAAATCAAAGCAAATAAATAAATAAACATGTACAGAAAGGACACAACTCATCAATCATGCCCTTGTCGTGTCTGCTAAAGACACTTTAAAGAAGGTCAATAATCTTTTCACCTACAGCCAACTTTATCAGATCCTGTCTAAGAGCTCTTCCCATTCGCCAGCATGGATTGGCAGGACATCTGCTGAACAAAGACTGTGAAAAGAGTCTCGCCTGAACAAAACCCTGAGGCCTGAGGGTCACAAAGCACGAGTTGTCAGGCTGTAGACATGCTGGAAATGTGCTAGGGGATTATGGAGAGTGTGTGCAAGCAAGAGAACGCATTGCTTACTTGGAAATCGTCATCCAGTGGCTCGTCGATCTGAAGGTCCAGCACCTCATCTTGATATTCAGCAAAATTTTGCTCTCCTGTGTATTCCAACCCTTCATCCACTGCTTGGTACTCATCTCCTTCATACTGTCCACTCTGAGAGAAACCCGCCTGGGTCCCTTTGGCCTCTTCATAGGCATTTCCTGTATATCCACCTGGATCTTCAAAGTCAATCGACGTGCCCATGCTAAGTGTCGCATTTAAACTCACGGCTTCACCTTGACCACTGGTTAACAGATACAAAGAAAAAGAGAACAAAAAAATAGATCTTAGCGAGTTACCAAGGCTTTTTTTTAAATTTGTGTTAATCAGAAGAAAGAAATTCCTGCAGGTTTGGTGGAGGGTGGGTAAATGGGTCATCTACCCCTTTAAGGTATGAGCAATCAAATTTGTAAATTTTCATTTTACTTTTCTTTTACAGTGCATTGCAGTGATGGTGAAGAACAGATTATAACTTGCGAGACATAACTTTGCATTTAACATGCTTTTTTTTTATTCTAAGGCCCTGTCCACACGAACACGGGTATTTATAACCACACTTTTTTTTCTGTGCAGTTTCGCTGTTTGTGCACACTAAAACTGAATGACTGAAACTGATACGTTCTGAAAACTCTGGCCAGAGTGAAGATTATGTGAAACTTACAGTGTGTACAGTGTGGTCATGTGGACACCAGAGTTTTTGCCTCATGATGTCAGTGTCCGCACTATTTTCTCCTTTCTGATTGGCCAACACAGCTGGGTTCACACCAAATGCTGAAGACAAGAATGATTTCGCATGATTGCAGCAAATGTATTGTGTATTATGCATTGTTCGACTGAGGGACGGTATTCTGCCTCTGTTCTCATGTTTGCATTGACTTGTATGCAACTTACTCGCGGAATATACTTAATTATCCATTTGGTGTGAACTCAGCATAAACATGTCCTTATCTCCACCTGTTTAGTGTGCCCTTAATGTGCATCACAGTGCATTTTCATGAGATTTAAAAAAAATAAAATAATAAATAAAAAAAAAAGCAGGGAAAACTACATTTATAAAAACACCCATGTACATGGGAACAAGGCCTAATTTAAAGCCATTAAATAAGTGCAATTATGTTTGTATAGTGTTATTTGCCTGCTTAAATAGATATAATAAGCTAATAAAGAATATAAATTGCCCTTTATAAAAATCTCCCTCAATGCTTGGCTTGTTGATTAGTGGGTATTTAGAGTAAAGTTTTTAGTGTTAAGTTACAGGAACAGGGGAGGGTGAGTAAATGGGTGATCTACCCCTTTAAGGTATGGACAATAAAGTGACTAATTTGTGACCTTAAGTTACTGTTACATCAGAGACTGAAGTGAAGCATGTCACCCAAATTTGCTATTTTAAACAAGTCATTTAAGGTAGAAGGTGTCAAAGTTAGTTCAATGTCAGCTCTAATTATGTTATGGATGAAGTGCTCCCATTGAATTTAGAGTATTGAGGCTTTGAATAAATTATTGGGAGAATGTAATCTTCACCCCACAAGCTGAACAGTATTTTACTAACATTATTATAAACCTCAACACTAATAAAAACACTTTAATAGTAATCCAAAATTTTTAGATAGAGCATTTTGTAGTTCATGACTTTAAAAAGCAGCAGACCTTCAGATGTGGTCAACTTAAGGGGTGGAGTCATACTGTCATATCAAGTAATACTACACAGAGTCATAGTTCTCTGACAAACTATGCAATAATTCACAGATAATTTAATTGCAAAATAATGAAATCAAAGATAATCATTCGGTGATGACAGTGTTTTGTGATGCTTCTCAGTGAACTACGGCTCTTTGAAGAAAATGCTGCTACAACTGAAACATTTAGTTTTCCATGTTTTTAGTTCACACTAGTGTTGTCAAAAATATTATTATTCAAGCATTGCTACAGATACAACACATTTAGCGAAGCACTTGAAAGACCAACATGCAGAGTTGTATAAACAATTTTGAGAGGTTTGTAACTGCTCCCATTTTAATGTAAATTAATATAAATGGGGTTATATATATATATATATATATATATATATATATATATATATATATAATGGTTGCGGACATGTACCTTTTGCATGTTGTACCTTTTTATAATTTCATCTACTTTTGAAATCTCTCAAATTAATATATGTAGGCTAACATCATCTCCCTCAGAGTTATTGGAGTCCAATACCGTGTTAAACAGCCCCGGTAGGATATAGCCTATAAAGTTTAGCCTATAAAGTTTATATTTTAAATAAATGACAGTATAACAAAATAATAGTTTTTATTGTTAAATTTTGATCACAGCAACTGAACAGAAAAATAAGCTTATTTGATTAGCCTACTAAAATAAACTTAATATTTTAATCTACAATTTGTTTCAATATATTTTAAGTTAATAATAGGCGTAATCCTAAATAATATATAAATTTTAATATAAAACCCAGCACACAGTAAAATAGTAAGCTAGACATTAAATGTAGGGCATCCTGCTGGCAGCGTAGCCATTAAGCTGAAATTAGCACTTTTTTTATAATAATAATAATAATAATAAAAACATATATAAATGACAAACTAGTCTACCTCTTGAATTTTTTTCGTTTAAATATTTTTTATAAATTTTGCATATTGGCTGATCTACACTGACTTTTCGTTTGGTTGAAAGCAGAAATATTGCCAGACTGACGATGTCACTGGACATAAACAAACAAAGAAAAAAAAACAGGAAAAAAAATAAATAAATCACAATTAAAACACTCTTGTAGGTCTATTTATTATTAATGTATTTAACATTCAGTGCACAATGAAGTGCAAAAAAAAGAAAGAAAAGCAAATCATCAAAAATAGTGATCACTGCGGTTTCTGCAATTTCTGTAGTTGCTTTCGTTTCTCTGCGGTTGGCTTGTCATTTTTCACGCAGTATCAAAAATGGTATCAAATATCAATATTTTTCAAGGTATTGTATCTAAATGAGAAATTTCCTTATCGTGACAACACTAGTCATAACACTTAACACTGTTTAAAATAAATCTCATGTAAGATGATTTGGCTTCTTAAAAAGAACAAAGGCAAATAACATACTTCATGTTTTTTTCAAGCAGTGATAAAGGCATTGTAGTATTATAAACTTTATTACCAGGAAAATTATCTTAGATAAGCCATATATTGTCATTGTAATGTGTTTATTAGTCATGTTGAATCATTGAAAGGAGTTAAATCTTCTGTGTATTCAGCATTTACTGTAGGAATTTCCTAGTTTTCTACTTTGGGGCATATTTGGAGTTTCCGTGCTAGAGCGCCCTCTGGCCTTAGGAGAAGATTTACTATTGATCACAGAACCATGCTTCCCTGACAAGATATGTATGACAATTGCAGCTTTTGTTAAACTGCGATTTCGATTTATCATGCATCCATAATATAAGTACATGTTTTGTTCATTTTAAAAACAAAAAACAATTTAGCCACAAACAAAACATACAAAGGAAAGAAACATCACTGTCCTGCATTCAAAGACAAGAAAAATCAGGAAAACCACTTCTTAAGTCCTAAAAGCCTTTTGCAGTAATTATATTTTGGTTATTGAAAGCTCTTGTCTTTCATAAACTATTCAACTTCCTTTTAAAAAAATTAGGTTGACCCTTAATTAGGTAGTGAATTTGTCTAGATATGTTTCTGAACAATATATACCACTTTCCTCCTTCACTGAACTTTTCTTGTGGAAAATGTGCTTATTTGGAAAGAAAAATGAAGCACCCGCAATTTTCATGCATCAGTTTTTGAAAGCACTGTTACTACATCATTGTAAAGACAAACCTGGCCTATATGCATTGGTTGCTTTGACAAAGATATCTGATTTGATTGTGGACAGTCCATGTGAAATATCTGATTTAAGAAGAAAATCTGATTTTACTTTTAGTCTGGAAATCTCTAAGATATGCCTATGATTTCTGTTCGAGAGTATTTTAGCAGGTACCTTGTATTTTGGTCCTCTTCATCACTTTGCAAGAGATCATCATTCAGTTCCTCATCTGACAGCTCTGAGGGGTTCTGAGTGGAGACAAAAAAGTAAATGTAACATACAAATGTATTTAAATGTTTCATGAGCCAGAACCTCTGCTTAATCCACTTGATTTTTGGTAGGATTTAAAATGTGTTAAATATGCTGTACACCTGCTGGAAAATAATTCTGTATTCAGTTTAGTTTAATATGGATGCTTATTGACATTTACAAGTCAGAAATTGAAAGATCAAAGGTCATGTTTTTTTCTAAAAACAAATCCACAACAATTTAAGGCATTATGATTATAAACAAATCCAAGTGTCATGTAGTTTAAATATTTACTTTACCTTTTTTGATGACAGCCAATCTTCATCAAGCAAGTCTCCCTCCTCCAAATCACTGTCAATTGAATAAAAAAATCCTTATGAAATGCAAGATACTCTCACTGCAGAGCAAAGCAAGCAACATTTTCTATGCAAACACCACACTCAACAGTAAGCAAAAACGTATATATCAATGCTGAGGTGATCTATGTTTTCAAAAAAACTGATGATCTCTCTTTCATTCTGTGTAAAAGCGACATGAAATGTGCAGAGCAAAACAGAACCAGGAAAAGGGCATTGATGAGGACTTACCTCTCCAAGTCATCGTCATCTTCTCCTCTCCGTCTTCTTGACCTTTCAGCACCAGGCTTATCATATTCATCAAACTCATCATCTACGTACAAACAGGAGAATGATTATGTCATGAATGATTACAAGGTACACGTTCAGGCCTCACACGTAAAACACATTGTGACACTTGGGACTTAGTAACAGCCCATTTTTACAGGGGCAGTTAATTAAAACAATAAAACTCTATCATCTAAACTTCTAGTCATTTTAAACCATTATTGTTTGAATGAGTTTTGGTGTCTTCTTTCTTCCATTGCATAGATAAAAAACTGAGTAATTTCTTGATATATTGTTTGTGTCATACAGAAGAACGAGGTTTCATTTTGGGGTAACGAGTCAATTTATTATATACAGGAACAACTTTTTAATCACATAATCAGCTTTAAAATAAACAAAAAACATTTCAATATTTAACCAGAGAAGAAGCCACTTCAAAACTGTATCAAGTGCAGTTTTTGTTTACATTCTAAGCTTTCATCCAATTATGACTAGAGCATAAATATGCAGCATAATTATGCTAACGGAACAACTGATTTCAAGCAGATAAATAAAATCAGAAACAGAACAGGAAAACAACAAGAATACACCATATATAACGTACTGTAAATCTATTCAACCTGTCAAGAATATATCACTTAATGTAAGAACGAATCTACTCCATCGGAAAGAATAAAACGTAGTAAAGCACAACACACACTTCATATATTTATAAGCTATTACACAGTAACAAATAGCCCAGTTGACATAAACGCGATATTATCACAAAATGTATATCTCTCGTCTGGTTAAAACAAGTGTTTCTCTGTGCCGAGACAGATGCTTACATAACCAACACAGACCCAACCTCATTTTACTACACACGACATTTCTTCATCCACCAAATAAATCACTATCAAAATACAAAACGTCCGTTGCAGTTTTAACATATAAACGCAGATAACTCATTCATTGCAACATTTCAGCTAGCTAGTTAGCAATCACGAATAAGTATAAACAAGCAAATACAAGCCTGCTCATGGCACACGATCATTAACACGACATACCATAACAACAATAATCAGCCAAACATAACAGTCGTGGAATAAAGGCAAACAGTATTCAATCTGTAAACCCGCTGCACATTTAAGCGCAAAAAATTGAAACAATTGTGAAACAAAAGCAGCTAAGTCTTTAGCGCTAGCATGGAGCTAAACTATTTGCAAATTAATATTACGATACACTTCATACCCCCGACATTGGTCGCCATAACCCAAGACTGTATGTTATCTTGGAGACTCTGGTATCTCTATAACGTCGATGAGTGCATTGAAACTGGTTTAAGTGCAGAGCTTCAGGCCGTTAGCTTAGCGTAAACCTCTTCAGTCTGAGCTCTGAAAACATCTGCACAGCAAACATGGCGGCTGAGCCGTATTGCATCATGGGTATGAAATTGCAAGGCTGGCTGAGCCTACAAAAGAAACCAGCCCGGGTATTTCTTTTTCTTTTACAGTACATTCCAGTGATGTGAAGAACAGAATATAACTTGCGTTACATAACTTTGCTTTTACGATTCTAATTTAAAGCCGACAAATAAGTGCAATTGTGTTTGTATATTGCTATTTACCTGCATAAAAATAAATGCGTCATAAAGTAGGCTAATAATTAGGCTAATATAAAGTGTCCTTTATGTAAATCTCCCTCATCATTATTATTATTATTATTATTATTATTATATTATATGATGTAATTATGTTACTGTTTTCATTAACGTTATTTTAAGGTCCTAGGTCAGTGTATATATTGCACAAGTACAACACATACTTTATGAAAATTAACCATGTTTTGCAAATAAATGAACATATTAATAAATAATTATTAATAATGTAGGCTATCAATACAATAACAACAACAAAACCCGGTTACTACACTTTTTCTATAAAGTCTGTATCTTCTGTGAGGGCTCAAAAGATCACTTTAGGTGAAAAAAATGTAGGTGAAAATTTGCATGAAAGAAATTGTATTCCATGGTAAATGTTTTTTTAATTAATGCAATTAATTTTCACTACACAGTTTTGTTGTTGCATTTAATTCCTATTAAAGAAACGTGTCTGTGCCAGTAGTCGAAATAGTCATAATTTAGTGTCTCTTTAACAGAGATCTGTATGGCATTTTAGTATGTTTAATATAAAAATTCTCTCAAAGTGGCATGTTGTTGCTAGTGTTATTAATTTTACTTGTTAATATTTATTGTAATTTAATATTTACATTAAGACATATTCACTATATTGTCCTGGGGTTGATTGAGGGAAATCATTACATTTGCATTCATAGTGTTGCTGTCATGACATAACTTCAATTGCATTACGGGCAATGAAATATGTTAATATTAATAACCCTGTTATAAACCTACATCTGCACTGGCACTCTGCTTTGTCTTCAGCTATTCAATTATTTTATTAACTAAATATTTTAAATAACAATGTACACAATATAATTATTTAATATTCTACATTAATAACACTTTAGAAAAAAAAAAATCTAAATTTTAATACAAAATAATTTGACCATTCTGTAATTGTTTATCGAAGACAAGACTTCTCACCACAGGTGGGGGGCAACTTACTGCAATAGGGGCCATGTTATCTTATTGTAAAATTTCACATTTAAACACCGTTTTAATAAACGTTTTATTTATTTAATAACAGAAAGCAAATAAAAATATAACTGAACATTTAACACAGTGGTTGTTGCTTAAAATTCGTGCATGCTAGACTTACATCTAAATGTGTTAATCTGAAGTAATGATAAGAGGGAGATCCTTCCTATCCAACACTATGCCAAACAAAGTATTCGCATATGTTGTAGGAAGGGACAGACTCAGATTTGGGTGCAGAATATTCTCCCAAATGTGTTGGGTGTAGACACATTTGTGTTTTAATAATGAAGAATAATGCAGTCATTTTTGGAGGATAACTTAGCTTTTCATAAAATTATGAAATTACTAATATCAAAAGTATTTAATAAAAATCACACAGCAGATTTATATCAAGTTCAGACAAGTCATGTGAAACTATAATTTTTTTTTTGTTTGTTTGATTTATCTTCACATTAAAAATAAAATCAGTAACAATCGGTTTGTATAAATACGTAGATTTATTGAAAATCTTGCCTTTATCTTATGTAGAATTAAGCTGAGTGTTGTTTAAAGCTGTGGTCGCGAGCAGAGAAGCTAGCAAATTATTATTATGCACTTTGATTTTTTCACTCGACTCGGATTCAGATATAACGCAATGTCTGAGAGACAAACCTAATTCATCTCCCACCTCCAATCATATTTCGTTGACTGCGATTGTTTCCTAAAGATTATTTTCTCTCTGCATCCATCCGGGGAGTCATTCGGAGGTTATCATTTTTTGGGGCTGTTGTTATTGGATATCATGCTGAAATTCGGGACGCCATTGGTCTGGCGCTTGTCAGTCTGTGGCGCGCCGACGCTCGTGAACGCGCTGCGCAGACAGTGCACGACACGTAAGTGGCCAGAGAGTGTCTGGAGTCTGTCTGAAACTGATAAAAATGGTAATGGAGTTTATCCAGAGTCTCGCTCATAGTCAGTAGAAAAACAAAGGGAGACAGAGCGGAATTTTGCAGGCGTCCAACACTGTAGCTATTTTCGTAGCGTGAAAATGAGATTCTATTGTAGCGCATCTCAAAGTTTCAGTCCATGTTTTTCACCAGACAGACAGACAGTTCATTAATTCACAGGTAAGACGATCGTGGCGGGGCGCAAATCTTTTTGTTTAATGCAGTCTGCCGTTGTTATGGTGATTGTGTTGTTCATGAATATATGACCTAATAACTGTGCGATGATGCTAATTCCTAGCAAACAAGACGGCGCATGTAAACCGCTGGTCGGCTGCAGGGTGGTCATTTTAATGTGATTACATGTTAGCGCATGTCGTTCGGCGAGATGAAGAAAGAGTTTATCGCGATCGTCTCTTCAGACAGATGACGCACCTGTGCTCACGTGAGCGCGGTTTCTCATTAACCCCATGAACTCGTGATGCCAAAACACTGCTTCTGCTGCAGTGTGAATTTCAGCCTGTCTGGACTGTTTTCAACACGGTAAAGAAACGGTTTGTAGCCATGCGCCAAGTCGCCTGTTGTTTATCCGCAATTTAAGGCCAGTTTTTTTTCTTAGCGTGAGACTTCCTCTTGCGGTGGATGCGCGCGTTGTAATTCTTCATGGTTTGGAGTTCAGTCTGTTTTATAGTGCAAAATAGGCTAAGGTTAAAGGTGAGGAGCTGGTTGGTCTAAAGGCAGTAGACTTCAAAAATATTTGCCAAAACTACTGCCAAAATATTAAACGCCAAAAGCTCCATACGCATTTCATTGTTTGTAATCATACTTGTCTTCACATCTCGCAACTGGTGTCATTTCTGTTTCGCGCTCAGATGGTATCGTCCAAAGTGAGTGGTTCGTTCCCCATAAGTAGTAAATTAATTCCTGTTTAAATTTAAATGTCATTCCGTCCCCAATTAAATTCTGTCTAACATAGCCTACAACAAGTTTACTTTTTCATTCCACAGTAAGCATAAGGAAGACAGAAGCGACTTGGAGCAAGAGTTGTTACACAAATGTGTTTTATCTTCAGAAGTTTATCCTGATTTTAAAACTCTTTTTATTTTTTATAGTAAATGTAATTAATTTTACAATCTCAGCATAGCAATTTTTTGAAAGGTTGGCTAAAGAACTGATTGAAATGCTGCAAACTGACCTAAATCAATTATTTCATAAAGGAAAAATAATTTCCCAAAACTGATTTTTCAACAGGAAATTAGATGTATTATTTTTTTATTCAGTAAAAACATGTTTTCATTTTTAGCTTGTTTTACAAATGTGAGATTAGGGAAAGTTACTTAATTTATATCGGGGCATGTTATTACATTTTGAAAACGTTTTACAAACTAAGATTTTAAATGTGTGATTCGGAACATTATTGTACTTTCATGTAGACATGTTTGCATTTAATTCTAAAGTGTTTCTTAATTGTTTTATTTAAATTTAGCTGAAGAGTCAATTACAAGCATGTTAATGACCACAACATGCCCTAAAATACAAAGTCACTGTTTTAATCGGCAAATAATGGTGAAAAGATTCAGTAGTTTTTTATGTTGCTGAGTTTTTAAGATTTGTTTCTAAACATCAGTTGACTTCAGAAAATTCTGAGGAAGAACCACTTGAGTAATACCTGTTCCCCTTTATTCCTAATTTATCATGTATGTAGGACTACGATAATGGGGCATTTTAGATTGTAAAACAAATGTATAAACAATTTAATTTATTTAAAAAAACTTATTTTCTCGCTGTATTTAAAAGTTGGCAACCGGTTCTGGCATTTTGTTGTGCTTCGATCAGAATCGTGAATCAATGCAGTGAATTCTGCTGACCAAAACATTTCAGATGTAGTCGGGCTACCATGCATTCTTGTGGATTATTCGTTTTTCAACTTCACATTCACATTTATTTTACAGTCTAAAGTTTTTCAAGTGTTAGAATAGGTTTGACTTTACCTTCTTAAATTGTACCAAATTATCCTTTTTTGACCTATTTCATGTTCAAATCGGTTAGTATTAAAAAGGCACTACGTGTCTGTTGCCCATGTGGCTTGGCTTTGCATGCTCATGCATTCATAGTTTTAAAGCAGACAGAGACATCTCTCTTTGATATTGTTATCAAATGAACAGTCATAGGTCTCAGCTTTTCAGTCATATGCAAAACAAGATGGCTACTTCACGGGAGGCACAAGCCTATAGATTGGTAGATATAGTGGTCCCTCCTTTATATTAGATTTTGAGTCAGTGTAAAATGTCTCGGTGAGAGAAATTGGGACCTTGCACTCACAGGATGGTATCCTACTCCGTGCAATTACAATAATTGAATGGGCTTAAGTGTATATTTTAAAAAGTCCTTTTCTTAATTTGTAATTATAATGAATAAATAAAAAGCCAAATAAAACACAAGGTTATGGTGAGAAATTATTTATATTTTATTATATTGTCCTCGATGACCACTAAGTTTGATAAATTATGTTTTCGATTCAAAATAAATTAAAATAAAATTTTTGATGCGTGAAAATATGTTTTGAATATTCAGAATACGATTTTGCAATAACTCATATTATGTCAACCCTTATCAGAAAATCAAGAGCTCTGTTAAGACAAACATTTACTTAAAATGGCAATATATTAAAAACATTTGTAACAAGAGGTCGAATTAGCTAAAATCATCTATATGCAAGTTTATTTAAATGTTTACATTTGGCAGTGTTCAGTGTTCAAAATCTAGGTAATAAATAATAATAAATTAATAATTATCTGTTAAAAATATAAATAATAAATAAAAAAGTTAAATAAAATCTAGGCTTTTTATTTTATTAGTAATAATTCAATAGCTGAAATAAGCTTGTACATTTATATTACATAAGTATGTATATCTGCAAACTGTTTTGTACTTTTTCAACAGAGTACATAGAGTTTTGGGGCACATGGTCATTTTCGAATAGGTATGGCTCTTTATGAGACTCTTTAAGAAATCTGTTTTCTGTTGGCTAAAAGAAAAGTATTTTTGTTGCCTGCAGCACGAACTGATGGACAGATATTTTCGGCCAATTTGAGCAGCTCAGTGCATGCAGAAGGTGTTCGTTTTGTTTGCGTACTTGTCATGAGGTTTTCATTACTGTAATGTTTGATGGTATTATAAATGCACCGCTGCACACTTCTGTATATCAGTTCACCTTACAGGCCTATCAGTGTCCAACCATGTCATGTTTCAACTGCTCAGTCCGTATGTGTGTTAGCATTCATGCATGTTGCTTTAGCTCACACGCCTGTTCAGCGTTTGTTTGTAAAAATGTTTGGTGTTTGAAAATGTGCACACCTCTTGTTGAAATTATGATCTTACACTTCTAGTATTTTTATTTTACAATGATGTTTGCTTGCACAATGATATAATTGCGTTTATTTGTTTTTATTGAACATGATAAAATTACATTTACAATTTAAAAAAAATAATTTTGGTAATTGATGCAAAAAATAACCTCAGTGCGTCAAGTCTAATAATGTTTTTATTTTGTACCACAACTGATTAGCACTGCTGGGGTTTTGAGATATGCATATTTAATTCTTATATTCACTCTAATTCTTTGTGTTTGGGTTTCTTTATAGGCAGGATTATTACTCTGGTAGCTCCCGAGGACTTCTCGGAGTTGACACCAATTCAGCTACCCTTAAAGGTGATGCCAGTGTTGTGCTGCCGTGCTGATGGTAGGTTTAAAGAAGCATTTCCCACCCTGTTCTCTGTGAAGCACATTTGGGCATGTCATGGAGAGAGAGGTGGAACGGCAGGAATGCAGGGAGATGCGCAAAGGTGCGATTATAAAAGGCTGCAGGCTGATGAGTGTGCATCAGAGAGGCTAATGCTAACCGAAACCACACTCTGTTTTTCTTTGTCAGATGTGACGTTTGAAATGTTGCTGAGTAATCGCACTTTCAGCTTGGAAGACCAATCATTTCCAGTACTCTCCTCTCGTATGAATTTCTAACTGATTTCTTCATTGAATACAATTGGTCATAAAATTAAGATTGATAAATTAACTTGGAAATAAAAAGTCTTGCGTTGAAATGTGCAGGTTACAGGAAGACTCTTTAGGAAAGTAATATGTTCAGAGTTTGTATGTATGGTGAAATATATATATTTTTTGAGAGAAGTAATAATGAAAAGGGCAGCCATTTTTTGTTGTAATGTCCAACAGCGCCCCCCAGGTCTCTCTGTAGCTCTTATGGATTTAGTGTGTGAAAGAACAAGGTTCTCACTCTCCTGCATTGCTTGCATATATTCAATATCAAAGCCACAATGGCATTTTAAAGGGATCACTGGCAGGCAGCCAAAACATAGAGCCTCTCTCTTTTTGGTGGCTGTCCTGGCTTACTTGCTTTCTTCCTTTTACTCATGTCCTCGTGCTGATGGCAGCGTAACGTCTGACTCTTCTCAAAGCTTTACCCAAGTGCTGGAGCGAGACATTGGATGTATTAGGACAGCTGCCTCCATTTTAGGGAGGAGTTTTGCAGAGGAAGATGGATACCCTTTGCCACACTGCCAGATTTTGCAGCGTGAATCAGTTCAGAATCGAGGCATCGTCTGCAATATTTAGCTGCGTTTTTGTTGTCCGAAGTTTGTTTGTTTCTTAATCGAACGTGATACATTTATTCAATATTTCCTTCGATCGCGTTTGTAGTTTTTGTGAGATTATAAATGAGATGAATCACGCTTTGGGTGCATAGTTTATCATAAAGCAAATGTGCTTTTTGTCACTCTAATTTTGACCTTCCTCATTGCTGTGATTAGATTTTTAAAATTTATTTATATTTTTGGTGGCCACACACACGTATAGTTTTTCAGAATTATTTGCTTTTTAAATGCATTTCTGAAAGTGTTGTTCCTAATTCGTTATAAAATAGAAACGGCATAATATCCAAATAAAACAGTGCCTTTAGGCCTTCAGGATTTGACTGGTAAATAATGATGTGCTCTAATCCGCTGTGAAATGTTATTGTCTATTTTATATTACTCAGGCAGATAACTATGCTATGCTTGGATTTTTTTAGCCCACAAGTTGCACATTGGAGAGATACTATTACACAAAAAAAATTAAAATGACACATTACTTTAGGAAAATTCAACAATTAACATTTGTTTTCCAAACATTTAGGGTTTATTAGTTGTACTGAGCTTTTTAATTTAATGACATTTTTTTCAATTCATTTTTTTTGAATATTTCAATGATTCCTGTCTCTTTCGTTGGTTAATATCTTTAAAGATGGCGTTTTCATTATATCAGTCTTTTGGGTGTAAATATCACAAATGAAAATATGTGTACATTTTGTTATAAAGGTTTATTGTATTAAATGCTGGTAAATAAATCTAGCTAAAAAGGTTACGAAGTGAACTTTCCGTTTAAAATATTTTGTCATTTTGTCTAAATACTATAACAATACTTTTTAAAATTGCTTATAAATATTCTTGTATTCATAATGTCAATTTAAAAGTGTTTCATTGGTGTAGATTAAATAATTTGTGTTGGTAGTGTTATTTTTATAGTTTTAATTAAAATGTAATTGCATATTTTTTTTATATTGATGAAAATATTTTATGCTTTCACGTGATAAAACTATGATATGAGTGAGACTGGATTGGCGTGTGTAGTGTGTATAAAGCCACAAAGGTGCCATTGGCAGTGTGTGTGTGTGTTGAAGGGTGCATTTGTGGCTTATGTTTGTGGCCTTGTGCTTCAGCACACAATTTTCTGAAAAATTCGGCCTCTTGAGTGAGACTTTGGCCATATAATCTTGCAAACTTTTTAAAATGCGGGGCTTATGAGGTGAATTTTTGTAATTGTTGATGTAGCTGGATTTGTTTTTAATAACGGGAGAAGCAGTGTGCAACAGAAGTTACATGTTAAAAATATCTGTAAAAGAAATGCTATAAAGGGATGATTTATTTTCACGTTTGCCTTAGCGTTTTTCTGTATTGTGTGCTAATAATGTGTAATGAAAGTTTAATATGTATAAATAAGTACCGACGGTTGTAATAAACACCTTATGTAATATCGTGCAGCGATTATATAATACTTAATAGTCATTTTGGTGCTGTACACGAGGACAGTGTAGGAAAAAAAGAGTGACTGTTTAAATGTTGCAGAGGTTCTGAAATGTTGATACTGCAATATAAAAACTGCAGGTTGTTCCAGGCATGTCAGTGATTAGGCTAAAATGTTATATACCACTGCAGTGAAAAGTAGCATCTTTTAAAACATATTTGTACTTTACATGATTTTGTGTTATTTATTTATACTTTGTATGTTCCATTGGCTTCTTTGTAGCACTTTTTGCATAAATATTTAGATATTTCTGTTTTCAGATTTTTCTGTGTTCTTTTACAAGGAAAATATACAAAATAATTTTTTTAAGCAAGGCCCTTTAGATGTAGAATCTAAATATCACTGGTTGTTTGTGACTGTTTGTTTGCAGGAAATTCGACTGAAGTCTTGGACTTCATGTCATCGTATCAGTGCACTCATAAAGCATTAATTATCTAAGCTGAACAGTAACTTTTCAAGCGTAGCTGATTCTAGGCTGTGCCAGTTGAAATGCCAGTCATCGCTAAATGTAGTTAGTTTGATTTATAAACTCCGGGAGAGTCCTTAAGTTTTACTGACTCTTCTAGAATTCTGTTAAATTCTGCTCAATTTTGGACGGGAACATTGAAAGTGCTGTGTCCTTGTATACATTTATTTCTCTTTAATGGATTTTCAGTGTTGCTGCTTCTATTTGCAAGCACATTAAAGTACACGTTGTTCACTCTGGGTGAATTTTAAAATCTTTTTAGCATGTTTCGATCAGCCTATGATTCAGCGGCTTAGCATTAAGTAACATTATTCAGGCTTTTGTGGCACTCAAAAACAATCATTTTCAAATGCATTTTGCTTCCTTTTCTCATTGCAAGCATTTATATGCATGATGCTATTTGTTATGTTTTACTTTTTATTTATTTTTTATTGTTATATGCATGTTTCCTTACCTGTCTGAATGATTTATTAAGTTTAGAAGGAGATGGTAGAAAGAAGGTTTGTTTATTCCATCATCCCTAAAGGCACAGTATTTTAATGAAACATCATCTCTCTCTTTCTCTGACTCGCTCTCTCTCTCATTCTCCCATTTTTCCTTTTTCACAGCTGTTAATCACTTAATGGTCCTTTAATTAGTCTAAATGAAGCTGCAAGTATGCCACTTTTTGACATTAAATGACCGATAAGTCCAAACCTTACTGCTCTTTAACTATGTGGACATCAAATTTAGCAGCTAAAGAGCATTTAATGGCGAAGCATTTTGATTCGCACTTTCCACGTCTTCAACTACGTACCTATGTTTTCCCAAATGAAGTTTCGATTGATCTCAAGAGGTGATACTCCGATTTAACCTCGACCCTGGTTTTATTCTGTCAGGTGCTGAGGCCTGTCAAACAGTCAAAGCATTCATCAGCGGTTACATTTCGTCTGCTAGAGCATGTGTTGATGGGTGGAAAACCAAATGAATTGGTCACAGCGATTAAGGGCCAAGTGGTTAATCCTAGCAAAGAGACTGTGACACAAACACCAAATGAACACTGCAACTCTTCGATAAGAAAGAGCGGCGCTTAAGTACGCAAACATCCCAAATATCAATTTCACGTCTGATGTGCCACTGACACTCAAGGTGTGAGAGTGCAGGGGTTACGCCAAACAGGGCCTTGGCAATGGTATCATGTTATCTCCTATCAATTAGTGCCTAAAGGAGATTAACCCCTGGAACACAGAGGAAGCCGATAGGATCTCTGTCGAATTGCAAGGGTCACCCATTACCCTCATTAGCGATGACCTCTCTCTCCATATGCCTCTCTGTCTGTCATTTTTTATATATGCACTCGTTTAATAGGGAAGTGGACTGATATGTTTTTGTGGACATGTTATCATGAATGTCTTTTGGAAGGAGGGTTAGATATTGGGTGATTAGTCATGCTGTGTTGTGTTGTGTTGTGTTGTGTTGTGTTGTGTTATGCTGCTGCTGCTGTTGTGAGAGTGAATCAGCAATGTATTCAGAGTTGACAGCATTTCTCTTATAACAAGGCCATCCGAATGAAGCCCAGAGTTTGAGTCTGGCTAATGTTGGTGCATCGTGGCACATTGGGAATAAACTGCTGCTGACCTTACTCTGTATTCATGTGCAAGTGCTGGTGTTTGTGTCTCCTCTGGAAAAGTTTGGTTTTGTAGCAAAAACTAGGCTTAAGCCCAAATGAGAGATAGAATTCAAATTCAAGTCAAAGGCAAGATGGCCATTTTGGTGTCTGCATCAAATTAAGTTTTACCAAGGTTGTTTTATATAGGAGTATTAAATGCAAGTGTCTGCTTTAACCTCTGTAATCCAAATTTTTTTCTTACAATTTGAGTAGATGCTTTTTACTGCTTAGACCTTCCTAAGACACAAAATGCATGCATCCTTTGATATAACGCTGATTCAGGTATGTTTTATTTAGGTTTTAGGTTTTTACAATAGTGACCGGTCAGAAACGGCATGGTCAGAATTTCACTTGCATTACACCACTTTGTGGACAAGCAGGAAGTGTTTAAACCGAGCTGGTCATGATATGACACAGATATATTTTAATCACAAGAATCTACTTTTATTATATAATTTTTGAATTTCAGATTGTTAAAATAAAATGTCTAAATTTTAGTCAAATAATGCTCTGTCATCATTAGTGTGACTTGTGTTAAAAATTAAACTGAGTATCTAAAAGATTTATCAGAAAAAATATTGTTTTATTGTAATCACAATTTTATTCTCTTTGACAAATGAGTAGAAGGTAGTGGTTTGGAGGGTAGTTTAAGTGCAGCATAAATTATTTGTTTACTGTGACATTAAATATGAGTCATTTAATATGTCATCAAATTTTTGTAATATAAACACCGAATTGTTGGGTGTCTTCTGTAAATGTTGATGAAATGTGATATTAGACCTTTACTTTTTCCTAGAAAAAATTAAAAATAAATAAAAAGTAATATATAAACAGGGCACATTCTAATGTTTGGGGAATACAAGCTCAATTTAAAGCTGTAACACAACTATTGATTTGATGCTTGAAAAAACACTTTTTGACTTTGACCTATATGTTCCATGGTAGTTAAAATTCACTGGTTTATATAGAAGCCTTTTAAAGGGATAATTCACCCAACAATGAAACCTTATCATCATCCCTTCATGTTGTTCAAAAACTGTGTTTTTGTTTTCTTTTGAGGAATGTGGCATTTGGCAGAATGTTCAATTTGCTCATTTCCATACAGTAAAGTGAATGGATGTTCGGTAAATGCAGATGGGAAGACATTAACACAAGTTAACGTTCATTAAAATATCTAGTTTTATCATGAGATTTTTTTTTTTACAGATATAGAGCAACATATGGTAGTGGTGCCCAAATGTTTTTATTGTAATCAATTTTTTGAGACTCTTGACCCTCGCAATATTAATCTTAATAATGAAATAATAATTTTAGGTATAATATGCTTTTCTTGGTTACAAATAAAAATAAAGACGGTAATTGCACAGAAATGAAAACAAACAGCATTTCACTCTTTCTATTTGAAGAAAGTTATATTATATCTGGTTTTGTTAGCGGGTTCTGTTTCTGAAATTTATGGAAAACCATTGACAGTTTACAACGTTAATGTGCAGATACCAGGTGGCCAGTCAAACTGAACCCTCTTTTCGGGACACACCCTTGTCATGAGTGTGAGTTGATGATGTCAAGATTAAAAATTTTTGGGGGGTGATATTTCTGCTAAAGGTGCTTTTCTTTAACCTGCTACTTTGCTAGTATACAGTGAACTGAGGTAAAAATAATATTTTTTCTTAAGTTATTTTATTTGACGTGAAATGATTTACTAATAGTTTTTAAAACAGTATTTTACTAATTCTTGTATTTCTTTTATTAATGTTGCATTTTGACCTTGTACTAATTGAGACTACATATGAATATTTATGCTTTTAAATATTTATTTTTTTAGACTACATGACCATTTGAAATGTACTTGTGAAAGCAAAAAGAGTGTGAATGAAAAGGTGAATAATTGCAGAACTTAAGATAATTTTTTTTATGTACATGCAATACAGATTAACTTAAAAAAAATTGTGTTGATGATAATACTAATGAGTCTCACAAAACATGTTTGTGGTCACGTTTCACTAAATAGAAAAGAAAAATTAATCCCATTTTGCATGACCAAAATTGTAAAAAGGGTTTACTTTTCATTATTCAGCTTATTTGCCCCTAAATTCTCATTACTGTAATTACTTATTTAAAAGTTACATTTCCGTCAACATAAGTTGAAATAGTTTACTAATGCAGTTATTTTTTGTGTGCTCATCATAATTGGCCTTTTGTTGGTGCAGAAAGTTCACAAAGAACAGCCTGTTCCAGCACGAGTTGTGAAGTGAGAAAATATTTTAACAGAGATATTCTTTTACAAAATTTTGTTTATTTTAAATCCTAGTTGCTGAGAAGTGTAAGTACGTTTTTGATTGGCTAAATGATCCTGTCAAGAAAAATGTAAAGTAGTTTCTTGTTCTTAATTGGGGGGGAAGAAGACAGAAAAGTCATGAAAAATGTCATTTTCCAACATTTTCTAAATTAGTTTACAATCCGTTACTCAATGTCTCATAGGTGCGTGACTGTGCTAATAATTGAGATCATTGTCCACAACAGCTATTGTTTTCATCACAGTGCCACTGAAATTATCTGCTGATAAAGCAATGTCCTATATATTAGCATTCCTCAATGCCCTATTAGGAAAACAGACCTCTTTTGGTTCAAAGTTATATATGTCATACATTTTAATATAATTGTGACTGCTTTGAAATCATTGCATATCTGCTTTATTATTGTTTAATGACTGGAAAATATGCATAACTTGCATAAGGTGTGTGCGGTGTGTGTGTTACTTAACATGCCACTGGGGCAAAATCAATGGTGTTATAGAAGAAAAAAAAGCTTGTACCGTTTTTATGAAATTAAAATAACAAAACCACAGCTTTCATACCAATAGATATAATGCTGATAAAGAGTATCTAGAAAAGCAGATCAGTGAACAAGGATTTGTTAAATGTGATGAATCATATCAATAATAGTGTAAAATGTTTTTTTTTTTTTTTTTTTTTTTGTATTTAGTAAAAGGGTAATTTATTTAAGCTACAACATATTACGAAATGCCACACAATCTCTTGTGCTGTTATAGTTTTGTCTTCTGTGCCTCCCCTAATGTCAGTGATTTATATAATGTTATAAACTTAACTTCTAAACCTAAGAGAAGGTTTTGACGCCACCCTTGAAATGATGCAATTCTCTTTAGCCAATCAGAATCGTTCTTTTTATGGGAGCATGTTAATCATGAATGAAATCGTGAATGTTTCATTTATCACAATATGTGCTTATAGAGACTGAACATGAATAGTGTATGTTTCAAATACACATATTCTTTGGCATTATATAACGTATAGATAGATAGATAGATTAGATGGATGTGTATGTAATATGTAGTAAATTTCTTGTCTTCATATTCTCTAGCAGTGTCTCCTCTCAGCTCAGGCTGTTTTAATAAAGATGCTGCCGCAGACTTTCATTAACTGGGTGCTTCAGGCAAATATGCAGTAAGAAAACGCATGCTGTCTTTGGCCTTCCAGCTGTGTGTGGATGTCCATCAAACTCGGCAATGTTTTTTTTATACTTCAAAAGAGGCAATGCAATTGACTTGACAGACTTATGACATGTTGGTAAAAATTGGCAGCAACTTTCAATCAGCTGTACTTTATAGTCAATTTTAGTGTAAGAACACGTGCAAATGATCATGTTGTGCATTGTGAATTTGTTTTGTTACTGTTTATATTTTTAAGATTGTTGGGACAAGCAAAAACGAAATATTTTTACTATTATCAGTGCGCAGTTTTGTAGTTTTGCTATATTATATTATATTATATTATATTATATTGCCTAGGTGCACGTTATTTAAAAGAATTGACAGTGAAGCGTCAGTAATGCACTTTTGTATTAATGTAAGTTTGGAGACATTAAAATAATAGTTTCCTGCTTTAAAGCATAAACTTTTTTTAAATGTTGACAAGAACAAAGGGACAAAACCAAAGCTACTTTTCAACCTTTTATAAGCGATGACAATCTAATAGTTTTACTTATGGGCATGTTTTTTATTATTGATTTAGCGAAGGATGGAGCTGAATGCTTTTATTTTAGTGGTATACATTATTTGTATTTCACAATGTTTGCACAGAACCAACATGAATAAAAGTGTAATGCAGATGATAATATAAATTTTTTCAAACAAATTTGTAATAATTCTAGCTCTTTATATCTACAGCTTGCTCTAGCTTTGTTTGCTACATTTGTACCAAATTCATGATTGCTTTTTTTATGTAAAAAGTGTTTTTTATCATGACTTTTAAATGCAAAAGCTTTTTTTTTACATCGTGAATTAGATATTAAGGTATAAAAACGCGAGTCCGCACACTCTGTTTTACATCAGAGTGATTCAGTTCTGCGAGGGTAGAAAAATAATGATAATCTCCCCCACCCCTGTTCTGTATGGTAAGTTATTAAAACTAATTTCCGCATGGAAGAGTTGGACAGTAACCTCCATAGCACAGGCCTTGCAGACTCATCTGTGTCTGGTGGAAATAGCACAGAAAAGGAGAGTTAATTATTTCCAGCCAAACCCAAAATGCCTCTGTCTCTCTCCACACAGATTGGCTTGTGATTTGCATGAGGATTTTGAGGAGCTTTTCAGTATGTTTGCCGTGTCTGTCCTGGCTGTCTGTTTAAACAGGCCCCGAGTAATGAAGAAGAGAAGATGGAAGGAAGGAAGGAAGGAAGGAGGGAGGGAGGGAGAAAAAGAGGAGGTGTGCTAAACCCTGGTTTCCCTCCTCAGCCCTTTTGGGACGTGAAGGCCCCAGATGGTGTAGGGGTGTGAAAGCAGCATTGTGTGTATGTATGTGTGTGTGTGTGTTTGTATGTAAGTGTTTGTCTGTCTGTCTCTCTCTCTGTCTGTCTGTCTGTCTGTCTGTACATTCGTTCTGAAATCAGGGGCGTCCTTGGTAAAAGAGCCCAGCCCTAATGTCATCTGTTTGTGTGGAAGCTTGTCTCTTTCTCTGAATGGAGACAAAGGCGAGTGGACACAACGCCCCCCCCCCCTTTCCCATTATCTTTGTCCCCGTTGCCCTCTGCAGCCCGGATCCTGACACCCAGCGCTGGGGGCTTTGATTAGCCAAGTGGAGACACTGGGGGTCACAGTAGCCTATGCCCTGATTAGCCTGCACTTGGCCACTGCTGACCCCTCCTTCCAAAGAGAATCATGTGAGGGCTCTGGAGAAACTGAGACACGGGACATAATGCACCTTGACCTGTCTAGACTCTGCTGTTAACAAATGGATAATGTGACCTTTTTTCATGTTGTTGATGTGGTGTTACCACCCTCTCTGCCTCTCTATTATTTATTATTATTTTTGGAGATAAGTAGGGTTAATGACTTGCCTGTAGTCTCAGTTTTTTTTCTTTTCTTTACTTTTAAGTTAGTGTTGATTCTTTGGAAGAAACTTTTAAAATGGGATAGTTTTTAGTTAATTCCTTTGTTTACATCAAACGTCAGAAAAAAGATCCTGTTCCCTACATTGTGAGACGTCACTTTTCTGTAAGTATTTAATGAACTTGTTTAATGATACTACTTTTTTATTGTTTTTCTGCACTGTTTATATTATTTGTAAAATTAGTCAAGCTGTATTTCATTTTCGTATGAAGTTTAAATGGCTTTACTAAAATGGCAAATGCATTATGTTCACTGTAAAAAAAATGCTGGGTTCCACACAATCGATTTGTGTTGGGACAACATGAAGGAATTAAGTTAACTTAGTTTATATTAGTTTTTACAAATATAAGTTGATTAAACATAAAACAAATAAGTCGTCTGGGAAAAAACCACTCAAGAATTGTCTTTCAGCTCATTTTACAAAAGTCATTTGAACAAAGAGCAAAAATAATTTATTTAGTGTTGTTTGTACTTTACTAGAATGTTAAATGCAAATGCTATATCCACTAAGTTAGTTAGTTAGTTAGTTAGTTCTGTAAGTTAAGATATGTTAGTTTCATAGACTGTAAAAATGTTGCTGCCTTAAAATTTTAAATCCACATATCATGTTAACTTGCATTTCTGTAAACTGACTAAAAATATTCATTTGAAAGGTATAACTTAAAAATCTAAAACAAGCTTATGTTAATGTGTTAAAGTAACAAAAATATGTTATCAATAATTTTGTGTGGTGTATTTTTAAATGTAGATTTACTAGATGAAACATTTAAGTATATTTTACTCAAATATTGTTTCATTGTACTTGAAGAAAAGTTCTACGAACACGCCAATTGATTATATTATGCAAAACTCAAACTAGTTAAATTTCTAGTTCCCAGCATGCTTTGCTTTTGACTGTTAAGGTAGAGCCCATTTTAAAACAAGTGATTTTTCATGTTTTTTTTATTAATATTGGTGGAGATCTATAGTGTTCTTTCCTGTTGAAATTTAAAAGGGTTTCTATATCTGAAATTATGGGGTTGCTGTAATGGAGACAAAGGTGAGTGTGTTAGGTTTAGCCTGCGTTAGGTTGGTTGAAGACCATTAAAATCACATATGTTGCTTTATTTTTGAAAATGACTGAGCACACTTCAGCAAAGTGATATCTTTTTGCTAATTACTTTAATACATGTAGATGAGATTGTGCTGTTGTTAACCAGAAGTTAACAGTACAAGAAATGAGTTAAAGGAATAATTCACACAAAAATTAAAACATACTCCCTGTTTACTCCCTAATGAGCAGTTACAGATCTTTAAACGTTTCTAATTTAAAAAAAAAGAATTTTATTGCAGTGTAATTTCAGCCTCAGAAAGTTTCAAATGAGTGATGTGAACTCAAATGAAATGTATTCAGAGTTCATAAATATCTGTTTCCTCAGATATTGCCTTGACTCAGTCACGAGGAGTTAACAGTGTGGCACAGATATGAATGTTGGAAAAATGTTTATTTGGTACACATAAGGTGGAAGGGAACTGAATTGTAAAACCATATAATTCTCCTTACTTTAGTATAATATGCTGAGTCAAGGTCTCTGGTAAAATATGATGATTGCGCCTTTTGGGAGCTGGATACACGAAACCTGATGACAGCTGGAAAAATTTGGTCACCGGAATATTGCAATTTCAAAATCTTTCTGAAACGCTGGTGTGAATGTTGTGTTTTTTCCTTTCATTACGAATGGCTGAAGGCATAGTTTGCACACTGCAAGTGCAGGAAGTGCCGCTGTTGTTGTTCCTGTGCGGGTAGGTGGGTGGGTGGGTGGCTTGTTGGTTGGTTGGTTGTCTGTCTGCACCGCTACTGCTGCTTTGCCGTCATGCAGCAGTTTCCTCCACAGATCTGGAGTCTGTGATGGTAGAGTATTCTGTCAGGTATGGTCAGATAAATCGGACCCTGGAACAGTCTTGGTATAGAGGTGGTTTGTACCAGTAAAGGCGGGTGCCGGGGGTTGTTATGGTCGTGCTCTGTGTGGCTGCTCCTGCTCCGCCCTTTAACCAGCCACTCAGAGCCAAGAAAATGGCAGCTGCAGTGAGATTCCCCACCCGCCTCTCCATTTCCCCAATCCCCCACAACACCACCACCGCCACCACCCTTCTTTTCCGCTCGCTTTTCCCATGTTTTGTCACTTTTGAGGTAAAACGACCTGGAGTCTTGTGTCCTTTGCAGCTTTTCACACTGACGCTGTCTATGGCAGCTCTTCTCACGCCCTTGTTTTGAGAAGTGCCCAGGTTTGTGTGTTAAAATGAAATGCACCAAACACTTCAAAAGAAACCGAACTAGATGTTCTACCTTACCCAGCTGCATCTTTGCACCGTTCATAACCATGAAGAATTTAATAGAAGTATTTATCCTCATACAAGAGATGCTTTATTGAATGCATTTCATGGCAGTCAAAACGTCACCCGTGTTTTAATGAATGCTGTCGTATGTGTGTCATTCATGATGAATGGATGTAGTCAGGGTTTTATTCGCTGCTGTACTCTCACATGGCGGATCTGGAAAACACACTCGGAAAAAAATGCTGAGTGGTTTTTACCCAAAGTTGGGTAAAATATGAAAACATTTGTGTTCAACATCCCAGCTTTTTTTCGAGTGTAGAGTGTAATTTTGACCAAAGCTTTGATTTTGTTAAAAATCAGAAATGCATAATAATAAATTCATTCGATGAAACCTGATTTTTTTGTAGAATCTTCCTCCTGCTTTGCTCTGTCATTAATTCCCCAACTGCTCTCAGCAATTGTGTGTAAGTTATGTGCTGTATAACGATTCTGTGGAGTAATTTAGATAGATATGGCCAAGTTTAACTCCCTGAAGTGTCTAATTAAATCGTTGTTACCAAGAAACAGACTAAACAATGACCCAGTTTGTTTGCCAGTACATCCGAGAGAGAGGCAGGGCTGGTTTTGTGGAGAACGTAAAGAAACTCCCTCTGAATCTACTATAATGGAGCTCTGCCCTCTCTGATATTGACTCTCTCTCAATGTGTTTGTGTATGAGAGCAGGTTAGGAGAATATGTCAAGGTTATTCTGTGCAAAACATGTGACCCTCCCTATTTTCCAGCTTGAGCTGATGATAAAATAGAGCTTGACAGTTCAAAATTACACTGTGTATTTGAATTCTGTACTTTCAGATGGTGTCACTGAATTTGAAGCTGCGTTTGTTTGTGTGTGTGTTTTGCTTTGTGCTTCACTGATGTTCTTTTTGTGAATTTATTACAGGATAGTGAAGAAGAAGAACCAAGATGGTGCATCTGCAGAGGTGATACAGGTAGTAGTAATAATAATGTAATTATATGTATATCTATCTTAACTGCATTACACTGTCCTTCACTGATTTATAGTACTGTTTCTACACTCACTTTTCCAATCTATATTCCAACTTTACACAAAATTTCAAATACAGCTTTTGACAAGCTTAATGTGATCAACAGCAAATCTTAAAAAAAGAAAGGTTTAACAAGTTAATGGTACAGTAAATTCTAGTTCTTTTAACAAGTGACACAAATATTCCACATAATATCAGACTCGTTTATGATACCAGACGAGTTTAAGAAAAGTTTTTTTTTAAATACGTTGTCCACCTTTTGTCTTTTCATTTTAGATATATGATCTTTATACACTGTAAAAAAAAATGCAGGGTTCCACACAATTCATTTATGTTGTCCCAACACAAATCAGTTAGGTTAACATAACAAATTTAAGTGGATTGAAAATAAAACAATTAAGTTGTCCCCAAAAAATCTCAAGAATTGTGTTGTTTCAGCTCATTTTAAATAAATAGTTTGAACAAGCAGCAAAAATCTTTTTTTGCGTGTATAATATTCCAAATAAATGTATACATAACATTATTAATACAGCTATGGAAAAACGTAGAAACCAGTTGATAACCCAATTGTTTCTCAGGATTTAGGGTTTATAATGGTAAATACAATTATAATTATAAATTGTCATTTTTGCTACTGACAACATTTCTTCCAAAGTTTAAATAAACAAAATAGTGCCATGTTTTATATATTCGTTTTTAGACAACACAAAACAATGTTTTACCTTCAGAAGAGTTAGGAACACACTATTTGGTTTAAAATTAACCTAATTTTCAGTCACAACAAATGAAAGTTGTTTTTGAAAATGTTTTGGACGGTTTCTGTGTCTGAAAGAAATGCTCTAAATGACAACATTTATTTGAAATTTGGAAGCAATGTTTTCAGTCATTTAGAATAAAATATTAATAAATCCAGTAAATCCAAAGAAATTTCAAGTGGTCTTTTTCCGTAGCTAAAAACAACAATAATATAAAAAAACAACCCAGCGTCTAAGTAATAGCTAATTAATTTTACTTACTTTATTTGCATTTGTAGTGAATGCATCTAGTATAGGTTGATTTGTTTTTAAAAAAGAAATAAAGAAAGAAAAGTATTTGCATTTCGTTTTTCATTTAATGTTTAAAATAGTATGTTCTGAACTTTTTTCATATCAGGAATGAACTAGCATACACACATCATTCGCTTAATATTTGTAGACCTTTAAACTGAATAGGATGTTTTAAATGGTTATTTTGTCCTGCTCATGGTTAGTGGGAGTCACGGCCAATTATGTCTCTAAATGTCGTACAGTATAAGGTCAAAAGTCGCTGTGCTGTATTAAAAAGATGACAGTAACCATTCTGTAAAGGTCAGCTGCTCAGTTTGTTTCCAAAGTGCCACAGTGACTCGCTTTTGATTTACTTTGTATTAGATTTAGTTAATGATACATCTCCCTGTGTAATGACAGAAGTAAACTTTTGCAACCAAATATTCTCAGTTGGTCAATATAATTTAAAAATGTGCCCTTTGCTTGCATTTACATTCATATCAAGCCAAGTTTCTAAGTAGACAGTTAATTAGTTGTAATGTGCGGCTATTTTAATTAGAATTTGAAGTAGTGTGCTTCTCAAGACACTGAACACATTTTAAACGTAAAGAGGGCTCCCGAACCCTCACTAGGCTGATTTTTAAAAGCTTTTAGTGTGCCGTTACACAACTGAAAATGTAGACAAGTCTACAACAGATTGCTTTCATTTAAACCATTATATTTAGTGTGTGTTTCTCAGGGTCAGTCAGAGAATACTTTTTAGTGAGTAAATTGCAGTTAGTTGCTTTACTTAAAAGTTAGTATATCCTTTTCCTTAAAAGCAATGTTTTTTTACTTTAAAAAAAGTGAGTAAACCGATTGCAAATAGGAGCAATTCAGTTGAATTCATTTTTTGTATTATGCACATAGTTGATTTACTTAAAAAAAGTGAGTAAACATGTTGACTTAAATTATTAAGTCAACTAATTGCTTTGTAAAGTCTATCGAAAATAATACTTTAAACCAAGTTCACATCAGTTTATTCCTTTCTTACACATGGTTCTAAATACACCTCCATTCAGGAAGATTTGAAACATTTAATGTTTTGGGGGAAAACTGCCTTTATTAAATTAACCATACAGTGAAAAAATAAAAATTGTGATTTATTGTTGTAATTTAAAATAACCATTTTCTGTTATAAAATACTTAATGTCATTTAGTTCTGTGATGGCAAAGCTGGATTTTCAGCATAATTTCTCCTGTATTCAGTCCAACTTGATCTTCAGGAATCATTCTAGTGTGTTGATTTGCTGCTCAATAAACTTTTCATTTTTTTTAAATCAATGTTGAAAACACTTGTGATTAAATTTTTTTTTTGTGGAAACTGTGATACTTTTTAAATATAATTAATAGAATTGTAAAATTATGACAATAAACCATTTACTTGAAATAGAAGTCATTTGTAACATTAAATGTCTTTGTCACTTTTCAGCCTTCTTGTTGATTAGAAAATAAATAAATAAAATAATGTAATCAAAAAAAGAATCAGAAATTCTTCTGAAAAATGACTGCATCCATGAGTACAATCTTTACTATTTATTTTGAACGGTTTTTCAATGTGTATAAATAAAATACCTGTTTTTTTCACATCAAAAATGTTTATGTGGTCTCAATAAAGTTACTTCAGACTTCAAGCTCACCATCTTTTTCGAATCGTACCATAACTGTTAACTTGTTAACAAGTCCACATGCCACTCACTACCCTCAACGACTGCCACTTGCACCTTACAAGCTCATTAAAATTTCTCATTAAAGTTTCTTGAAATTAGTGCAACTCATGTGGCAGTTATGTGTGTGTGAGAGACATGAGAGAGAGACGGAGCGAAAAAGAAAAGCAAGAGAGTGGAGTTTCAATGCCTCTGCTTCCTTTTGTCCTCTGAGTTGACTTCTTAGGAGCCCATTGCCGGAGCGCCATACATGAGAGATCAAGAGTTACCAAGGTGCTCAGAAGATAGACAGACACACACTCATTCACTCAGACTCATTTCCTTTGCATGTCAGAGCCCTGCTGGGGTTTCAGTAGAGGTCACTGACACCACCAGTGGAGCTTTCCCCCTAAATGACAAAAAACAACCTCTGTGTTTGAGTATTTGTGTTTCCCTTTCTCAAAACTATAAGGTGTTAAAGAAGAGTTGATTTAGATGTTGTTGTGTTAGGATGGAACTGATATTATATTAGTCAGGGGATGTTCTCTGAAGCATTTCAAGGTAACTTCAGAGGTCCAAAATGGTCTGTGTATTTTGTGAACTAAAGAAGTTGTTGTTTGTGTGCAACTGTACACAACATATTAGAGATTCTCGTTCCCATCAACTAGCTGCAGCATTAACTTGTGTTGTAACAAGATTAAAATATATTTGTCCTGCGGATTAGCATTCTTTACCGTCCCTTTCGCTGCTTTGCCGAACCGGTCTGTGTGTGTGCAGCAGTCTTTTTGATCTGCCGTGCGTAGTGAGGACTCTGGCTTGGGTCTGGCCATCCGAGGGCCTGGTGTGAAATCGGCCTGATGTCATCCCTTTTGTCCTCCGTTTGCATCCCTCACTTCTTTAATGACGTTTCCGAACCTCGCAGGCGCATTCCTTAGTGGTCCATAGGAAGCGTTTGGAGGACTCTGGCCAGAAAAGCACAGTGGGAGTGTTTGGAGTTTGGGGAGGGGGATCTTTTGTATGGAAAGCAGACGAGTAGACATCCGTATTCTGATACTTTCCCTCCACCTCAGGCTATTCCATTGTTTGTTTGAATCGACTGAAGTGAACCCTGATATCAGGAGTTTGGTAGTTGTAGAGTTTGGTAGAAATAGTTATGATGCCATAAATGAATATAATCATGTATCTGGGTACATACAAGCAGTCTGGAGTGACAAATTGAGATTTATTTGCACATAATGTACACTTGAACTACCCTCTGAGAGATTGCCCTCTTAAAAATAAAGGTTCTTTGACATCAAATGATTCCATAAAGAGATTGTTAAATCCGTTGAACTTTTTTATTCCACAAAAGGTTTACTTTATAGCAGAAAGTTGTTTGGGTTATTAAGTCTATGAATAAATTGTTCTTTGAAGAACTTTTTACGAAAAAACAAGGCTTTATTGTTTTTAAGAGTGTATAATGTGTGTGTGTGTGTGTGTGTGTGTGTGTGTGTGTGTGTGTGTGTGTGTGTGTGTGTGTGTGTGTGTGTGTGTG
>CAIGQV010000818.1:7360547-7375632 GCA_903798115.1 Danio jaintianensis | reverse complement strand
GAGAGAGAGAGAAAGTTAAAAGTGGGTGTAAGGTGGAGAAAGCAAGATGGGGTGTGGGCAGGATTGAGGATTGTTCCTTGCAGAGGAAATGAGCCACCTGCAGCCATGACAGGAGGTTTTGACCTTCATTTGGGGTTTCTCTCTCTCTCTCTCTCTCTCTCTCTCTCTCTCTGTCTGTCTCTCTCATTACTTTGCTCACACACAAACACACATACTTTGGCTCTATAGAAAGCCAGTGAGGGACCTCTCCCCTCAACCATTGGGCATCACTTCCTCATACAAGTGGCGCTAGAAAAGAAATGTAGATGAGGCATTGTCATTGAGCAGGTCAGTGCATGGGAAATGCCAGTTGTCTGTGGCCCCCATCTCCTCCCCCCAGAGGACAGGTAGACTATGACCAGATGTTTTATATATATATATATATATATATAAAGAAATAGAAAGTCACATTGCTGTTTTAGTTACTCACCTCCTTGACATCTTTTACCTAATTAAAACAAAAAAGACTAGTTTGTTGTGTTTTTAAAAAGTAGTTTTGATGTAGTTGAGTCCTGTTGTTTTACTGAAAACTCGGCAGATCTTTCAAATTGATTTCACTCGTAATGGGCAAGATGTTATCTCACTTTGTTTATTGGCAAATTTTCTTTTTTTCCCTTCTATGTTGTATGTAAAAAAAATTGTTAAATGTATTTTTTATAAGTTTGCAGAAAATTGTATTAGGGAGTCTGTTTGAATGAAGTTTTAAAGTTTGTCTCAACGAGATTGTTCTGCATGACCTGCAAAAGTTGCAGTGAAATATGTGTAAAACTTGCATTACGGCGTTATTTTATTTTTAATCTACGGTTATTTGTGTGATTTTCATTTTTAGAATTGTATTAAAGTGTTTTTTTTTTCTTTAAGTCTGAAAGATTATTATTTTATTATTATTATTTTTTTATTCTGCGTAAAATTTTCTATCCAAAACGATTGTTAAAAAGTTGAAACGTGACTAAGGTATTTTTATCTGCAGGGTAAATATTACCGTTGTGACCTTTTATGGTCCGCATAATTTTAGTCAGATTTTTATTTTATTAATTTATTGCAGATTATAGTGAAATGTTAGCGCCCGTTGTAAATTATCGTTTTTCCAGAAACAGTTTTTCCCCATTAGTTAGCAATGACTGTTAGTTAATTGTTGCATTTATGAAAAGCATTGGTTCTTCCTGTGCTGTTTTGCAGAAATTAATAAAGGTCATGTTGTCTAAAAAGAAGTAGCCTATTCATTATCCAAAATTATTATTCTTTTTTTTTTGTTTCATGTCTAAATACATCTAATAGTAATTGTCCAATTCGTGTGGTGATATCTGCGATATCGAAGTGTTACTTTTGGCAATATTATTATTTTTGTTTCTGAAAGTCCATACACAGGGATCCCGAACAGACTCGATTAGAGTCCCCGTCTCTCCGAACGTCCCATTCGTCACTTTGGTAGTGTTTTTATTTTATTTATTTATTTAATTTTATTGTGTAAGCATTTAAAGTGGAAGCAAGCAGGCAGATGTAATAATGTTTTGTCTGTTTGTAATTTTAATATATTACCGTTTTTAAAGGATTTAGGGGACAAAGTCAATAAGTTGACCAGGCCCCAATTTTTTTTGTCGTCGTCATGCACATAAGACAGAATAAAGGGTTACTACAAAATGTTGCTGATACAGAGGTTTAACCAAAAAATAATAATCCAAATAAATAATAATTATTGTTGTTGTCGTCATCATCATCATCATACTACTACAACTGCTACTACTACTACTACTACTAATAATAATAACAATAATAATAGTAATGATAACACTAATAATGACTATAAAAAAATAAAGAAATAAACGTTCAAAGGGCCATGCGTTTTAGTGTTTTATTCTTTATGTGGGCTCATGGATATCTGACTGCAGTGCTTCTCCAGTGTCTTACTGCTGAGGGTGCATCAGCGACTCACTCCTGATTTGGTAAAGCTTTGTGTGCCAGCGCCGTGACGTCATGTCCGCTGGGCTCAGCTCCCATTTGATGAGAGCATGGCACGTTCTTTCAACCAAAGACCAAGATTGGGCAGGGGCGTGAGATAGACATTAAATCTCATAGAAGCAACAAATAAGAAGTTTAAAAGACTTTGAGAATTATTATTATTATTCATATTGTTTATTTAATTCTTATCAAGATTTCAGGAGGCAGTTAATTACACAATTAATACGTAGGTACGTGATACAAATTATTTACACATATAACAAACAGTACCTGTAAACACAAAATAAAAATAGCATTGTATTATCTCAATTTTTTCATTTCAGCTTTCAACATAGCTTTTATAGATAGATCTTCGCTGATGAGTAAATTCATTAGGTCGTATATCAGATAGAAGGCCATATTCATAGATATGCTCATATGCAATTGAACTAATACTGTTTCTCTGATTCGGCACAGTTCTGTGATATTAAGTTCGCACTTGAACTTGTAAGGCAAAGTGTGTTAACTTTGGTGGCTATATAGTCACACACTCTTTTCAGGTGTAAAACAAAGATTCAACAAGTAAAAAAAATCCACAATTTGGTATATGGATACAGTCTGCAACTTAAATCTCGATCATACCTTTTTTTACTTTTCTAAACGCGTGAATATGCCTAATATGACAATTTGCAGCTTTCATGCAAAGGCCCCAATACCGCTTCATTCACATAAAGAAGTTATTGCAATATAAATAAGCAATTTAAACACCTTAGAAATCTACTCTCACATAAAAAGCAACACCGGTCATTGGATAAAGTTTTTTTTTTTCCTTAATATAATCTATATAAATACATAACAAATATGAAGTCAACATTAAAACAGTATTTTTAACATCTGTCATACAGTAAACAGCTGGTTTGCTTATTTTTTATTCGATAGTTGTGTGTGTTTATATATAGCTGTATATTTATATTTTGTTTATATTTCTGTGTGATGTGTTGTGGCGCTTACCCTGGCTTTTGTCAAGAGTGCGCATAAGCGAAATCATTGTCAGTGCTACACGTTTATAGGCAGCATTAAAATGGTTAAAACATACTTTGCTACAAAAGATGATTATATTGCTCTTTTATAAAACTATGTATGCGATTTAAGACGCTGCGGTACATTTGTTTATTTAGCGCACCTAGTAGAAGTGTTTTGACCAGGCTATGAAGGTTAATTCAATGTTATTTCGAAAATGTTAGGCTAGTTCACATAGTTCAACCAGATAACCTACAATGCACTGTTAAAGAAGTTTTGTGATTTCGTCCTCCTCCAATTCTTTCATTTAAATTAGCCAGGCTAAGACTGTGAACATATTTACAATAAAAAAAGAACAGTGTTTCTTTTCAGTTTTCTTTTTTTGTTAAAAAATCCTGCTGAGATCCGACGATTGCTGCGTCCATTTCGTATCAAACCAAATAATACGAAAACGTGGAAATAAAACAAGTCTAACGCATTTCATAGTACTCACAGTTGCCTGGGTGCAGCAGAAAAGACTCTTTGGACTTAAGCAATGTTTCGCGCTTTTTTTTCCACAAAAACTAATAAATGTATATAAACGCCCGTTGCGCTAATAGTGTAAATCGCTTGGTTCTGGTGACAACATGACAAAGAAGAGCGATAGAAACACTTGTTTCTAAAGATAGACACTCTATCCAAGTGCAAACAACGGCACCTATAGCCTATTTTTGAAATAATTTGACCATTATTTCATAAGAGAATTGTGTTCAATAAATGTATTTTGACATAATTCGATATAGCCTCTATTTTAACGTCAGTAATGCTGGTATATTTATTAACTGGCCCTTTATTCTTTTGAATTATTGCATTGTAAATATAACCTTGCCCCCCCCACCCGGTCCACCCCACCCATCACCCCCCCACCCTCCCCGCTCTCTCTGCCTCAGTCACTGTCTGATTTGTCCTCCTTTGACGTGGTGCTGTGGTTGTACAATCCCTGTGCCATCAGGTGTACTGCCAGGCCGTTCTTGACGCCGGTGGCCTTTTTGATTTTGGCCCGCTTGTTTTGGAACCAGATTTTGATCTGAGATTCGTTGAGGCCCAGTTCCTGCGCCAGACTCTGCCGCCGCTGCTCGGTCAGGTAGCGGTTGGTCTGGAACTCGGCCTTGAGTCTTTGAAGCTGCTCCGCCGTGAAGGCCGTGCGTGGTCGTTTGTCTTCTTTACTTGCTGTTTTCTTCTTTGGTTTACGAGACCTGGGACCTGCGTGTACCAATTAAACAACAAGTCGTTTAAAAACGCGAAGCACACAGTGTACAGCAAGCTAAATTTAATATGCATTTATGTCCATGCATGGTCTGGTGTGAGGTTGCATTAAACATGTTCAATGGAGTGCTGTAATTTATGAATCTGTTTTACGTATACGCTTTGCTTTATTTATTTATTTTGCGTCACGTTTGGGTGTGAGCAGTAGCCTAGCCTATGGATCTCTCTCTCTCTCTCTCTCCTCCCTCTCTCTGTAAAGCTATGTAGTCCAGTGGATGCTACATTAATAGCTAATGCGGGAAACCTCAAAGATGAAGCGGAATATTGATGAGGGATTCGCGCTCAGCTCCATGTCACATTTTTTGGTTAAAAGTCCATTTTTAGGTATAGAAATGCGTTGAGTGAGGTTATATGGCGAGCATACTTGTAATTAACCCATTCGTCGTTGCAAATGTTTATGGCTCGTGAGGGTAGAGCACTCTAAGAAACTACACGTAAAATAAAATTTGGTTTACGCGGTGGAAGAAAGCTCCAAACTACAGTTGCAAAATATTTTCAAGAATATTTTAGTATAAAAAAAACAGCTGTTTTTAACGCGAGAAGGCATTGACGTTAAGTAGCTTACTTTTTAATGCGAAAAACAAATAAAATACTGGCGCAATATTTTTTTCACGGCTAGTAAACAGGCCGATTGATTTCCCTAAACGAAAATTAAAGCATATTTCCTACTCATGAAATACGGTCACATATATATCAGTCAACCAGCACAGCGGTAACTGAAGTGTTATATATTTATAAATAAATAAAGAAATACATTTAATGGACTAGTGTATATGAGTATTGCTACATTATATTGGCGTTTAGGATGGACGTTTTCTTAAATATTACAATTCAGTTTTAGTTAAATTAAGTTACAAAATCACTGCAAAATCCATTAATAAATGCTACTTGGTATATAGTAAATACGAGGCCTGTTCTATTGTGAAAAAAATATGCTAATGAAATATCAACAAAGACGAAAGGCTTACAGGGCAAAACCTTTGGCAAAACCAAAAATCTATTTTTACACCAATTTGGCGTTAATATTGCATTTCTATAGAATTGCATTTATTTGTATTATTAAAAGCAAATCCATTTCTCATTCTGTTTCTCATTCTCTTCGTTAATATGACAACAAAATTCATTATCACTCCACAAGTAAAATAAATAAATAATAATAATAAACATATATTAAGACCAACAAAAAACTTACTTAAAATTGTTGAAACTACATTTACTGGACGTTTATGTTGACAGCCTAAACATTTAATTGTTTTTCTGGGACCTCTGTCGTTTTATTCAATTATATAGATACAATCATAATATGTTAGTGGCCCATAAATGTTCAGATACATAAAATATGTGCAAAATTTAAATAACCAAAATATTTTGTGAACTGTAAGTATTTGTAGTCTACCAATATAACTTATTTCATCACTTGGGGGTTGGTTTTAGAAATTGACCCTCTAAATTTGGGGGATATACGTGATTAGAATTAAATATAGTGCAATTATAACTTGTAGTGCTTTTATAACTTTTTTTTTGGCACATGCTATAAGAAAATAGAGGTAAGCGTACCTGACGACGGCCTGTCCGAGTAGCGTGTGCAGTAAACCCAAGCGGGCCACAGCATACCCTGACCAGTCTGTCCGTTTGAATTGCTCTGTGAACTATCCGATTCTGAACCCAAGCACTGATCCACATTCTCCCCGCGGGGCTTCAGGGGTTCTTCGCTTTCTATCTCTGCCTCCTTTCCTCCGCTGCTCGTATGCGTTGTGGAAGCTCCTTCCGCTGGTACAGTACTTCCCACCTGTCCCGTGCTAGGACCCGTAGGGTTGTGATTCTCTCGCGCGCCGTGATTGTCCTCATAGCGCGTGATATTCGCTTCTTTCTTACGGCCAAAATCTGGTCGCAGGATGTTGTCGATGAAGAAGTTTGTGATTCGGTGTGGCAGCTGCAGGTTTCCTGGAGCTTGCAGAAGGGGTCGTATGGCACTGTTGGACTCGTCCGACGCTCCTCGCTGTTCCACGTCTCTTGCGCTCTGCTCATTCTCATCCATGCTGAGACGCACTTTCCACCTTCCGTCCTTAACCCTTTATCGCTCTCCCGCACTCTGGCAGTCGCACCCCACTCCACGGGCGACTCCGTTCACTTTAGGAAAAAAAATCAAAACCGGCCAAAAAACTGTCAGTGAGTTTTAGCGACAGTAAAAAGCCTTTGCGCACCGTGGTCACAAAGGAAAAACATAGTTACGCCTTCCAAACACGGAATGTTTGCAGTTTATGGTTGATGTACCGTAACTTGCCAGTTTGGTGTTATTGGTTTTCTGCGCAGTGCAACTATCGAGGCTTCAGTGGCTACTCTGAGGACAGAGAAGCGGGGCTCCTAACTGCTCCTGAAATACTTTCACTCCGGATTTTTGTTCTTATTTTTAATACGAGCCCCCAGTGACGTTACACTCCGGTATCCTAGACACGTGCCTTTGACCAATAGAATATGCTGGAGCTGATCACATGCCCCTGATTCGAGAGTAACAGACAACACTCATCCTTGCTTTTTTAAAGACACAGTGCTTCACCAAAATACAAATTCGGGCAGTGCCAAAAACGCAGCCTGCATACTGAACACGATCTTCACGATTTTCCCTCTTAATCAGAGGTTTGCATGTAGCGTAAATATTATTGCTATGCATGTTTTTGTATAATTAGGTTGAATTTCGTCAAGTCAACTCACTATCCGAACGCACTCACGAAACCGCAGATTTTTTTCCCCCAGATTAACGTTTTTTTTTTTTTTTGCACTAGTGTGTTTTTAATATTCTTACGTTTTAGCATATGCGGAAAGTTTTTTTTTTTGTCGAATTAATTTGCTGCAGTTTTGGTTAATTCGAAAAAATGGAAGGCTATGTAAAACAGAATGCGTCAAGCCAAAACGAGTGGAGAAGAAATCGTTTCCTCAATGGAGTGCTTGCTGTTTCCAAACCGCAATAAACGTTACTGTTATTTTCGATAAGGACGTGTAGAGCGTTTACTTGCTTGAGTTGTAGAAATATAAGTCGGTCAGTATTGCGAATGGTACACAAATTCACATGCTGTATAGCGATAAAACATTTTGGGATTCTTCGTACAGAATCATGAGTACGCACTATTTTACGTGCTATACACTGCACACTAATGAGAAAAAGTAAACGATCACAGTTGCAAACAGAGTTCTTCGTCTACCAAGTAGAACATATTTTAATGTAATGACTGGACGCTTATTTCTTTGGACGGAAGCTATTTTTCATTAAAGAATACCAATCTGCGTATTGTCGCGCCAAAAATGAATTAGAACTTTTCTTTGATTTTTGTTGTTTATAAGTCTTAACCAGAAACTATGCACTGTTGAAAAGGCTGAAACCTTGTAGTGTTACAGATGGCGTTGCAGATGGTTCGTTTTCAGGCTCTCTGTACCATGGAGCAGCAAATCCATCATCGCGCGCATTTTTGATTTTGGGATTCATTTTATTTCTCTTTATTCGCAGTAATTCAACATAGAGTCGTTATGTGTGTGATAAAGGGTACATTGACTGTGACCTTTACTGCATATCATCGAAATCAACAATAAATGCGACCAATGGTTCACATGAACTTGTGTTCTTGCACCCTTAATATGACATTTTGTAAAGACAGTATATGATAAGTCTAGCTTCTGCCACTGAACGTGCAGTATGGCTTTTCTAACTAAAGAGGTTTCTCCAGAGGCCTTCTATGATTGCATGCTCATTAAGAAGTTTCTGTGGCGAGCCAACACCGTGCAGTCTCATCAAATTAGTGCATTTTATCTGCCTAACCACCTCTATCTAACGAGGCATATCCATTTACCATTTTTCATGATTATTTTCCCATTTAATAACAATTTTATTTAATATACAGTCCGAATATAAATATTTGTATTTCATTTTAGTTAATGCTGTTTAGCTGCGAGGCATCGATTGTTATTTAAGTAAATAAACTGGTAAAATTTATTTGGTTATGTTTTTATATTGGCTACATCCATACTCATGGTCTATTGTTGCTTCATGAAGATCCCCCGACAACAGCCAATTGAATAGACCAGAGCGGTAGCCACAATAGCCACCGGCCTGTTGTACAGCTCTTCTCAAGAGTGGAAATGGACACGGCGCTAATTCAAGGGTCTTCAAGGATGCTTTGGCTTTAATGACAGGGGACATTCTTCTACGACGATTCTTAATCAGCCACGCGATATTAACCGTAGACTCCATGCGCGAAATAGGTGAAAGACAATGGAGCGGTTGACAGACAGCAAACGCCGTGGCCTGCCTCTGTTTCGTCTCTCTTTCGCCACAGCGCTGAAAGGCTCGCCCTGGTTTGGCAGGGTTGCATTTTATGCAGTTATTTCTCTCTTGCGAATAGAACAATTCGTTATCAGAAATGCATATCTGAACATTATGCTAGCATTATTAGTATTTCAGAATAATAAAAGTAAATCAGTTCAACAAATCATTGATGTGCTATTAGAGATTGTGTAAATGAACCATCCCTGTCTCCTCCTTTACCCTCTACATCTGCTGCTTCATCTTCTACTGTATGTAGCCTATCCTGTGACTTCACTCAACCAATATGAGGCGCCCCCTCCCATAACAACAGAACACAGGTTAAGCGATGCAAGCACGTATAGCTTTACTGTTACTGGTGTACAGCAAGGGAATATGATAAATTTATCTAATCCATTTATCAAATGTAAATCATGTACCTTAACTTATTCGATTTTTTTTTATTCAGGTGTTTCATGTCACGTTATCAGAGCTTTTGAGGCCCAGTTCTTTGTAAACCATAACTGCACTGGTACCACTTGCGAAACCCTGTGCATAGATTACAAGCCATACATTTGACCTTTATATTTGCCATGATATGGCACTAGTCTCTGCGTCTTTTGTGTTGTCTGTGTAGCATTAGCCGTGCGCACGGGCAGGTTCACGTGCGCTTGTTCTCCAAATGCATAGCCTACCCCGGGGGACATTTCATTGACGTATCCTTATTCAATAACATATTCAAGCTTTTCCATTTCACCGCGCCGTGATTCCAAAATATTGAGCCATAGTTGATAATTCACCTCTCTATAAACAATTACAGAATTTAATATGGTCTACATACGGGACTATCTAATTAATTAGAATTCCACTGGCTTTCCACATAAGAAACGTCAAAACAGTGGAGCAGCAAGGCATTTTAAATAATCTACCAATAAACCAAAATATTAAAAGAACTGAAGTACTGCCAATAAGGGGGTCAGTTGGGTTGAATTTGTAAACATTGGTTCTCAGTGACATTTCCTCCACTTTGGTTAATCAATAAATTTGGTGTCTTTTAGAAATCAGATAAATTACTATGTGCTTACTTTGCACTTTTTTTTTAAATATAGCTTTTAGTGATATTTTGGAAATATCTGGTATTGCAAAGTCTTTCGTGTTTTCAATGTTATCTTTTGTTCCAGTATCAATTTTCTTTTATCCCAGAAAGTTAATATAATTTTAGTCAATTATATGTTATATTTAATTAGATATTATATAGATGTTTTACGTTTCCATGAAATGGTCACTGTCTATATCGTCCATATAGAGCAATTCATATAGTTAAGTGGATAAATATGAATGAAAATAGGCAAAACGCACAGCACAGCAATATTCAAGTTTGAAAGGGGACATGGCAGTCATTTATTCCAACCAACACCGAGTTGAACTAACAGAGATGCCAACGGTCTTCATGTCGATAAATGTGGAGGGCGTATGTAATTTAAAAAAAAAAGAATAATTGCATAATTGCAGATGAAGCCCCTTAAAATGCTTTGGTTGATCAATCGAACATACCAGCATAAGACACCCATTGTCTCGATATTTAGATTAAAAAAACACCACCAAATAGTGTTTTTAAAAAAATGTCCTTTCTGCTATTGAAAAGAACGATGACCGTAGAAGTCCCTAGACCTAGCAATATAGGAGTATGAGGTCACAGTGTAATGCAGTTTTATTTGAATGGATGTTTTGTACCAGTTTATCCTAATGCCTTGTTTGACCCTCAGTGTGTAATCTTTAGGCTGTTATGCCCTTGCACAGTATATGCCACTAGTTCAGTCACTACAATAGATGCTGACGCGCTGCCTCGGTTTATGAATGGACGCGCTGGTGTGTGTGTGCGTGTGTGTGCGCGAGCCCTGGTGATCAGAGCTTGCAGTCTGATATAAAGGATAACCCCCCCCCCCCCCCTCAACTCTCTCACTCTCTAGCTCTCAAAGACACACAAACACTTACACGAACACGGTCAGTCAAAGCACGCCTGCGATATGAGTCCTGAGACCATGCAGGACAGGATCCAACCCAGCCAACCAAAAGTCTAGGATCTGCAATGGCACGGTGACAGTTATTTTCAATGTTACACCCATATATGTTTTTCTTCATAAAGATTTTTAAGATCTTTTAAAATTCGAATATTGGTGTTTTCATGCCTGGCAAATGCAAACGAACACTTCAGAAATGATTTTTGCAATAGTCTGTCTTTAATCCACCGCTCAATATCTGGTCCAATAATAAAAATTGAAACCAGTACCTCTTCGGGTATTGGTCGAAATGCGTGACTGATGGCTGCTGCTTGTTTTAAATCCAGATTCCCCCTTCAAAGCAGGGAACTGTCGGGGTCCGGATCCTAGCAGAGTGGACACTTTGAAAACGCCATGAGGATAGAGTTGATAGGTTTTAATTCCTTTAATTCTAAAGCGTCTGATCGTCCTGGCGTAAATAAGTCTCTTTCAGTCTTGCTGTCCCTGACCCACCGTGCATGTGGCGTCCTCACAAACCTAATTAAGGCTCTTTAGATGGGATCAAGTTAATTGAATGCTGCTCCCATCTTGAGACTCTTTTAGGAGAAAATGGCTTCATTGACAGTCAAAGCTTTTAGCCTTGTATCTCTCTCCAGTCATCCAACCTTGAAGATTTCAGTGAAACGGGACAAAACGGTTTTGCGTGCTTAAGTAGAGCCTTTTCCCAGCAACTGACGTTAAAAATCATTGATTATGCTTAAAATATTTTCAGACATGTCTAATGTCGGTTGGCTTTTCAAATACAAGAAAGTGCCACAGGTGCATTTTCACTTTCACAAATACCAAGCATTTTCTCTCCGTGAAAACTCTCATTTAGAGTGCCTCTCAGACATGTCAGCCCATATTATATTTCACTAACATCACGGATCAAACGCATTTTCTCAAATTGCTTTGAGACCAGTTGCCGGTTTACGAAAGTGGAAATCTTGCTTAAAAAAAGCTCGCTTTAAAAAATTATGGATTTAATATGGATTCATAAGTTGTATTTAGATAAATAATTTACTTTTTTAAACTAAAAACGGATTTCTTTAACATAATGTAATAAAAAATATATTTTATTTATATGTATATTTAATATTCGTAACACTTTTTAATAATATTATGTTATGTATATATTATTCTGTTGATCATGACGGGAGTCCACAAATGAATGCTCAAGTGTGCTAATTTATTTTTGTTAGGCTAATTATTCAAATGATTTATTCAGTGTATTTAAAAAGTTTGCTCTGCTATGGACAGTTTAGTCTTTTACTTTTTTCATTTTCTAATTTTACTAAGACCAATGGCATGTTTGTTAAATATTCTAGTTAAGTAATCTGCTTTTCGTTAGTTTAGTGAGAAGTACGAGATAACATGGTAGATTTTATTTTCCCCTATTTCAAAATTTTATTTTCATAACATTTTTTAAAACTAAAATTTCCATAAAATTTAAACAATTGAATATTTGACGTAACACTTTATATCCTTGCGTTTTTCTCAATTTCTGTTTAGATAATGGGTCTAATTTTTCCAATCCAACACTTGGAATCAACATGGAATCAGAATTCGTTAATAATAAAGCAAGTTTCGTTTCATGTTCATGTTCTAGTTTATATGAAATAACCACCCCGTATTAACATAATATAAAATCTTCCAAATTACACATAGCCAGTTATATGTCGTTTAAAGTCAAAGGAATCATTGTAACTTTCTGTTGAAACATTGTAATTGTTCTCAGTAATTCTGCTAAATAGGGAGCAGTAATCATTGTTACAAAGTTGCAACGGAAAGTTACAATGTAATTCTTCTGACAGTAGTTCTCTCCTCTCTTATTTAAAACGTCCATACTAATATGTAGAATATCTTACGCTATGGTTTCTCTGGAGGTTATTCACCATGTGTAGGTAGCCTCCTGACACTTCATTGTGCCAAATATCCTTTTTTTTTTCGTATAATGGCAATAGTTAATCAAACAGCTGCTTTTCAAAAAGGACATCCATATGCAGGACGAAAGTTCGTCCCTCTCTAATTAGAAATAAATGTTAATGTAGTATATGAGCCTATCAAGTTTGGGACATCTTACTTGAAACGAATAAACACCACGTGATGGCTATACACGTCAATAGGTTTAAAGATTTGCGCACTTGTAATGAGCTGTAATGAATAAATGGGCATGCGAACATAACCCGCAAAAAAAAAAACACACCAAGAAACGATGCAAATTACATTACATAGCGCTTGGTCCGTATATGTTACCTGTGCCGATGCCTGCACACCCTGGGTGGGTCGCAGGGCGATATCCTGGTTTCTTCGCGGGAGTTTAGATGCTTCAAATTCCATTGGCACCTGTTTCGCGCGCTTGTGATTGTTTACGACCCCTGCGACAAGTGTGGCGCGTGACGAACCCAGTAATCACTTGTCGCTTAACACTTTGCCCACTTCCACCTTACTGTGCACTTGTTGCTTAATTCCCTTTAGCGCTTCACTCATTTATAGTACATGGGTATGCTATTATAAAATTAGTCAGACATGTTACATCTACCTTAGTATATAGTCATACAACTCATAAAAAGTGACAAGTTAGCTAATTAATAAAATTGCTAACATAATGTTGGCTAATATAATGTAATAAAACAAGTTTAAAATGGTAAAAAAAAGTTATGCATCCAATTTTAGGCAATTTAAATGTCGGGTTTTTGCTTGCAATACTGCTTGAGAACAGAAAACGGGCTTGAATTGTCTTCGTGTGTGGCATCACTAATCATATCTTCAGATTCAGCATGTATATATAGGCTAGAGAAGAGGCTGATTCCATGTGTCGCGTGCCCCACCTTTAACCTAACCCCTAAGATATTTATTTTGACCACAGCTGAGACGAAAGGGCTTCCTGAAACGAGGCCCTTTACCAGTTGCCAATCATGGCTAGGCATGAACATGATGGGATTTGCGGTCAAAGGTCTCAGAATGTTTTTTTCGATTGCGTTTAATATTTTGAATGCAGAAAATAATTTTTATCTCAGATATTTTCAGACTGGCTGGGGTATATATTTTCTTTTCTTTACCCTAGTGTCCCTTCCAGTGCCCCTCTGAGAAAGTTGGAGTCCTCTTTTGTGCGTCTGTACTCGACCGGAACCTGCTCCGTCCACAGCTGCTCCTGCTTTGTGATAGGGAATGCGTGATTTCACCATCTTTCACACACCCACACACACATACACACACGCACACACACACACACACACGCACACACACACACACACACACACACACACACACACTCACTCACTAATCTATTTATCCCCACTTCCCTGTTTTTGCACTTCTCTGTATTCTTCATTCGATTAAAAAATATTCCGGTAGGCTATATGAGCTGCCTCTCCCTTTATGCTTGGGATTCATAAATTTGACATCACTTATCAAAGAAAAAAAAAGAATCTGTGCACAGCGTTTCTGAAGAATTAGGATTTCCCCCATATTTAAATTCGACTTGCCATAAAGGTATATATTGAATTTTCGGATGGCTAAAAATTACTCTGCTGAACTGAAAGATGAAAGATGACATTTGAGTAAATGCGACTGTCCCGATAATTGTCTAATAACGAATTATAGGGCGGAAGTAAGGGGTGGAAGTGATGCTCCCGTGGGTTAGAAATAAAGGTTTTCATCTCCGTTTCACTATTTTGTTCAGTCTAGACCGCCCGCTTTTCCTCCCTTCTGCTGCTCTCATGAAAGGTGAACGTTTAATGACGATTGGTGAATGGGTGGTGGGCATACAGGCTTTGTAGATCTACCGAGAGTTAAAACATGGTTCAACAAAGATTTTAATAATCGCTGGATAGTTTGGGCCTTAATCATGCATGTAATACTCGGAATATTCAATAATATAATTTTCTGCGAAAATTTAAACGCTAAATAAAAATTATCATTATTATTCATTGTCTCTCTGTAATTTTAGGGTTTTGTTGTTAGTTGCATTTTGATAATCTCCTAATAGTCTCTTGATAGTAGCTTTTTGGTTACATCAATTTAAATTAATTGCAACAGTGATTGTGAACTACTTAGAGTACATTTTGATATTTCTTGTAACACTATTTTCTTGTGTCCTGGGAATACAAAATTATGCCATTAAGGCAAAATTCGTATGACCTAAAATATAAAAACTCTGGTAATGACTAACAAGACACTGATCTGAAGGTAAATGTCCATGGCTTTCAAAATAACTTTTTTACTTAAAATAAACTAACTTGTAAACTAAGTGTAAGTACTAAACATTTCATCAAACTGGATAACTAGATTCACAGATTAATGTTCACACCGTTTCTCTCTTGACAATATTAGATATTACTTGGATTATGGTTTTTTGTTGTTGGTCAAAACTTGACTTCAACTTTAAAAAGATTATAATATGTGTGTGTGTGTGTGTGTGTGTGTGTGTGTGTGTGTGTGTGTGTGT
>CAIGQV010000818.1:7347576-7360537 GCA_903798115.1 Danio jaintianensis | reverse complement strand
TGTGTGTGTGTGTGTGTGTGTGTGTGTGTGTGTGTGTGTGTGTGTGTGTGTGTGTGTGTGTGTGTGTGTGTGTGTGTGGAAAGGAAAATAATCCTTCATTAAAAAATTTTTTTTTGCAGACGACAGTGATAATGTGTATAAAAATTTACCTTATATTCTTTTCTTTCTATGAGTCAAATAAAAATATTAAAAAAAAAATAATTGGATAAAGATTTAATATATTCTGCAATTAGCCTGTTCCCTGTCAAATTTTATTAATTCATAATAGTAAATGTTAATTTGATCTTTTCATTTATTTAATTTCATTTATTTTTTACTTATTTATTGGCCTTTTTCCTTATCGATTAAGCAAAGAAGCCCTGAACAACAGGGATTGCAGCACAGCCCTACTATTAGAGTGTGTCTTCATGTGCTTGATTAGGTTGTAATAGTGGCAGGCCTAACGGCAGTCAGCAGACAGTTAATCCCAGACCGTAATGCCATGTGTATTTCATTTGCACTGTAAAGGATTTGTGCGGATCAGACGCTTCATGTGTCACCACCTGATATTTACTTTTCTGACTGCAGCCGTCAAAGAACTGTTAAATTCATTCCACTGCACACAAGAGGCAAGTATGTTTGATTTTCATTTGTACAATGCCTGAAGAATATCACTTTTAATCTTCATTATTTGACATTGTTGATATAAAGTGCCTCAGCAGTAAATGACTGACCTAATCTCTGTATCATCATCATTCACGTTTATGCACCTGCTGATCACTAGCATTCCTTCCAAAGATTTATTTTTTAATTTGAGAGCCATTTGGCATTTATTAGATCATATGTGAATCCTAAATGTAATAAACTGTAGCAAAATTGTATTCTGAAGGAAAGATTTTGTTATAATGACAGCTACACCTTTGATTACTGTTATACGTGTAAATCCTTTGACCTTGGCCCTCCTTACTGAAAAGCAATTTGCCCCCACCTATATTATAAGAGAACTTGTCTTGTGATCGACCATAGAATCTGTAAACCAATTAGAACAGGCAAGGCTGAATCAGACTGACTGAGGCGAATGGAAGTCCTGGTCAGTTGTGAGGGGTGAGACATGTTTAAATGCCAAACTGGCATTTGAATGGCATCGCGGGCAATTTGGACTGAAATGGTGCTGTCTTTTTTTTTTCTTTCTTTCTTTCTTTTTTTTTTGCACCCTCCTGTAACACCGTCACTGGACTGTGTCCCATTAGGTCTAATTCTTTAATTCATTATCTTGCTACCCTCAAAGATTGAGTGAGACGGTGATGAGACACTGAGCGAGAGATACAGAGTGAAAGAATGGAGATAGATTGTCATTTTGGCTTAACATGCACACGTCAATCTTTGGCATCAGTGACAGTGTTGACTGAGGCAGAAATTATTTCACAGCCTGGCGGTCCAATTTAAGATAATTTTGTTAGTTGAAAAAGACAGCGGTTCATTTTGTTTCTGTTTTCATTATGGATTTGTCTAATTGTGCATGCTTCTATATGACTTTCCAGGTGCAAGACCTTTAGAAAGGCTTGTGTAATCTATAATTTCTTAGTGTCTTATTCCTTTCTCGTTAATTCATTCTGCTTTTCTTTCTCTTTTTTTATCCCTCCACTCCCCTTCATCTCTCCTCCACTTCCCTGTCCTCTTGTACTCCTGTGCTAGTTCAGTCAGAAGCCAAAGAAATGTCAGGGGTGAGTTCAATAAGTCTGGGTAATTGCGATTCTGTCTTCTCGTCCGTTCGACTGAATCATCTTCCATTAGAAGAGCGGTGGGGGGGCCCTTACCCAGGGCCAAAGAGCAATCTAAATCTTCAACGCCTGTTAAAACCTCTGCAAGTCATCTCCATACAAACATGTGGAAAATCCACTAACACACACAAACAATTCTTTTGTTATTTTGGCATTCTTTATCTTTGGATTGTACCTTTATTAGGCTATATGGTAACATAGAAAAGAAGTGTAGTTTTAGAATTTTTGGGGGACAATCTTCAGGAGCAACTTTATATGGACACTATAAGAGTATATCAGACACAATTTATATGTATTGCTCTTACAAATAATTAAATCTCTCAGTGGCTGAATGTAACTCTAGTGCAACTTTAATTACTTGAGTTACTTTTTAAGTTATTCTGTGTTTGTCACCTTTTTAAATAAAGTTTATTTAAAGCATTTTTTTGTTTTGTTTTATTAACCCCTAATGTGACATAATCAGTAATGAAACAAGGAAGCAAATTGTCCTATCTGTAGCAAGACTACAGCGTCATTCTTCTGTTTAGTCCAGTTCAATGTTGATTCAGTTCATTCATTGTCCGTAAGCATCTTGAACAGAACTGTGAAGGAAATTTTTAGGTGTATGCTAATTCTCGTTGTGAACTCCTTTTCAACTATTTGCTAATAATTTAAAATTATAAACATATTTACTCTTATTTGTATAGCTGATACACTTTATATCGAAAACGTGACGCGTTCTTGTCTTTAATGTTAAGAAGTAGGCCTACATAAATTATACCATACTCTCAACAAAAAAAGTGAGAATTTGAGTAGTTTGCACCGCTGTATATTTCAGTCTGTATTCGTCAATTATAACAGATATTGAATATTTCGCTTCTTAATTCTTAACTTGCTCTTTCAACGGTTAAACCGACACTTAATGCGGTCCAGCTTCTTCTGTGAACCGTAAATCCCGCCCACTTTAATTTGATTGGAGATCTTAATCCTTCTGATATTGACCGAGCACTGACAGACCAGCCTAAATGTAACTTTTGAAAACCTTTTTGTAATCTTAACAAACGGAGCAGTGCAATGATTTCAAATGTTTGGGGGACGTTTAATTTTAAATTGGTTGGGGCTGGGAGGTGTCTGTGTCGCCTGCTATGAAAAGTTGGAGTGCCGTTCAATGTCATTTAATCAGTGTTATTAATGAATATTACTTTGTGTGAAATAACCTCCAGAAAATCTTAAAACGTACTAAAAAATTGCCACTAAGCATTCTTGCATATTCGGTGGTGCAGACTGTCACACATCAGGCTTTTTGTGTTAGATGTAAAGGCACAATACCTCTCACCCAATGACATAATTGAGGAGGACAGACGCTGTTCGTGTAGCCAGGAGGGGTCTCTCTTTAGCCATTCATGTAGCGATGTTGAAGAATGTACAATACTGCCATCTGCTGGTGGTAAATTGTTCCAGTTTCATGGAAGCGTTTCTTGAAAGGCTATAATTTGTCAATTTAGCTAGAAAAAATATAGAAATAAAATATGTACAGGCACAATGTGACATTTAATTATTTTTTTTATCTTAATTAACCAATGATTAGTAATTTGAGCAAGCACTCACATTTCTTGCACTCCTCTCTGAGTCCAAAGAGATCCATGTTTATGATGTACATTATGATGTAACTTTCTGTGTACTGATTGCATTTTACAGTTTCTGTCTGCGTTTGAAGTAATGTTACAGTAAATGATAAGTGTTTGGGGGGGAAAAATATGAAAAGATTGGATGTATCTTATTCACTTAAACATGTCAAAGTTGAAATGGCAACCTTTAGTGAAATGTTATTTCAGTTCAAGATTTTTACACGTCTAAATCCTTGTTATCCTTGTTTTATTTTGCCAACAAATATGAAATATATTTATAGAATAATATAATAATTTCTAATATAGAATAAATGTACTTTCTGTTGACTACTTTGCAATTACATGTCAATTGATTCTCATTAGAAGCGTAGAAGTTGAATATTAGAGCACTCTTTGGTTAGGGTTAGTGAAATAAGTTGCAAAGTTACTTGTAGTCACTAGACTTTTGGGTGACCATCAAAAAAACCGTTGACTGCTGGTTTTCATAAAATTATATTATTTGCAATCAACAGAATGTTGTATTAAAAGGGCCATTAAAATGTGTGTCTCAGAAAGTGCCTAATAATTATTGTGGGTTAAACCGGAGGATGTCTCCATAAAAAAAAGCTCCTGGAGGTCTGTGTTGTTAAATATACTGGTAAGTTATAAACTAGCCTGTAAGTTATAAACTATTTTTTTTGTAATATTGAAATTGAACTGCATGGTTTCACATGGATAAACAAAACAATAGCTTTTTGTCATTTTGAACTAGGAAAATTAGAAGAAAAAAAACTGAGCTATGCTTATACAAAAGATGAAAGACACAAGTATTGGAATTTTACTAATTTAAATTAAAATATGATTAATAAATATTTATTTAATTTTAACCTGCACTTGTATTACAATATAAAATGTTCATGTCTTGTAGAAAATTGTTGTTGTCATCAAATTGTTTAGCTTCCAGAAATCACCAATGTGAAATGAGACCACATTACAACAAAAAAATACACTAGCTTTTACTTTTGAAATTCAGTACAAAGTATAAACATTTCTAAAATGCCCTTAACGCTGTGGCATTTTCCCCATGGTATTAAATGGTATTTAATATCAATATTCTTCAAGGTATCATATAGAAGTTCTTGTATGATGATGACAAAATCAAAGGGGGTTGAATAAATCAGTTTATACAACAACAGTTTATACCGGTTAACTTCAACCTAATGCCTCTGCAAGATGAACACACTGTTCACTTATGTGTCAAAAGTGCTGTTGTTCACTCTGATGTGACTTTTTTATGGTTATAATTCATCCTTTAAACATGCATTTAACCTGTTTTCTCTTGACTTATGTGCAGGCTAAAAAGTATGAGAAAACAGATGTGCGTTTTGCAATTGCAAAATATACAGCTGATCACAAAATTATTAGCCCAGTATTCTGGAGAATGTTTGGCTGAAATAAATCAGTTTTTCATTTTTTGATTGTCTACAGAACAAACCACCAATGCACTGTCTAATTTGCCTTAACCTAATTAAGCCTTTAATTTGCACTTTAAGCTGAATACTAGTTTCTTGCAAAATTACTAGTAAAATATTATGTGCTGTCATCATGGCAAAGATTAAAGAAATTAGTTATTCAAATTTTTACATTCAAAAATGTTGAAAAAAACAACAACATTTCTCTTAAACAACACCCAGGAAATATTTTTTTTTAATTATACGTTTTATAGGATGACTAATAATTTGCCTTCAACTGTGTGTTTTCACACACATGGATATGTAGAGGCAACCCTAATTGCTGGTATAAATAGTAGAATAAATATTGATTTTCTTTTCGGCTTAGTCCCTGAGAATAAATATGAATATAAATAAATCAATAATAAATATAAGTATAATAACTTCTTTACTTCTTCCTGTAGGTCCAGGCAGAGGGGAAGAAAATGAAAGCATATATTGCACTTTTAAGCTGAATATAAAAAAAATTATGATTTGAAAAAAATCATGTGCTGTCATCATGGCAAAGATAAAAGAAATCAGTTATTACAAATTAGTTATTAAAACTATTATGTTTATGTTTACTCTGTTAAACAGAACTTAGGGAAAATATAAAATAATTAAAATTTAACAGGAGGGCTAATAAGGACTTCATCTGTGTTTTATTACATTTTTAAAAATATACTTTTTTAGATATGTTATCATTAAAATTTGTGCAATTAGATTGGCCAAAAGCTGCAAGAATGTTCCACTTAGAAATGTTGAAAGCTGATGTTTCTCAATCAGCTGCTCTGCTCCTTGAAGAACAATGCAAACGGTAAAATTCAGTCCGCTTCTTAAAGGGGCAGTTCACCCAAAAATAATATAATTGCTGTTAATTTATTCACCCTTTTGAATAATTGAAATAATGTTCAGTTTCTTACACAGACTGACTGCTTCACTTCATATGGCCTCGACATAATGTCAGAAGCCATGGGTATTCACTTAGTTTTGCCTGTACAGGATACACTTTGGGTTCGGTCTTTCCCTAGTTTGAGGTTTCCCTCTTTTCTCCAAATAAATGACCCAAATAAACTAAACTTAGTTTTGACAATAAAATGAACTTTGGATCGGTTTCTTTCTGGCGATTTAGTGAGATTGAAAAGAGCAATGTAGCTCAAAGACATTATTTTATATTATTTATCTTTATCCCTTTGGCTTTTATTTCAACCTGTTGTCGGAGGCTGTCAGTCACTTTACAGCAGCTCACCATCTTGCAAAGTCAGTGAAAACTGGAAAGTTTGGCTGACAGTTAAATATGGTTTGTCAGATAATTAAGGAACCTACCACCAGGTCCCAGATAAACAGCAGTGACTGTGAGGATATAAAAGTGTTCTTCAGAACTTATGCTTAAACTAGTTTAACTCCTGTTATGCTAAATTTAAGTACTACTAAGAAGTTACCATGGAAATAGTAGGTTGTATTCGAATTTCTTCTCCACGGTTTTCAAATGAAAATGGTTTACATTTAATACTACCAACTATTGCTGCATGTAGTCTATTGTTTGATCAAACTATTGGTCTTAATAGTAACAGTAAAGTAACTTTATACAATGTCACTGTAATAATTTTTTTTTTTGTATTAACCCAGAGATCTGAAGACTGAACAAATAAAACTAAAGCAGTTGTACAATACACAATTTTATTGAATTTAATTCATAATTGAACTAAAACAGTATAAATGAACCAAAGTGGTAAAAACACACATGCACATTCACTCCTAGAAACACGTGATCACATTTCTCACTCCCTTCGAAATAAAGCTTTCATTCACTATTACATCTCTCCTTCCCTGAAACAGAGAGGTTCAGAGAGGAACGTTTTATTGTGGTTTTAAAACATTTCCCTCATGGTCTTCATCAAACATTCCCAAAATACAGCACACAGTATTTTGCTTAAAATAATTCACCACTGCTAGTAAAGACAATGAACAACAATGTTTTTTCCCCCGTAACAGTGGAAATGGTCATTGGTATCATTTGCAAGATTATCTTTTGTGTGTGACTTCTTTTAAAAATGAGTTTGCCATCCTACTACACCTTCATGTATATATGTATAAACAAAGTGATTATTGCTGGTTTGTCGCTATACTGCATACGAGTCGTCTGGGGTACCTTAACATTGTAAAAAGTAATAAATATGTAAGAATACCAGGCTCAAAGAAAGTGATTGCACTTAATTTGCTAAGACCCCCAAATCTGCACACTAGCCCAGTGACACCTCTAAATTTAGATAGAGAAGCTGCTACAGGTAATAAGCAATACACAATGAATAAAATACAAAGAAAACAAAAATGACTGTACTGGAGAAAAAGTGACAAAAGCACTTAATTCAATAATACAAAGGCAATCACAGATTGCAAACCTTCGAGGCCGCAGTAAAAATGTCTTCCAGGTGTTTAGCTATCAAAAGTTCTCAACCTTTTGATTTAGAAACTTTTAAATGGACTTCATTACACCATTTTATATGATTCTACATTATGAATTTACATTAATACAAATAAGAGCATCCTTGTTTTTTTTCCATTTACTTCTGTTTGATTCTTTCTTCAAGGTGCCACTTAACGTCTCGATAGCTAATGTACTAGTTTTACTTTTGGTTTACATTAGCAATAAGATATGATAAAAACACGATCAATTCAGTCAGTATACTATGCTAACCAGTCGGCACAAATGTGATTGGCAATCAAAGCTCTCTGGTACTCATGGTAACACTCAAAGTGGTCAGTCTTTATGGGTAGCTCAAAAATCAAACTCCAACTAATCCTATATAGACAGTACACAGACCTCTTTGGATATTTTAGGTATTCTTGGTTTTTTTTTTCCCTTTGATTTCTTCTTTCAGTTCTCCAGCACAATGTAAAACTAAAAAGTGTGAATTTTCACACTGTCTTTTGCCCCCCTGGTCTTATCCATAGGACCAGCACACGCTCAATTGTAGATGCTGTTTCACAACTACTTTCACACTCTGTGAAACTAGCTATGATTATTATTATTTTTTGAACAGTCCTATAGTGGCACTTCAGCAACCGTAACACTACTGCTAGGAGCTGTAACAACAACGAAGATGACGCTGATGGTAGTAATGAATACCAGGGGGAATGTTTTGGCTATTCAGAGGTGCTGTTCATGGCACATCGGGCCAGCTCAGACCAAGCCGCTCTTTCTTTTCTTTTACAGTTATAAAGAGGAGCAAAATTAATAGCAGAAGTTAAGCTTGGACCGACACCAGGGACGCCCAATATAGAATATCAGATGTCCTTTTTTAGGCAATCTTTGAAGCTCACTTCATGCCCTCTGACACCTGTTTAGTCATTATGAATCTTCTCAGTCGAGCCCTGTGGAGGAAAACGGACAGTCTGTTAGGAAAAAATACAGTATATGCACACCTAGCATAATCAAATGGATACGACTGAAAAACGGCTCGATTTGCATTTAGTCCATAATTTCCATAAAATATAGGAATCGGCATAAACTGTGCCAGCGTGCAGTACAACCAAAAAGCAGCATTAATATGCAGAAACTGTCCTAACTATATTAGGTATTAGAAGTCAGAGCACTTGGCTGACTTTCGAACTACCTAAATATGTTCCAGCATGTTCCCAGGTGTGCATTTAAAAATGTGCTTTGAGCAATTCAAAATTGGTTTTCATGAAGCTGAGCCTGATCCCGATAAACCCACTTGGCCTCTCAACATTGTGGCCATAATTAGTATGCACTATATATAAGATACAGGCCTTGTATATGCTCAGATTATACGTGGCTTGTGTGGATGGGGGAGCCTTGTAAAATTCGATAGCCCCTCATAGATCAACACTGTCTGCCATGCCTCACCCGTGTGGGCAGCTCTAAATGTTCTCTAAATGATTCCAGTGCAAACTAATCGATGGAAATTCTGTATACTTATGTGCACATATACTCCAGGACTTCATCTTTATTTTGGAATAGTTTCATTGTGTTCTACGCATGCATTTCTGTAGAGTACACAATGAGACGATGATGGTAAAAATGCGAAGGTTATTATGGTGTAAACTAAATATTGAATTATTTAATTATTCAGATGTTGTACCAAACAATGTAGAGTAAATATTATTGATGGTCATAAAAATGTCAGTTGCTTGAGTTCTGTTGAGTTATATTCTAAACTACAGCTATTATTAACATGAAAAGACGCAAATGTCCTGGTTTACTAGATTCATTTACTTCTAGTTTTTTAGTCAACTGCATCTTTCAACTGGCCGCTTCATAAAGAAAGCTGAGAAAAATACTAGCAGAGCACTAATCCCAATTGGTCAAGCAAAATCAGCCGATGCCAGCTCGAAAACAAAAAGCACCCAGTAACAACGTGTAGAATGCACCACTTGGAGCCAGTAAAGCACTTTGTTTACCATCTCTCTGACCATTAGCATGAAAAACAAGGAGCGTAATCTTCTTTCACGCCCTTGTTGAGAAAGAACGAGGTTATGTCAGCAAGACAAAGAGCCACAGCTGACAGAGAAGACTTGGAGGGGATGGCACAAACAAGCTAATTAAGATGTCCAAGCATGACGTTTCTGCTCAAGCACTAGAGACAGAGTGTCAAATAAACACTAAAAATTGTATATTTGTTGCTTTAAAGAAATGCATTTGATGATAAAAAAAAAAAAAAAGGTTTATTCACATTTAGGAGAATGCATAGTCAAAGTCTTAAATCCCAGTTTTCCCTTAGTTAAGGCAAATTTATCACTTAAACTAGATTAAAAAAAATACTACAATACAAACTGCCTGCCACTTTTCAGCTACCTAGTGTCCTTACGTCTGGATAAAGTTTTACCTTCATTAAATATAATAACCAAAGGTATTTTTCTCATTACACTTCCTTTTACTAATGTTAAAAACTTGAATTCCAACCTTATTGGAATTGGCTTATGAAATGCACAAGTCTTATGTTAATGTTAATGTCTGAACAGAGCTTAAGATTGTAAATTTAATTGTAAACATTGAAATTGTTGAGTTAAATATCCTGGCTCCAAGTTTGATTTATTATCTACACTCAGGCTGGTTACAAGCAGAAGAGGAACAGCTGAATAGCTGATGAACCAAGATATTGAGTTTCACTTTTGCTTTAGCCGAGGCCCATTTAAGTTTCACTTCTGCCATTTTTTTAAGCTAAACAAAAGTGCCCAAAACACAGCAGGAAACTAACTACAATACATGAGTAATCATGTACAAAAATTATTCTGTGGAATATGAAAGACAGGAAAAGGGGGTTGGTATGAGGGGCAGTTTCTTACCATAGCTAGTTGTCTGCCAATATTTCCTACGGTTACTCCACCAGAGAAGAATATACAAGGCAGCCATGAGCGGACATACAAGAAGTCTGGAGATGTATACCTGGTAACCAATGAAGAAAAGCACTGAAATGTCAAGCTGCTAAAAACTTTTTTTTAATCAAAACAAAATTGAGTGTTGCACTGGACATAAGATTTGTTAATGTTTCTAACAAAAAAATGTTGTACAACTAAAATTATAAATATGGATGTGAGACTGTAACCTAGTCACTTGATATATAACAAACAGTTTTCTGTTGCTGTTTGTCAATATGTGTGAGTCATAACTTACTGGTAGATCCCATTGTAGACCAGCAGCTGAGCAATCAGAGTGGCCAGCAGGGCAGTGGTCAGCCCCAAACCAAAGCCACTCCTGGAGCGATCAAATGTCCACCACAGACCCAGAGACAGGGCAGCCAGAGTTAGCGAAAGCTGCACATTGTTAGCAAAGTCCAGTTTCTGTGAGGTGTTTTGAGTTAAGGAAAATATGTTATTATGTTAACAAATATTTTGTAAACATTGTGATAACTCAGGAATTGACTGAAAAAGTTGATGCTGGTTCTCAAATTTCTAAAATGGGGAGTCTTCACATTTGGGGAGCAGGTGAAGTGTAAACAGGTTTCACAGAAACTTTGTAGTCTTATTTAATTTCTTTTAGAAAATCCAGTTTTCAATTATATGGGGTTTCTTGGCAATGAAGTGCATGTTACTGTTTTAGTTCAGAATTATGTGAAAAGTGAAACTTTTAGGGTATATTTATATGAGACAATTAATAAATGAAGAACTTATGCACACTGTTTCAGAGGCCTCAAAACTAAACTTTTTTTTTTTTTTAAGTTAAATGATAACGTTATTAAGGACAAGCATAAACTTTCATGTTTCATGTAAACACTTTTAGTACCTTAACTGTCACACCACTTTTTGAGTTCAGACTTGATTTATGATATACACACGATATATAATTTGTCAAGATAAGTTCAGATTAAGACAAAAACAAATATATATGTACTGAACAACATCCCACTGGACAGTGAGAGTTAAGAGGTTAAGTCTGTTTATCCTAAATAAAGTATTTAGTCTAATGCTATTAAATAGTAACATGGTTTATTCCAGCCTTGAAACACTAATCTCAAAATAGTTAAAAAGTTTTCATTGTCCTCAATGGTTGCAACTTGAAAAGTGGCACTGTTAAGGATACAGCACTGGCGTGATTGATGCCCACAAAAACAGCAATGCAGCGCATCACGCTTGCCCACTCCCGCTTGAACTTGTGTGGTTCTCCAAGATGGTGGTCCAAGCAGGGGTACAACAGACCAACCACAGCTGAGGAAAGAGAAAACAGAAAGTGCTTTAAACAACATTGATTGAAAAAAAAAGAAAAAACATTTTCTATGTCTTCTTTGTATTGTTTGACGGCTTATAATATATCAAGAAGCACGGAGATGACTTTTGAGATTTATTTTAAACATATGAAGAGTGCAAGTACAATAAAGTATTTTCTACTGAAAAGGATGTAAACTGATACGCGTCCACATCACCACTGTGAGGAATGCAGGGGGAGGAGTCGAGCGTGACCGAATTATTTATTAATTTCTGCTGCACACGACTTCCGTGTTTCTCTTTTCGGGTAAGTGGCATGTTCGGCGTACCAGCCAATGGCATGCCTTTCTCGCAGCTCACCCGTTCTGAGCGCAGCCAATGAGAATGCAGCACCCCAAGAATGACCCCAAATGCCCGGCTGTTACCAGGGCAGCGCTTACAGATAATGACAAAGCCCAATGTCAACAAAACTGCCCCCGAATCACCCATCTGAGGACTCTTACATAAAAGACATGATAACAAAAAGCCCTCGGCAAGCAGACCGACTTTTTTATTTGTTATAGTCACTAACAAAGCATTCGAGCCCTAATGTTTCAGACAGACTCACCAGCAGCGGTGCCACAGCAGAGGGGAATCCACCAGGCGGACGAAAATAGCGTGTCCAGCACTTCCTCTGGAAACAATGTAACGTTTCTCTGGATCTGTAGCAAGTTTAACACCAAAGCGAGCACAACTCCCACGATAAACAACACAAGCCCCCGTCGAATTAAATTGGCGGACTGGAGGCTGTGCAGAGAGCCGTACGCGTGGCTCAGCACTGAGGTTATGATGGACATCATTTCACCCGTTTTACAGACAATCCAGCCGGCGCTTGACAGGTCCTTCGTCTTCACACTGGTCGAACAGGAGCAGCTCCAGCAATGTTCCTCTAGTCTTGGCATTTGGCACTGTTGGAAAGCAGTAAAACTCATTATTAATTTGGTCAAGTAAAATAATCTTGAACGTCAAGCATTACTCTACAAACAGCAATATTGTAGCCCTAAAAACATTCTGTTCTCTTCTCAATGAGTATTAAGTGGAAGTAAAGGCAATGAATACCCACCTTGATCTTTCAGCGATGTCTTCGTCTAAAGCAGAACGCGTCTGTGCTTTCAAAACTCTTTTTGCGAAAACGAGACACTACCTTAAAATAGTTTCAGATGTGTTGTTTGGTCACATCATCTGTTCGAGAAATACTGCTGCCTCTTTTCATTCCTCAGTTGAACACTGCCACACGCGCGCTTCCTCTGCAGAAAACAAGCGCGGTCATGTCTGGTGAGTCTCGCTAGCCAATCAGCGTGCGGCTGGCCATATGACGCGAACGCGCGCCACCCCTCTCTGACGGACACGCACTGTTGATGTTCGCCGTCAGCTGTTCGCTGTGTGTGTGTGTGTGTGTGTGTGTGTGTGTGTGTGTGTG
>CAIGQV010000818.1:7311017-7325812 GCA_903798115.1 Danio jaintianensis | reverse complement strand
TATGTATATATATATATATATATATATATATATATATATATAACTTTCCTCAAATATATGCATATAAATATATATATAAAATATATGTGTATATGATACAAATTATATATCAATTTAAATATCCATGTAACAAAATTGTTTTGCATTTGTTTCTATGTGTATATTACATATACAGTGCATCCGGAAAGTATTCATAGCGCTTCACTTTTTCCACATTTTTTCCACATTCCAGAATGGATTAAATTAATTTATTTTCTCAACATTCTACACACAATACCCCATAATGACAATGTGAAAAAAGATTTTTTGAAATTGTTGCAAATTTATTAAAAATAAAAAACCAGAAAAATCACATGTACATAAGTATTCACAGCCTTTGCCGTGAAGCTCTAAATTGAGCTCAGGTACATTCTATTTCCATTGATCATTCTTGAGATGTTTCAGCAGCTTAATTGGAGTTCACCTGTGGTAAATTCAGTTGATTAGACATGATTTGAAAAGGCATACACCTGTCTATATAAGGTCCCAGGGTTGACAGTGCATGTCAAAGCACAAACCAAGCATGAAGACAAAGGAATTGTCTGTAGACTTCCGAGACAGGATTGTCTCGAGGCACAAGGCTGGGGAAAGTTACAGAAAAATTTCTGCTGCTCTGAAAGTTCCAATGAGCACAGTGGCCTCCATCATCCGTAAGTGGAAGATGTTTGGAACCACCAGGACTCTTCCTAGAGCTGGCCGGCCATCTAAGCTGAGTGATTGGGGGAGAAGGGCCTTAGTCAGGGAGGTGATCAATAACCCAATGGTCATTTTGTCTGAGCTCCAGCATTCTTCTGTGGAGAGAGGAGAACCTTACAGAAGGACAGCCATCTGTGCAGCAATCCACCAGTCAGGCCTTTATGGTAGAGTGGCCAGACGGAAGCCACTCCTTAGTAAAGGGCACATAGCAGCCCGCCTGGAATTTGGCAAAAGGCATCTGAAACAAAATTCTCTGGTCTGATGAGACTAAAATTGAACTCTTTGGAGTGAATGCCAGGCGTTAAGTTTGGAGAAAACCAGGCACCGCTCATCACCAGGCTAATACCATCCCTACAGTGAAGCATGGTGGTGGCAGCATCATGCTGTGGGGATGTTTTTCAGCAGCAAGAACTAGAAGACTAAAACCTGAAAACCTGCTTCAGAGTGCTCTTGACCTCAGACTGGGGCAATGGTTCATTTTCCAGCTAGACAATGACCCAAAGCACACCGCCAAAATATCAATGGAGTGGCTTCACAACAACTCGGTGAATGTCCTTGAGTGGCCCAGCCAGAGTCCAGACCTAAATCCTATTGAACATCTCTGGATAGATCTGAAAATGGCTGTACACCATCGCTTCCCATCCAACCTGATAGAGCTTGAGAGGTACTGCAAAGAGGAATGGGCAAAAATTCCCAAAGACAGGTGTGCCAAGCTTGTGGCATCATATTCAAAAAGACTTGAGGCTGTAATTGCTGCCAAAGGTGCATCAACAAAGTATTGAACAAAGGCTGTGAATACTTATGTACATGTGATTTTTCAGTTTGTTTTATTTTTTTTTATTAATTTGCAACAATTTCAAAAAATCTTTTTTCACATTGTCATTATGGGGTATTGTGTGTAGAATTTTAAAGAAAAAAATGAATTTAATCCATTTTGGAATAAGGCTGTAACATAAAAAAATGTGGAAAAAGTGAAGCGCTATGAATACTTTCCGGAAGCACTGTACATAATAAGTACAGTATACAGTCATGGCCAAAAGTTTTAAGAATGACACAAATATTACTTTTCACAAAGTTTGCTGCTAAACTGCTTTTCGATCTTTGTTTCAGTTGTTTCTGTGATGTACTGAAATATAATTACAAGCACTTCATACGTTTCAAAGGCTTCTATCAACAATTACATGACATTTATGCAAAGAGTCAGTATTTGCAGTGTTGGCCCTTCTTTTTCAGGACCTCTGCAATTCGACTGGGCATGCTCTCAATCAACTTCTGGGCCAAATCCTGACTGATAGCAACCCATTCTTTCATAATCACTTCTTGGAGTTTGTCAGAATGAGTGGGTTTTTGTTTGTCCACCAGCCTCTTGAGGATTGACCACAAGTTTTCAATGGGATTAAGATCTGGGGAGTTTCCAGGCCATGATTTCCAGACCAAAATTTCAACGTTTTGGTCCCCGAGCCACTTAGATATCACTTTTGCCTTATGGCACGGTGCTCCATCGTGCTGGAAAATGCATTGTTCTTCACCAAACTGTTGTTGGATTGTTGGAAGAAGTTGCTGTTGGAGGGTGTTTTGGTACCATTCTTTATTCATGGCTGTGTTTTTGGCAAAATTGTGAGTGAGCCCACTCTCTTGGATGAGAAGCAACCCCACACATGAATGGTCTCAGGATGCTTTACTGTTGGCATGACACAGGACTGATGGTAGCGCTCACCTTTTCTTCTCCGGACAAGCCTTTTTCCAGATGCCTCAAACAATCTTCAGGGGCTTCATCGGAGAATATGACTTTGCCCCAGTCCTCAGCAGTCCATTCGCCATACTTTTTGCAGAAGATCAATCTGTCCCTGATGTTTTTTTTGGAGAAGTGGCTTCTTTGCCACCCTTCTTGACACCAGGCCATCTTCCAAAAGTCTTCGCCTCACTGTGCGTGCAGATGCACTCACACCTGCCTGCACTGGTGGCACTCCGATCCCGCAGCTGAATCCTCTTTAGGAGACGATCCTGGTGCTTGCTGGACTTTCTTGGACGCCCTGAAGCCATCTTAACAAAAATTTAACCTCTTTCTCTGAAGTTCTTGATGATCCTATAAATTGTTGATTTAGATGCAATCTTAGTAGCCGTAATTGCAGGTCACAATGGTTAACAATGGAAGAAAAAATGAATGTCAAGTCTGCCATTCTAACCCAATTAGCCTGACATAATGATCTCCAGCCTTGTGCTCGTCAACATTCTCACCCGAGTTAACAAGACGATTACTGAAATGATCTCAGCAGGTCCTTTAATGACAGCAATGAAATGCAGTGGAAAGAAGGACTATGCAACTTATCTGATCACTCTTCAGAACATTCTGGAGTATATGCTAATTGCTATTATAAAAACTTAAGCAGCAACTTTTCCAATTTCCAATATTTATGTCATTCTCAAAACTTTTGGCCACGACTGTATATATAATACACACACACATATATCAAACCAACCTTTGATTTGAGTGTGATTAATCAAATTTAATCTAAAAAGAAAAAAACACGTTGATCCATTTAGGTGGAAGTGACAAACTACAAGCTTTGGAGGTTTATATCTTCTAAATATGAATTGAAAAACCTCACAAATTCCTTACAATTGCTAGTTTATATTTCATAATGTTGACTTTCTAACTCGCATATATGAGAAAAAATGTCACACTTGTTTTTTATTCAGTGGCAAAAACATGCTTCCATACGGCTGTGACCTTTTAATTAATTGTGCACTTCTACATTTATGTGCCAAATAAGACAACGATTTTGCTTCCACGATACTACCATTCTAAAGCTTCTCTGCTGAACACGTGGGGATCTGTACATTCTCATTATATTTTCATGCATTTTAATGTAGTTTTCACATTACAAAATCATTAGTTGGAACAGGCCTACGTTTGCATTTTTCCCCCCGCAGGAAGTGGCTAGCATGGCCTTTTTTTAGCATTTGCATATCAGTACAATGAGGTGGTGGAGGAACAAAGCTGTTAGTGTTCATAGGATGTTTCAGGGTCCAGCACCTCGCTCTTCTCCTGTCAGTGGCCTCAGGTGGGTGTGTAAGCGGCAGATATAAAGCCTGTTCCAGGGGTGAAACTGCCTTAAAGCTATACAGCCTTCACTTGCAGGAGGCTTTTGCTCACAGCTCGCCTTTTAATTGCCTACTTGAGCTGACATAGACATGCCAAATATGACCTCTTCACCAGTACATTTGAAGTTTGTGGGAAAGTGTTTAAATTAGTGGGAGGAAAGATTTGATGCTCAGGTCAGTTGGATGGCTGAGGTGAAAAGACACTGGGCGTTTCACAGATGACTGAGATACTGTAATTGATCCTACCAATGACTTCAGACGCTCATGAACTGTTACATAATCCAAAAGTCTGAAGTAGAGCATTTGTCTTTTACAGGACAAAAATCTTCTCTACTGAAGAACTGCAACAGTATGGCAGCACAACGGTCACTCAAAATATGACTTAATGTAATAAATTAAGTGCTAGTTTTCCTAGCTTAAAGATGTTTATGGTAATTTAACTTGTACAGTGTTGCACTTGTGATGTGGAGGGCTCAGGTACGAGTCCTGTGAGTCATGGCGCTCAAATACTTGTAAATTGGCTCAAAGCCAGCTAAAAATGCTCACGCTTGCTTTTGTTGTTTACAAATGTGAGAGGCCATTAAGATTTAGTGCCGCTCAGTGGAAATTCAATTTCTGAACTCGTATGATACAGACAGTGTACGTTATTAGGTACACCTTGTAAGTACTGTGTTGGTTTCAGCAAGATACCAAAAAGATTCCTCAGGAGTTTTTGGTCCATATATTGACAGCATTTTTGTCGGCTGAACATCCTTAAATTTCTTGTTCCAGCTCATCCCAGGGAAACTTCTTCTAATCTAGACTGAGATCTGGTGACTTTGGGGGACATTGGTGAACTCCCTGTCAAGTTCAGGAAATCAGTTTCAGACTGGTTTGAGCTTTGTGGCATGGTGTGCTATCCTGCTGGAAGAAGCCATCAAAGGATGGACACACTGTGGTCATAGAGGGATGGACATGGTCACCAACAATACTCAGGTAGACTGTGGAGTTTAAATGATGTTCAATTGCTTCTAAGGGGCTCAAAGTGTGCCAATAAAATTTCCCAAGAACCACTACACCCCCAGCAGCCTTAACCTTTGATACAAGGCAGGACAGATCCATGCTTTCATGTTGTTTACAACAAAGTCTGACCATGCCATCTGAATGCTCCAGCAGAAAGCAAAACTCAACAGACCAAGCAACCATTTTCCAGCCTTCTATTGACCAATTTGGTTGAGTCTGTGTGAACTGTAGCCTCCATTTCCTGTTCTTGGTGTGGTGCTCATGATGCTTAATGCAGCTGTATCCGAAATCGCCCTCATACTCGTAACCTTATGAGTACTTGGCAGTAACGTAAACCCCCCAGATGCCCGAGCACTCCCCGTGTTCGCGTGGGTTTCCTCCGGGAGCTCAGGTTTCCCCCACAGTCCAAACACATGCAGTCTAGGTGAATTGGGTAAGCTAAATTGTCTGTAGTGTATGTGTGTGAATGAGAGTGTATGGGTGTTTCCCAGTGATGGGTTGCAGCTGCATAAAACATATGCTGGATAAATTGGCGGTTCATTCCGCTGTGGCAACCCCAAATTAATAAAGGGACTAAGCCGGGATGAGGGAACTCTTGGATTTCATCTGAAATATCTTAGTTTGTGTTCTGAAGTGTCAGAGGTTTGGAACAACATGTAAGTAATTAATAACAATTAAAATTTTGGGGTGAACTAAGTCTTTAAATATGCACTTTTTGAGAGAGCAGCCATTTGTAGTAGACAATCAGAAGTGCACTCAATCAATCCCACAATAACGAGTGTACAACCGATGGCTAGGAAATACCCATAATGCAATGTGACAGTTCACATGTGTCGAATTAATTACCACATCTGACCACTAGTGGAATGCTATTGGTGTAAGTTTCTAAATAAATTATTAATTGACGATCCATGATAAAGCAGGGAATAAGCCAAAGCTGAGTGAGTGAGTGTTAAAATTAACATTTATATACATGACGGAAATCAAAATGCTTTGTTTAATTACTAATAGACACCTCGCTTTCTTTTATTTAGACAGCTCGATATTTAGATGTTCAATAACTAGCACTGGGTCAACATTTTTATTTAGTTTTTATCAACCAGAAATACACAAACAAAACATCATCTCTCTTACTGCTCGAATTCACTCCTTTTCATTCGCTCCCTTAAGTGGACTGTATTAGTGGACTAATGTAGGGAATAGTGAATGAGGGCATAGAGGGCTATTTTTAATACAGTCAGAGTAATACCAATCAACATGCAGTTGAACAGGTGTACCTCATTGAGAATGGGAATGTAGGTCATGTGTCCACCATGTTTTCTGACACTCTCAATAGCATTCATTGTAGATAAAAATTTAATTATTTTAATGCTGTGCATTTCAGTTTAAAAGTGCAGTGAGATGTGCAGGAAGGGACATAAAATAATTTTGCTTATATGTTGAACTTCTTTAATAAATAGTAGCACGTTGTACCCTGCTCTTCTCTATACATTATCACATTGTACAAACCTCACCCTCTACTTCATAGTACAAACAATTGTGAACTCATTCCAATATACCACATATTCAACACACTGCAGCATATTATAAATAAAATAGCAGACATTGTCTAGCCCTTGTTTACATAAATATGCTTGTTAATAGGCTTTGTTGAAATATGTTTATTCCTCAGGGACCTTACAGTGTAGCTAATATGAAGCACAGTAATAGCAGAATATTTAAAAGCAACCACATTTATTGTGAATTCTAACATTTTTCAGGCCAGAGAAAACACAGGATAAGCCCTGAAAATTGCTATAAAGCACATGGACACAAACACACACTGAAGAAATGTAGCTGCATTTGCTCCTCCATCACTAGCTGTATCTTACTAATAAACTCATTCGCCTGATCTCAGAGGACAGAATGCCAGACATCTCATCTCACCATGTCCAATTAAGTCATCCTACTCACCTTGGGCAACACAAATAAGATTGTGTGACTTGCACCTACAATATATAAATATCAGCCGTCTCACCAGCTTGCTCTTTTGCCCAAGCTTTGATTTTCACATCATGACAAATCAGATTCATTACAGATTTATGAAGTGCTGAATTCAATAAATCTACTAATAGGTAGAAATGCCCTTTTCAAGTTTTATGGAAACTTCTCTTTAGTTTGTAGTTGAAGAACATGGTAGATTGTTTGACTTTTTTTTTTTTGGTCATGTTCAAGTTCGGTGATGATCATATAACTGGTGCTACTTTTGTCATCTTTGTGCAAATGGAAATTCTATTGACTTTTGTTTTTGAAAGTGTAATTAATGTTTATTTATGTAAATGGGTCATGGCAGATTTTTCATTATACATATTCAAACTTGGAATAAGAGATTGAGTGGATTAAAAAGAAGACATCTATCCCTCCCAATTCAGTTTGACCCACATGTGGATTAATGGAAATTAATGTCAGTTTCTTTTTTTATTTTGTAATCTGAAAATTTTGTTTAAAAATGTAATGAAATGTGCTTTTTTTTCTAATATATATGACATATTCTTCACTAATATATTTCATTCATTTTCCTTCGACTTAGTCTCTGTTTCAGAGGTTACCACAGTGGAATGAACCACCAACTATTCCAGCATATGTTTTACGCAGCGGATGCCCTTACAGCTGCAAGCTGGCATTGGGAAACACCAATACACACTCATTCACACACACACTTATACACTATGGACAATTTAGTTTATTCAATTCACCTATCCTGCATGTGTTTGGACTGTGGGGGAAACTGGAGCACCCGGAGAAAACCCACGCGAACACTGAGAGAACATGTAAACTCCACACAGAAATGCCAACTGGCCCAGCCGGGACTCGAACCCGTGACCTTCTTGCTGTGAGGAGACAGTGCTAACCACTGAGCCACCGTGGAGCCCCTAATATATTTTAATATCCTAAATAAATATTATGTTTAAAAAAAATCTAAAAGAACTTAGATTTCCAGACCTGTTCTATACATGCAGACCAAAACCCAAAAGAAACATTATGTTTGCACAACATAACAAATATGTTTGTGTATCATAATTTTAATACAGAATTTGACACAACTGATTTAATTTCATCTCATGATGACCTTCTGTCAGACGAGTGTGTTCGGAATTATGAGTAAAGAGTATATTGTGACAGATGGAGAGATAAAGCACAGTGAGCAGCGCTAACAGCTGGAGGATGGGACAAGCAGGTTAGGCTGAGAGAGCTGGAGAGCATGTGTCTACATAATTGCGCCCCCCCCCCCCAGCACGTTCAGTCATGCAAGGGATGGACAGCAGCATGTTTATGTCATTCTCACATATTTCAGTTGCTAAGATCTAGGGAATACAACTCTCTCCATCCCAAATCATCAGAGCGGGGGGAACAGAAAGGGCAGACAGATGCATTCGCTCCTTTTCAGACTTCAGAGAAAAAAGAGAATCAGGCTGAGAATATAATAAGTCAAATGGTGAAATGGTTCGTTTTTTTCTCCATTTATTTGAAGATAAAGTCTAGACAAGAATCTGTTGGATCAGATGCTTCTCTATCTGCATGAATCTCCTTTTAACTTTTAGTTTTTATGTGGCCGAAGGCAGCGGTGACTTGAAGTGCTGCAGTTTAATCAGAACACTGATTTTGGCCACAAAGAGACCCCTGCGGGACAACAGAGAGGATCCAAAAGGAGATAAATCATGTTAGACTGACCACCTGCTCTTGTTTTAAAAAAGGCCTGGACAGATTGTGGCATTAGAGGTGGTTTAATGAGACCACGATTCAGCCTGAGTCCCATCATTAGAGGCTAAAATGGAATATGTGAACCACTGAATTTGAACTGTGTGGTCTTTTTTCCCTCATCAAAGTCTAGTCACTTTGATATACACTACAAACATGCAAGCTGCCAGTCTTCACTTCGGAATAAAATTAGATCCCGCTCTATTCAACTATCATTTATTCTCAGTAATAGCTATCAGTCAGGTGCTGTCTGTGCTCATCATTGAAAGCCAATAATCGTGAGCGCTCTTTCAGCTCTGAGATGAGCTGATCCTTGAGGCACGGCCTATCAGATGCGTAACTGACTCTAATCCTAGCATGGTACAGGCTTGTGCTGATTCCAATTGACTTTTCAATTTCTAGCATATTAACCACGTCTCTTTTGCAGCGGACTGCATCAGTAGTTTTGTCACTCAGAGTGTTGCTGAGACAAAGACTGGGAATTTAATTAAGCTAGATTGACAATTGCAGAATTGAAAATTAATGGGGGTAAGCGGCAAAAATGGCACCAAATTGAAGAGAAATGCCTTTATTTAAATAAGTTTAAATGTGCGGATAAAAAATCAACTATATGTATTATGTCTGTCATGACTAAAGTAAAAAGTGAGTATTCATAAAAATAAAAGAGTCAGTTGCATCAGATTTCTTTTTGCATGTTTCTGTTGAACTTATATGAACACAATGGGCAATCACAGACGTTAAATTTATTCATCTGTTTAGGATGAAATCAATTCTTTGTTTTTCTTCAGAAATTCTAAATATAGTGGTTTCTTTTGGCAAAATTATTGCGAAAAACACGTCTAAACTCTTTCAGGGAGACTGTTCAGACTATTCAGTTGGGGATTGTACTGTATTTATTTGTTCAAAAACAATCAAAAAAACTTTGAAGTGATTTTTGACTCTTTTTGACAAATTAGTGCTGTTATTAGAGCAAATCTATTGCAAAGTTAAGGAAGGATATAAAAGTTGTTATTCATGCACTTATTACATCTCGATTGGACTATTGTATTCTGCTCTTCCTCAATCTTCTTTGTCGTGATTACAAGCTCTTCAGAATCCTGTGGCAAGATATTTTGACTGGTTCAAAAATTTTGTCATCCCTTCATTTGCTTCCCAATAAATTTAAAAAACAATTCTTCTGTTTGTGTATAAGACATTATCTGATTTGCACCAAGTTATATCTCTGTACTTCTTGTGCCATATTGTCCTGCTAGGACACTTAGATCATTGGGTCACCTGCTCTTAACTGTACCATGGTATCATTTCAAATCAAAGGGTGATTGGGCTTTTTTTGTTTGGCCTTAAACTTTGGAATTGTCTCCCCTATCATGTGAGATTGCTTCTTCGCTGGACATTTTTAAGTTTAGACTGACACATTATCTTTATTCTTTAGCTTTAAGTAGATCCCTTTATATATGTTTAAATGTTCTTCATAAATAAATGTTGTTGTTATTTGTTGTGCAGTTGATGTATAAGAATCTGTTTATAATGAGCGGTTGTATTATTAGATAAATAATGCTCATCTGGGGCTGCATGGTGGCGCAGTGGGTAGCACGTTCGCCTCACAGCAAGAAGGTCGCTGGTTCGAGCCTCGGCTGGGTCAGTTGGCATTTCTGTGTGGAGTTTGCATGTTCTCCCCATGTTCGCGTGGGTTTCCTCCGGGTGCTCCGGTTTCCCCCACAAGTCCAAAAACATGTGGTAGAGGTGAATTGGGTAAGCTAAATTGTTCGTAGTGTATGAGTGTGTATGGATGTATCCCAGTGATGGGTTGCAGCTGGAAGGGCATCCTCTGCGTAAAACATATGCTGGATAAGTTGGCGGTTCATTCCGCTGTGGCGACCCCAGATTAATAAAGGGACTAAGCCGAAAAGAAAATGAATGAATGAATGAATAATGCTCATCTGTGGTGATAATGCAACCTTGACACAATGTGAATGTTCCTCCTATAGGTTGTTATATTTATTATCTTGGTAGGTGTCATTGTTGGTTTTGGTCCATTTTCTACTGTAGGACATTTGATTTAACTTAAAAAATTTGCAACTATAATGTGTTCAACAGACCTGAAACTAGCTGTGTTTTTACACAAAAAAATAATTACACCTTACCTGAACCAACCAATCGTGAAGATGTTGGAAAACATTACATTTTTCATATGTACACGGTTGTACTTTGTAAGGATGTTGGAGTTATACATTTGGGAGAAGCAGTAATGAGGATAAGGTGGGATATCAGTCTAAAGGCAGGTGGGATGATAGACTTCACCTCATCTGATGAACAGTCCTCTATAACAATTCATCCGGGGGTTGCATTGAGCCAGCTAAGGATAGGCAAGATCAGTTTCAACTCAGAGCTTGGCTAAGATGAAACGGACCTTGTGCCAATTAACACACAAGTAGAGTGCAGCGTTGTTGTGGTGAATCTGCCAAAACTCTTCCATCCATCTCAATGACATTAGAAAGAAAAGTTGGTTTCGAGCAAGTTTGGTGTCAGTGTTTTTGCAGACATCTTGCAGTCTGTTTTTGATTAGCCTGAAAGAATTGAACAATGAGCAGTGCTCATTACTCACATTTACTGGATTGTTCTCTTTTTTTCTTTCTTTGATGAAGCGTGTTCATTTAAACATAATGTGTGTTGATTAATTGGTAACAAGTCCTTCTGATTGGTATTTGTGGTGGGTATGGATTACTATTCTTGTGTGAAAAAAAACTGGCATCATTGTGAATCACAGAGTACAGGATTTTCACTTGTAGGACAAATGGCTCCTTGGTGCAAAACATCTTTACTCAGTTTTTCCCAAAGGTTTTTGTGTGTGATTGCTGCCTAGATTTTTTGCAATTTTGAAAATGCATAAGTATTTGGCACCATTCAGGAAGGAATTGTTGCTTGTTAACCTCAACATGAACTTGGAATTAAAAAGAAAGACATGTTGAATTTTCTTTTATGCTTTTGTGTAATTACCTTTTACCTGGAATATGCAGAAACTCACAATCTGGCTTCTACATTTATGACTAATTCAAAGTTGCTGCATGAAAGAATTCAGAGAATAGGACTGGGAATGTAGGATGTGAAAAATTTAAAAGAATTGGACGTGTCTGTGTTTTTCTCAGAAAGCCGCTATTATGACACGCAGTATAAATGAGTGCACTGCACAAGTCTTAATCAAAGATGAGTCGTGCAGCACAAGGTTTTTTTTCAGGGCTGATGAACGTGTTTGGTTTGACCTTACATCCATATGAACTTTAACACAATAAGCATGAAGGGACCGCTAAATGGATTTATAGTTGGGTGTTTAGTCAGTTGCCAGTTTTGTGAGTTGCTGAGTTTAGACATGGATTAAGAGTGCATGGCCTACAACAGAAATTAAAGCAAGTGAATATTCTAGATGAGCTGGGTCTTATATCTGCACACACGCACAGGGACTTTCACACATATCCTGCAATCAGCCAGCCAAGCCATTCTTGTTCTAATGTAGCATGGCCATCTCTTTAGGGAAATTCACACACATCTCCATGTTCGTCATCAGTCTGGCTCATTCAGACCACCTCTTTGAGAGCTCAGCGCTCTTAAATGACTCTCCAGACCATTGGCAAACAAGAACTTCTGCGAACTAGAACAGTTTACAGAGGAGAAGCAGACCATTAATGGTGCTATATATAAAGAAGTGTATAGAGAGGTACAATTTAAATTGAATACCTCAGATACATGGTGATGAATAATGATGAGGCTTGTTATTGATGCATACACTCACAGTCACTTTAATAAATAAACCTTGCTAGCTCCAGGTTGGATGTTTTTTTTTTCTTCGTTTTTTTTGCATTCAATTCAAATAAATGTCTTAATTCTTCTTGGCATGATTTCAACAAAGTGCTGGAAATTTTTTCCATATTGATGTGATAGAAACACACAGTTGCTGCAGATTTTGAAGCTGCATCCGTGATGTGAATCTCCTGTTCAAAGGTGCTCTATTGGATTGAGATCTGGTGACTTTGGAGGTCATTTGAGTGTAGTGAACTCATTGTCATGTTCAAGACACCAGCTTGAGATTGGCTTTGTGCAAAATTAATAAGTCTGGAAGAGGAAGAAGTCATAACTAGGTCATGGATGGATGGACAGGATCAGCAACAATACTCGGGCAGACTGTGGGCTTTGATGGACAATTGGTTCTAAGGGGCCCAAAGTGTGTCAATAAAATAACATCAGGGATGGATCCATGCTTTCAGGCTGTTTAGAGAGAGAGAAAGAGAGAGAGAAAGATATTTATTTTTCCCTGAAATACTCAGACTAGCCCATCTGGTACCAACAACCATGCCACATCAAAGTTACTTAAATCACCTTTGTTCCTCATTCTCATGCTCAGTTTGAGGTTCAGCACTTCATATTGGCAATGTTTACATTCCTAAATGCATTTCAGTTTCTGCCATGTGAAGATTAAATAGGTGCACACGATAAAGTAGCTGACGAGTGTATATATAGAATATGATATTTCTCAAAAATACAAGTCATTCTTACTGCTATTTCCATTTACAGTTTGTGTGAATCTCTGATTTCAGGCTTCAGCTGAGAGTCATCTTGTCCTTGAGGAAGCACAGCACCCAGTAAATGTGGACCATAGGGATAAATTCTGAACTAATATTGTGGGCCAGTGCAGGTACTTGACTTTCTTTTGATGCTGTGATAAACTTTTGTTAGAAGAATGCTTGTCTTGTATTGATATGTGTGCTATTCTTCACCATGGCTAAGAAGCATCTGACTTATTTATTAACCTCTTCATTCCAGATTATTTAATCAAATGACAGGGGAAAAAGCAAGATAAATAATAAAGAAAAAAATAAGCATACTTTCACTTATAAAAGAGAGGCCAAACGTGCAGTTTAGTGATAAATTAAGTAAAAGGTGGAGGGTGTGCAAGGTTGATCTGTTTTTGCTGCAATCTCATCTTTCTCTGTCGGTGGCTCTGTCACTCTCACTGATTAAGAATGAAAGAAGGGTGAAAGATTAAATGACTGCCTGTGACATTTCTCTCTGATTCCGAATCACGTATCGCAATCCCCTGTTCTGGCAGGAAATCAATGTGAAGCTGAAATCAGAACAGAAGCGCCAGGCATATGTAAACAATTTTAATAAACAGAATTAGGATGCCATTCTTGTAGAGACATTGCCCTGTGAATGGGTGTGATGTGCGTTTTTCCTTTCAGGGCTTTCCACAGAAATGTGCTTGTACCTGCCGGGAGCACTTGTCACCTCCAGGAAACAAAAAAAGGGGAGGGAGTGGGTTGTTCAATAAACACACTTTTCTGTCTCCTCTTGATTAGTCATGTACATTTAACATGAGCAAAATACTGTTACGCCATGGATAGCAATCCTTGTACTGAAGCATTTCTGTGCTTTTACACAAGAATAATTTGAACAATGACAGGCAAGGAGAACAATGGCTCACCAGCCTGAACTCCAGGTAGAATAAAGCGCAAAGGATATTGCCAATACCAAGAAAAAGGAAATCTGATGGATTTGTTCGGAAGCTATTAACTCTGCAGGAAGTGGAATTACAGGGATGGAGACACGCAGTTTTGCGTAATCCCCCCTTTGATTTTCCTAAGAAAACAGTAAATGGATAAGAATTTTAAATCAGTTAAAGTAAGCTGATTAGAATGACTTCACATAAATGTCATCATATAAAAACCTACAAATACAGCTATGAAAACCAGATTTTCAGCTGTAATAGGTGAATGTAGTAGGCACATAGTGGAACCATTTTGCCTTTAAAAAAGAAGATACTATATGCAGTGGCACTAAGTGTAGCTACTTAAATTTTTTCTAAATATCTATTGCTAGTCTCAGCATGAAAAACATACATTATGCTGGATTCCTCAGCAGGGATATTACATTTTACTGACAAATTTACACCAAAGGAACTAAAGCTGTGACGAAAAGTAATCGATTCTACATCAGTTCTTAAGCTATTCTCTCTTGAATCGATTCTGAACTTAGTTTTTAACAGCAGGTGGCGCTGTATGCTTTACAAACAGCCATACTCTTTGTTTAAACAGCAGATGGCGCTGTATGCTTTACAAACAGCTGTACTCGTACTTTTTAACAGCAGGTGGCGCTGTATGCTTTACAAACACCCGTACATTTTTTGTTTTTAACAGCAGGTGGCGCTGTATGCTTTACAAACA
>CAIGQV010000818.1:7180346-7298721 GCA_903798115.1 Danio jaintianensis | reverse complement strand
ATGGGTGCGAGTCTGAGGTGGCGTTGGAGTAAAGTTTGAGGAGTTCCAGTTTATTGAGATGACGTGGAGCGTGGATGCCGAGATCGGAGAGGAGTTTGTGGAGTTCTATGACGGTGATTCTCTTGGCTGGGCGGACAGAGGAGGAGGCTGAGACGTATGAAGAGGTGGGTGAAATGTTCTGATGTCTTAAGGTGGAAGATCTGTGGCGAAGTCTGGTGGTTGAAGAGCGTGTCGTTTGCCGGCCTCTTGCTTGGTCCTCGGGCTTCGTTTGAGAACCGTGCGGAGCTAAGAGGTGTTGGGCTGTTGCGGGCGATCCGGAGAGAGCGTTGTCTTCTTGGAGGTTGTTGGCTGGCTTGATGCTGGTGTAGTTGTCCATTGTAGTGAATAGCTTTGTCGGAAACTTGCTGTTTTGGAGCGAGGTTTGACGAAGCTTCTTCAAAAATGAAGGTAGCTGTTATGTGGAACTTAGGGTATTTATAGTGGCTTAGGAATAGTCTGATTGGTGAATCGTAAATTGGATAATGCGGATCAGGCGCAAGCAATCATAAGCACGTGATCCTCTCGAAATTAGTTCACAAATAAACTTCTCTTATTGGAATATTTTCGAAAAAAGCAGAGACACCCTAGAGCAAACCCATCTCAGTCTCTCCCCAGGACAAATCCAATGTCCCTCCAATTTGCTATACCCTTTATCCTTGCTTCCTCCCACCTTTGTGTTTCAACAGCTGGTTCTTGGTTTAACAGGCCTCTCCTAGGTCCTACTACTTTACGACCCCAATTTAAAGCCCCCTCTTCTTGTAATTCCTTATAATGTAAAGATCTAATGTACTCATAACTGTTTTTCCACATACAGTTCAAATTTGGCAATCATGACTAGTGTTTGTTTTCAAACATCTAAACTGGACACTTCTCTCCTATACAGTATGTGTCCTTTGAAACATACATGACAGTTTCAACATATGTTGTATACATACACACAGATGGTTCTGCATTGTATGCCCCAAGTCCTCTCTCATGCTCTTTTATGACCCCTTTGGCTTAACCTATCACCTGTTTTCAAAGACATATAATGACAGATTCATATGGTCCTCCAATTACCCAATTAAATATGTCTTCACATAGGTTTAGAAAATAAAAATCTTCTTCATTAGCTGAATGGATTAAAAAACGCTAAAACTCAGCTTCTTAACTCTAGGTGACTTTTAAAATGAGCTTATTTCCAAAAAAGTGGAGTGTTGCTTTTAAGAGTGTGAATCTTTTGAAGTTGAAGTTGACTTGGTGTGTCACACCCTTAAGGTACATTTTGCATGCTGGGATCAGCATGGGATGCTGATTTGCTGGTGGACTGGCATAGAATTCATGCTGGTAAATGGTGGCTTTTTCAGCAGGGTTTGTCATAATGCAATTAAACCAAGTTATTTTATGCTAGTTTATCTCTTATTAAAAATGCCACAGCACAGATTTAAGAACCCTGTAAGGATTTCTGTCTGCATCTTGTCCACCTTTGAACATTACCACATTTGAATGAATCAGGGAACATTACCATGTGCTTATGTAACACAAAACATGGAAGAAAGTTAATAAGCAATATATATAGATAAACCATATGAGCCTGGTTGACTCGACAAGCACCTAGTGACACCTTTCTTCAAAGTGCAGGTATTTTTACTTGTGGTACTTTACGAGTTATATAAGTCAGTGTGATATCTTGCATAGGAATATGGTGCATTGAAATGAATAATGAACAGATAAGTGGGCAGTAAGCACTTTTACATACATTACAGCACTTCAGAACATTGGTTATAAAAGTAGAGAAGTACATAAATGTACAATCACATTAATTTAATAAAAAATGCCATAGTCTATAGTGCTATAGTTCATGCCATTGAAAACCATACAATGGCTTTGAGAAATGGACTAAATTGCTGCAGCTCTCCAATCCTATTCGCTTTTCACTATGCATGTGCAGAACCGGTGTCACAAAACTTGCCAGGTTATGCATTAGTGCTGTGCACAGATAAAAGCAAAGCAACTATCTTCATGAGGGCATGTGGGATTGATCACTCAAGATGGATGTTAATAGTTTGGGACAGTTTCTTTTTGTCCTGAGATGAACCAAATTTGCTGTCAGGTGTTATCTGTCTTCCACATGCTTTGGTGTGTCTTGTCTTCTGTGAATCTCATGTTTGGCAAATAAATAAGTTCTACAGGAGCGAATAATCTGTTTTTATATTAAGTCCAAAATAATCTGGACTTTATCTTTTTATTAATGTATTTCTAACAAAGGTAGTAAAACCAAAATGTAATACATATAACTATACCTTCAGTGTTTTTTTTTCTTTCTATTTTTGAATCATACTGTTGGCCATGAGGAAACCATCAATAGCTGATTTGTTGGCTAAGTAGCAAGCATGTGACATTTTCCATCTTTCTGGATTTTTTATGTGGCTGTGTCCTTTGTAAAACGTGAAGGCTATATTGAGTAAAATTATTGGTTTCACCTTGAGGAAGTAGAAGAGAGATGTGTCTTATAAACTTATAGATATATTAGTGCGTTTTTTCCAGAACACTGACATTCAAAGGACAACAGTATTTTGTGCAGGCGGAGTTAGTGTCATTTAATGAGCATCACATAGGTATAGCAAGTGAATTATTACTATACATTCCATTAAATATCATAGAAAACTTACTTGAAATTACTGTCCTGCAGCAAGAGATGACGGCCGTTGTGTTTTAGGCTATAGGAAGGGTGATTTAATGCAACCTGAAAGTCAAACAACTGTGCCAGAAAAAAAGAACTTCATTGTTTGGTCTTTGCATCGAAATAAAACTGACATTTTACACTTTTTAGCATTTTTCAGTGTTTCACTGTGGGTGAGAAACCTTTGGAAAATGGATGAAAAAACTAGTGTGGATGGGCAGTTGGGACAATGTGCAGACATTTTTTTACTATTTCTGTGCAAAATGTTGAATAAAATCTGCAGATTTATGTGGAATGATTTTGAGAGTATAGTAACTAAAAACTTAATACATGGAAAAAAAAAAACGTTTTAACTTATTTAATTCCATTTCCAAATGCAAATCCAATTAGAACAACTTCTTTGGTAAACAAATTAAGTCTCATATAATATATCTACTAAAAGACAGAAAATGTTATTTTACAAATTATTGTACATAAATCATATAAACATTTGCATATTATTACTGAAATTAATAAAATATATTAATTAAATTAATAAAATATTTACACATCTACATAAATAAATGAACAGACTGAATGATGGGCTTAAAATCTGCTGATTTGTGCATGCACAGATTCCGTTTTTATTTTAATTAGTTGCGCCTAATATTTCTAACCTTTTCTTTTTCTAAAAAAATATGCATAACCTTTGTGATAATGTCTTCTTGTCTTTTGCTCACCTCTCTGCCTTTAAACTGAAAAACAATGAAGAGTAAACATGTTTCTCTTTCTCTGTGAAAGTCTCCAAAGAGCATGGCGGAGATGATTGAACAAATTTACCATGAAAGCACCTTTTACTCTGATGCATTCCGCTGTGAGTAGCATGCCTATTTACAACACTCATCGCACCAGTGTACAGACAATAACATTATGTGCACAAGGAACAATTCTGATTCCTTTTCATCTTCTCAGACACAACATACTGGTACCAATTTAAAAGCAAACATGTTATGTTTCATACAATATGAGCTCTTGAGGAAAAGAATACATTTGGGTGGCTGGAAAAGATTGTAATATTTCCATTTACACTTCCATAAAATGAGATACAATGTACTGTACTAATATGAAGGTTTTACCTGTATTTTAAAATCCACCTTAAAGGAAATGTCTCTGAACTTAACAGAAAATGTTCTGGCAGCTTTTCAGTATTTATTTCCAGTTATTATTCTTGTCTCACAGTGTGTCATTCCTTTTGAACACGTACAGCCTTGACATTATGGTTTTAAATGAATGCCTACACGACAACGCAGTGTTACAGTATAAACTATGCCATGCACCAAATGTGTAAATTATGTTGAAGTGCACAGCTTACATCACAGCAGAAATGCTGCAACATTCCAGCTCGTGTTGAGATGGAATTCAGTTGAATTCCCCTTCACATTGTCAAATAAGCATTTTTAATCAGAGGCTATAAAACAGGAGTATTGTTTTACCCATCTTCACAGCAGGTTAAATGTGATGAACCATGTCAGGCTGATACACATTTGAATGTAATGCATACTGAAATGAAGTGCATTCTTCAGCTGGGCTTTTCACACTGCGTTTAACTCCAGCTTTTTGTTTTTTAAAGACTTGACATGCAGTGAAACAGATGCAACCACCACCGCAATGAAATGATGCAGTGGTTAAAACTGTTTAAAGGGCTCATAGCTCACCCAAATCATCACTCATCATGTACTGTACATCATGAAACCTGTACGAGTTTCTTTCTTCTGTTGAACATACTGTATAAGAAAAAAAACTTTTATGCCATGAGATTAATGTACAGACAGCTCACTGCGAACAGTCTTGTAATTCACTTAAACTTTTACTAACCTTAATTTTAGGTTCAAGTGATAAGACAACAGGCATTATAGCCATTTACTTCCATAGTAGGGAAATAAAACTGTGGATGACAATGGCGTCTTTACACTGTATGGTTAACAACATTTTTCAAGACAGATATAGGTTTGGAACAAGCAGAGGCTGAATAAATTGGGATTTTGTTGTTCTTGGGTTAAACTAGGTCTCAAATTTTGTTTTAAAAAGTTATTTAAAACTTATATTATCGGGGCATGTTTTAGAACTTGGTCTGAAAGATAATACTTCACTTTCCTGTCAGGCAATGAGTTTGCCAGCAGAATACTTTAGATTTGTAAGGCAGCATAACGGTTTAATAATGGTGGCAAAGTTTGGTGTGCTGTATTGCCTTTCAATTTTTAATGGGAAAAGATCTAACAAGAACAGAACAAGAATTAACTGAAGTGAAGATGAGGCTTGGGATGTATAATACAATTGGAAAACACCAACAGGATGTGGAAAATTATGCCGATATGCCTTGCTGATAAGATGATGTGTTAATTATGATGCTGTAATAACTTACCTGTCTCCCAGGAGTGCACGCAGTAAGATCAGGTCAGCAGTCTGCTCATTCTTGAGGTGAATTTTAGCTGTATTGGTGATTTAGCTTTATCTCTTTCTGATCGCCGACTTGAATTTGTGAATGACAGCATGTTCAATAGGCTGCCTGTCAGCTGTCAGTAAGTTATGTAGCCTACCTTAAAGAGATAGTTCACCCAAAAGCTATTTGTATCAGCCTCAACCATCTAACTGAAACTTTAATTATTTCAGCTTACCGCACATCAGTAAAAATGTAATATTGTTCATCAGAAGACTAGACTGCGCTAGACTGACGGCTGAAGGTCTGGGAACTGTGGCCGCTTTGAATGGGCAAGGACTGCCCACTGTTATTTGACTGACTGGTTAACCAACAAATCACGTTTTGTTTTTTGCCACGCCATCATTGTAGGCAAAGTTTTGTTATATTTGTATGTATCCCCTAATAAAAAAAATAGTTACTGTTTTGAACAGTCTTTCTCTTATCTTTATGACTAAAATGACAGAATATTTGAAGGTTTTCACTGCTGTTCGAAAAAAAATAGGATATAAGCATACCTGCGTGTTTGTCGACATCACAGGTTGAAGCATTTATGCAGGTTGAAGCAGTATTGCATACGTTGTATAGTGTTTAAGTCAAATTGGTAAATGCTCATTGTCACAAAGGTATCCTCACAATAGCAGCTTTTTATTTGCTCAGGCTTGTTTCCAGGCAGCCTGACAAAGATTGCTGCACATTCGACTGACAAAAAACCTGTATGTTTAAACCAATCAGAGGATGACTGAGGGTCTGCAAAAGTGTTTCCAGAAAAGTGTGCCATATGCATCAGACATTTAGCCAAAGGTCCATGGCCGATGCTTGGCATTACATCTGAGGCTGAGACTAAAGGTTATTGCACACTGAATCCAAAATTGTTGTCCGTAATAATGTAAATATATATTTTATAGTTATTATATGTATAATACCTGTTTTGTTCACAATGATACATATGAAAATCCCTATATGTTCTCTGTCATGATGAATTAAACACATTAAGATGGAGTGTTCAGGTTGTCAATCTCTGCCTTTCCATTTGCTTTTTTAATCTCTCAGTATCTGGCTCTCCTTATTTCTCTGGCTCTCACCACAGACATTCTTCTATTCTCATAGACTCACATGTACAATTTTGTGCTGCCCTGAAGCTGGGTGTTATATGGATAATGGATGAACTGACAAATTGATGGACAGATCTGATACATGGACAGTATTTCAAAGAGACGGAGTGAGAGCAGTCCTCTCATACTTGCGATTCTCTGCATTTGAAGCATTGTGATAACTGCTTTGGGCATAGCAAAGCTGCCATTCCAGACCACCTTAATCATTTTAGCATTTACAGGGTATTTTTGCCAAAAGAAGGAAAAAGATCCCAAAGCTCAGCTCTGAACATGTGAACAAGCCTTGACATGTCAATACAAAAATCAACCTCCAGAATTATTAAGACAAAGAACAGCCAGTACACTTAGCTTTTTTTATTTATTTACTGACCCCACAGATTCCTGATCATGAATGCACAGAATTATCCTTTTCTGTAAGCCTTTTATTTTTATTTCGTCCCAAAAGATCTGCAGGCATGTTCACATTTCATGCCACGTAATATCCATCTTCTTTGCTACACTGGTAGCTTACAAATAAGCTGAATCCATGTTAATGTACATAAATGCTGAAGTTGTGCTGCCTGCAAACAAAGGCATGTATGAGGTCATTTATAATAACTGTTTTGTTCACAATTTCCATGTGGTCTCTGCTTGCATCCACTTAAGTCTGTTCCATCTCTACCTGAAATTACATCTCATCTTTAGACCATCAAATGTCTTCTTAATAAAAGGAAATGTGATGGAAATATAAATCACTCTTCAGCCATTTTCGAAGGAGTGAAAGGATTGAATTAGGCCAGATTTTCTCCAAATGTACACATGCCTACTTTGTCTTCATTTGCTATTAGAAGAAAACGGCTTTGATGATTCACACTTGTCAAATCACCAAAATCAGCTATGGTTTCTTTCTGAAAGATGATAGGCTACATATGGTTTGGTGTTTTGCTTTTGCAAAAGGGGACACTTGCATTACCTCAGCACCACTGTTTAACAGATGGTGACCGACTTTCAAAGCATGTAGACATCAGTAGAGATCAGTGGTGATTTTCTCACCAGCCTGTGACGACATGAAGCCTGCAGGTTCTTCATGTCTGTTGGCAGTCAGCCTTCATCCTCATGGCCTTGCTTTGTCTTAACAGAAGCTTCTGTTGACGTTCACTCCATTAAAGCTTTTCACTCCATTCTCTCCTATTTCCATTCCTCACCGCTGTCTGGAAAACAGGTTTCTGAATGCATTGTTGTAGTTCTTGTTGAAGGCAGTGTAGATGAGTGGGTTAAAGAAGGAGTTTGAGTAACCCAGCCAAAGGAAGACACTTTTCCAGACAGGAGGGATGTCGCACGAACAGAGCGGGATGATGAGCTCAGCAAGGAAAAAGGGAATCCAGCAGAGCACAAATACGCCAATCAGGATGCCCACCATCAAAGCCGCTCTCCTCTCTTTCTGCTCTCGCCACGTCTCTCCATCCGTCTGGAACGATACAGTAGCGTGACGAACCGTGAAGGCCATCTGTGGCTGCCGTTCAGCCTCCTTAACCTGACAGTAAACAAAGTAGATGAAGAAACGTGTTAGTTGTGTACTTCATTAACACTACCAGCTCAGAACAGACTTAATTTTTCATTGTTAAAGGGATAGTGCAACCAAATATGAATTAATTTACTCACCCTCAGGGCATCTTGTTTTTCTTCTTCAGTAAAACCTTAATGATTTTTAGCTGATACTGATTATTGATAATCCATAAAATGCTAATTAATGGTTACCAGCAAACTGAGAGTCTATATATGTTGGCAAAATTAAATGAATACCTGATGATAGGTCTTTTAAGGCGAAACGATTTGTCTGGGCAAGAAACCCAACATTATTACATTTAATCCAAAGCCTTGGCAAACACATTTTTTACTGCATTCAAACATTTCATATAAATCATTACATGACAAGAAGCTCACATTCCAGACTATTGAGAATTAACTCAGAACCATTGACTTAGGCTGTGGATTGCAGTCAAATAAAGTTGTTTCTTTCACAGGCCAATAGGTTCACTTCATAACACATCATCAGGAGCCAATGGTATTAATTTTGTTTTTACCATGTGTCCCAGCAGCCATGGACTTGCATTTCATGGATCACGGATTCAGCTAAAAACCACCTTTAATGTTCTGAAGAAAACAGCCACCTACATCTTAAATGACCTGGGGGTGAGTAAATTACCAGCAAATGTTCGTATTTGGGTGAATTATCCCTTTTAATGTTTCATCACTGGCACTCAGACTAATAGCAGGCAACCTCTTTGCTTCCTTTTCTGCTTTACTGACCCTGCTTGCTCTGTTTGTGATGGTTTGTACACAAAATTCAGCAACTGCAAATGATCAAAACTGAGTGAAATTCACTTTTTGTTAACCTTTATTATTATCATTTATTTGTTTAGGATATAGGTTTTCACATTTTGATTCCAATGCCTAATTATTCAATTGTCAACATTACTATAATCATATTAAATATTCTTAACAATAAAATATTATGCGTACTTTGAAAGAGTGTACTTGCATTATGGTGATATTATATTGTTATTCTGGCATTATTTATTGAGTAGCATAAAATGATCTTAATATGACAATAATATTGTTCACCGCAATAAATTTTGGTGCAATATATCGTACAATGAAAAATAGATATCATGACAGACACTTGCAGTGCATATGTACATTTTTTTTAATATTTGTGTCGAGAGATGTCACTTTTGCTATTCAGATTTTAAAGCAGTTTACCCTACCTGTTAAAAAAATGTTAATTGTTTAACCAAAACTAAACCTTTTACATTGAGCTATTATTGGACTAAATAATCTCAAACTATTCCATATCCATCCATTCATTCATGTTGGAAAATATGAAGTGGTTTTCCAGCCTGAGGAAGCTTCTGCACACACGACACTGTGTGACAAATCACACATCAACTCCCTTAAGCACAAGTGTGAAGTTTCTAAATTAAGGTAATATATTTAAATTTCCTGCAACACAGTTTACTATGACAAAGTCTCTGACTAAGAAGTCTGATTCACGCATAGCTTGCCTAAACATTTAGCACAATTTGTACCAAAACACATTTTTTGTATAATTTTTAAGCTGTGCCAAAAAAGGGTTTCAAAAGAAGCCAAAATATAAAGCTTTGTGTTGTCATGCTATACACAAAACCAAATTATAAAAATCAATTGTCTAAAATTATTAATTTAACAAAGATGATAATAATAATAATAATAATTTGTGAAATTAATTATTCTCAAAATATATAAATGAATAAAACAGGATTAAAATAATTATTAAAATAACAAAAAAAATTAACAAATGTGCTTAGAAGAGTAGCATTTGTAATAATGTAACCTTATAGAAACAAAAATGTCACAGCCATTTATAACATTAATTATTTACACTTTTAAAATGATTCTCTAAACAAGAAAATACACAGATTTTATTTTATTTTTTTACATTTTACAGTTATATTTGGTGGTTTATGCCATCTAAAAGACTGAATAAAGTACATGAAGTTGCACTGAATTTTGAGTCTTTTAAAATAAGTATTTGAATTTGCTTTAGTGGCTTTCCTTTTTGCACAGGCTCTAGTTTAGTGAGCAGATTACTGTAGCAGAACAAAGCACAATTACTGCATATTACTGAAAATAACAAACCTTGTTTGTGCGTTTCAACAGATAAATGAGGAAACAGGGCAATTAATTGATTTTTGAATCAGTGTACGTTAGTGAGAATAATGGAATTGTGCATTGTGTTAAATCAGATGAAAGGTGGGAGTGTATGTTTGTGCACAAAAGGTAGATTACAGTTTAAAAGAGAAGCTGGAGATGATGTGTAAAAACATATTTGCATATTTAACTAGGCTACATCAACTTAAGAGATGCATTGTATCTAACGTTTATTTACAGAAACATAAGCTATATGTATTTTATTTGGCATACAAATGATTTTATATGTATATGTGACTACAGGCTTTGTACTTCTTCACTCGTGTTCCAGTAAAACATCATACACAAAATCATCACACAAGGGAGGCTTTGCGATTAGACTACTGTCATTACAGGCTAAATTAAAATCGTTCAAAACTGTAAAGTTTTTGCATTAATCTGTGTATAACCTACTCTCCAAAAAAACAATACACTGTGTCTTTGTAAACAAACAATATTGTTTTCCTCACATACATAGGTGATGAAATCTGCCCTTTGATATTAATTTAACATTCTAATTATATCATTTTATGGTTAATAACTGGTCAAAAACAGAATGAAACAAACATCCCAAACTGTCATTTGTGGCATTGCCATTGCGTTTTGCATTAGCACTGTTATATAGCCTATAACACACTTTGGGAGGAGTAAAACTTTGAACTTTTAAAAAAGAACTTTGAACTGTAATATTTTCTCAGTGGTGAATCAGACATGAGGTAATGTCTACCTCGTCTTGTCACTTCTGGTCTCAAGTCTGCGGCTGCCTTTGTGTGCATGTACATCTGTTTTGGAGGAGGCATGACTTTGGAAAGTGAATATTTGCAGGGCAGACAAGAACTTTAGCTTAAGCGATAGCTAACCTCTCTAAAATCGCCTACTCTACCTTTAAATTCTGGAAGTGTGAATTAAGAATTTAAGACCTGCAAAAACCCTGATAGATTTCTATTTTAAATGCTAATCTCAGTTATAATACTTGTTAAAACCTTTACGGTTTTCTTTATAACTATATTTTTCTTCATATCTACACTGCCCCAGGAATGCTAAATATATAAAAGTGCAGACAAAGAAAAGACATTAAAAAGTAGGACATGCAGAGGTAGACAGGAAGATAGAAAGAGAGTACAATTCAAATGAGATAGACAAAGGAAGGATCAAATTAGTGCAATTAGAACTTAATTGCAGATCTATATTAACACTGTCATGCAAGATATTCTGTATGAGGAGAAAGAGGATGGACAGAGAACATCCATACATTACAAACGTACACGTAGACAAGAGACTCCTGCTTTAATCTGTGCTCTTGTGTGTGACCAAAAAAATACATCAAAAAGAATAAACAAGAACTTCATCCAATTGTCAGATTTTTGTGCTATAAATGCACACAAATGAGTGCATCTGTAACTAAACAATGCCTCATTTGTATATTTAAACATATATTTAATATATTTAAACATTTTAGAAAACTGTAATAATTTTTTTTTTCTTGATATAATCAATCAGGTATGGTGATAACTATTAGTTGTTTTTTCCCTATTCACCTGCAGTGTCTAGCCTTAATTGCTAACAGTATGAAACTGCTTTTAATTATTTGATGTAAAATTAATTATTGGAACTTGATTATCTGAGAATCGAAAAGAAAACAGAAAAGCTTGTTTACAACTGATTGTTCTTTGTGAGGAAGCAGTGAGAAGCTGCTTCTAATTATACGTTCTTTCTCACTCGGGGTGTGCGTGAATGTGTGTGTGTGCGTATGCGTGCGTTGGTGTTTGTGTGTGTTGATGGTGGTGTGTGTGCACGCATGTGTGTTAATGCGAGGCCAGGTGTCAGCTCCTGCGGGCTTAAATGTACCTTCCGAGAAAATAGCTCTGCTAGGTTTGATCTTCATCATTGCAGTGGTACCCAAACATTTCTATCCTCTCTGTCCTTTTAGCCTTCTTCATGCCTGTTTCCTCTGGCCAGCCTTATGGCTTGTTTAGTCATGTATAATAAGGTTTGACACCCAAATTGCCCTGTCTATGAGAAAACTTACAGGAGAGACTCAAATCTATTTTAACTGAAGACAAGCTTCTTCAACATCTTCATCTGTGCATTAGGATTTTAGAGACTTATTAGGATTAGGATTTTTGCAGGTCACATCAACATGCTGGCTGGTCTTTAGTTTCATTTAGTCATTTTTTGTTCTTGTGGTTGTTTTAATTATTGATGTGAGTGACTATTTATGAGTGACTGTAATTACTCATTCAAGTGATTCATTCACAAAGCTGATTCATTTAGGAATCTGTCTGCTTGCAGATATGCTTTCTTTTCTACTAAAAGGTGAAAAACAGTGTGCAAAAGGAACAGTATGACTGAATTTATATAGTTTATGAAAGAGCAGGGGAAAAATCTGACTTAGTACACTTGCAGTGAGATGCATGAACACTTCCCTATCTCATAACAACTACGTCAATTATTTATAAAGCATGGTCTGATCTTAATGTAAGTAAATTAAAGACCAATAGAATCAGACTGATAATTTGCTAGCATTTGTACTTTTCAACATTTTATTAAAGACACTGAGTGATCATTGAAGCAGAGCATGCTAGAGAATGTAAGTGAAACTGCATTACAAAATTTCCAGAAGCTAATTGGGTTCAATTAAGGAGATGAGATAGGAAGCGTATGTCACACAGCTGCCCTGCCCTTTAAAAAAAAGACACAAAGTCTTGTTACTGACTAATCCGTTTTTATCCAGACATATTAGGTTAGTGTGAATTATGCCTCGATACCAACCCATTACAGAGATGCGTCAAGATTGAAGAGACTACACTAAATCATTCCATTAAAAATTCTGCTTTCAAATGTCCTCTCACTAGAAGCAGATAACCTGCAAAGATCACTCTACACAACAACAACAAAAAATGCTGAAAAATGTGAGTAAGAGCCCAAGGATAAGTACAACTTTCTGGCAAAAATGCATGTTTTATTTAGAGTAAAATTGGCACTGAACAGCAAGTCTAAAACCTCATCTCAGCTATGAGAAATTGTGGACAAAGCATTATGGTTTTACTCCACTTTGCTTTGCTGGAATTGGACAGATTGCATTCGTTAAAGGGACAATGAATTTTAAAGTGTATCAAGACATTTTACAGGACAAAGTCAGGACAGCAGCTAATGACTTGGCTGGGTGGTGCAATAAGGCAGTGACCCAAATAATAGAATCTAAAGACTGGCTGACATCCACGTTGGCTGAAAATGCATATTTCCCTGAACTGTCAGTCCTGACCTTGAGCCAATTGAAATGCTGTGGCTTAACCTAAAAAAATGCTGTCCTATCAAGAAAATCCAGAAATAATGCTGTTGAACTGAAAGAGATATATACGGATGATCTGAAATTGGTCAAGTCTTCTGAGTATAGCAACAGAAACCGTTTAGTGTAGGTTTTGCTATTAAAGAAGATTTTGTTAAGTTAAAACCACTTTGAATTATTACTCGGTATGATTGATCAACCTATGAAACTAAAGACTCCACTGATTATTGGTTATCCATTGGTTATTTTGGTGGTGAAATAGGTCTCCTACCACTTTTTTGAAACTAAATAATTCCCACGTTTAACTCCAGAAGAGTTAAAAAAATCAATATTTGGCGGATTACCATTTTACTCAAACCCATAATAAACCAATCCAGAAAAATCCAGAGTGAAGTTCTCTCCTAATTTTTCCTATAGTTGTGTGTGTGTGTACATGTATCTGTGTACATGAGTCTCTCATTAAAGACCTCTTGCTCTTTAAGTACATACTTTATGACAGTATTTTTTAAAAATTGTATTAAACATTCATATACAACATATAATTCTCACTGAATACACAATGTTATGTAATCATAATTTTGTTTTTACCTCTATGACCTCAGCCATTGGGGTGATGGTGTTGGTCTTGCGAGAGCCGATGCGAAATTTGGCAGCCTTGTAGATCTTCCAGTAGACGAAGAGCACCACACAGAGAGGCAGATAAAAGGCCCCAAAGGTGGAGAAGACCGTGTAGGAGGGCTCCTGGCTTACTTGACAAGCCAAAGTATCTTCAGAGTAGGTCTCTCCCCAACCAAAGAGTGGAGAAAGCGAGATCACAGAGGACAGTAGCCATGTCAGGCCAATCATTACATTAGAGATTCGCTTTCGTGTCTTTAGCGTGTACTCCAGGTGCCGTGTGATGGACCAGTAGCGATCAAGGGCAATGGCCGTCACATTCCAGATGCTAGCAGTGCAGCAGAGCACATCACAGGAGATCCAGACCTGACACAAAGCCCGACCCAGGATCCAGCGCCGTCCATAGAGTTCTCTCACCAGACTGAGGGGCATCACCAATCCTGCCACCATCACATCCGAGATGGCCATGGAGGCGACCAGATTATGAGGAACACGGTGGAAGGTGCGCACCCTCAGGATGGTCACCAAAACCAGCAGGTTCCATACAAAGGTGGCCACCACTAGCATGGCCAGCAGAGTGAGTGTGAGGACGCTGAACACAGAAAACGGACGGTACAGATTACCAGACTCAGATCCTCCAGAGATATTAGCAGAGAGAGCTGTAACATTGGGTTGAGTCATGGCAGCATGTGACGGCTCTCATTAGAGGGCAAGGTGAGAATAGATGAAGTGGATTGATTTTTTAGATATTTTGTGGTCAGGCATGTTTTTTTGTTGTTGGCTGTTTTCGAGTTCATTCATGTGGAAATATTTGCAGGAGTTTATTTTCTGAGTGGGTGTCGTGTTCTTGGCACTACAATTTGTGAGCGTACTGTTCTTTAACTTACAGTTCTGTATGCTGGTCACTGAAAGGGTAGGCATTTTAAAGTGCCGCCATACTGATTATAGATGACATTATAATTGCGCATATTGATAATCTTTAATTTATAGCGATTCAGAGGTTCATATACACATCTGAAGCTGTCATCCTCCTTCCTGTAACACAAGAAAAAAACAAAAGACAAATGAATTTTACAGTTCATGCCACAAAATAGTCTTATTTTAGCAACCACTTGAAACAGAAAACAGCTCTGGGATATACAATGGGTTTTCTTTTTTATATGTAAAGCTCATGTGTTTGTGCCAGGAGATTGTAAACACATCACAGCTGAGCATGTGCCCGCTGCGCCAGTCTGATTTTGCCCATGAACAGTGTATTGTGCTGTATTCAATTGATAAAACAGCAAGAAGAAAAAATAATAATGCAAAGCTGTTCAGCTAATGAATTCCCTGGGGAATTATTCTTTTCCACTGTGTGTGTCCTCTTTACTAAGATACTTTTTATGTTAAGACTTATTCTTATTTTAGTCCTCTGTACAATAGAGACCCTTTGAAGAGGTTGCAGAACACCTTTCCCTTTTTTGCAGCATTCTCAGACGGTATTACTCTTTATGTTGCTTCTGCCTAATATTAAACTAACTGTCTAATTTATTATTTATTCATCTGTAATTTGGTCCAAGGATTATTTGAGGTTTCGAATCCTCCGCTGGGTTAGATGTAATTTGTTGTAAGTGCTTGTGAAAGAGTTTCGGTTCAATTATTTGTAGCAATTGAAATTACACAGGAGACCTCGAATTGACTGCCTGTCTTCATATTGACCTTCCTGCAATAATGTCAGTTGCTAAAGATCCATCCCCCAGGAAGAAGCATCTTTATCCCAAAAGCGCAGCCATCTAGGCTGAAAAGTAGCTGAACCAGAGGATGTCTAAGAGTCAGCCATTATTATAGAGCCAAAAGGCTTTGATTTTTCATTATTTTCTGGTTTATTTGTGTCAAAACTGAACCTCTGCTGGCCTTCAAAACTCGATTAGTGGCACAAAAGCCAGAATGCTTGTCAAGAGAGCTCAGTGGTAGAGTCATCAAAACATCAAATACCTGTCAGCAGCACAACAGCCCAGGGAATATTACAAGCTGTCATATCAGAGATGACAACAATGAGAGTTTTCGGCACTGTTGATTGCAAGTGTTTGTGTGTTTGCCCTCTGTTTCAAGTGAATTAAACTTACGCTACATAAAAAATAAAAAAAACAACATCACACTTGTATTCTTTTTGACTGAAAAGCGTAAAAATAGAAAATAAATGGGATTGGTGACAGAAGGGGGCTGAGGTGTCAACAGACATTTCGTGTTGATTAACCCACCTCTGATTGCCCATAGTGCATCTCATTACCCAGCATGCTCATCAGCAAGTCTGAAGCCTGTCCTGTCTGGAGGAACTGAGAGGAAACATACAATGTCCACACTCGACAGGCTCATTACCACACACAAGCACAGAGGAACACTGATTACAGATTCCTGCTCATTTTCTCTCAGTGCCGCTGAGCACTATTTACTCTGCTGCTATGGAAGTCACTCTAAGGAGAAAACGAGGATTATGGAAAAAGATCTAAGATATACATCAAAAATTGCTGCCTTAGTGGCCTGATAAAATAGCCTGCCTTTTTTTCATAATATTCATCCTTTTTACCTATCATTTCCTTCACTTTCATCTTCTTTCTCTCTGCGTCACTTCACGTCATCTTTAAATCTTTCAGTGCTCTTGTTTGCTTCCTTCTCTTTTATTAGCTTGTGCCCAGAGCCATGAAATTGGACACACGTGAACATGAACACATAGTCAGTAGCAAGAGAAGCCATCAGCATGTTGTCTTGGCAGTGTTCAACTAATCATCCCTGACAGTTCCCCTTCTGCAAATCAACCAGGACACACACTTAGACATAAAGAGAGCCGTCATTTATTGCTGTTCCCACAAGAGAGAGATGAGGTTTTTTTTCTTACTACATGGACTTCAGTGGATAACAAGCATTCTGTTGTGTTTGTCATGTGACGTGCTAAGTAAACAAACCCAGACTGAAATAGGCAGTGGGAGATTAAAGGGATAGTTCACTCTAAACTTCCACAGTGAAAAATCTGTCATCATTTACTCGCCATCATATTCAGAACCTGTCCAGCTTTCTGTTCTGCAGAAAGATCATGGCAAAGTTTTCATATCTGAGATAACGGGTTAGTTCATCGCAGAATGAAAATTGTTTAATCTTTAATCATTCCAGACATTCTGCAAATAAATGATCAGAATGGCAACATTTTTATTTGAAATTTTGAAGACATGTTAACAGTAGTTTACAAAATAATAATAATAAATAAACAGATATGTGTGCCCCACTGAAGGTATCTTCACGCGAAAAATAGCTTTTTCAACAGATTATTTATTCATTCATTTTCCTTCAGCTTAGTCCCTTTATTCATCAGGGGTTGCCACAGCGGAATGAACCGCCAACTTATCCAGCATATGTTTTACACAGCGGTTGCCCTTCCAGCTGCAACCCAGTACTGGGAAACATCCATACACACTCATTCACACACATACACTATGGCCAATTTAGTTCACATATAGCACGTCTTTGGACTGTGGGGGAAACCGGAGCACCTGGAGGAAACCTACGCTAACACAGAGAGAACATGCAAACTCCACACAGAAATGCCAACTGACCCAGCTGGGACTCGAACCAGTGACCTTCTTGCTGTGAGGTGACAGTGCTAACCACTGAGCCACCGTGTCGCCTTTAACAGATTAATAAAGAGATAAAAAAAAAATGAAATCATATGATTTGTGGGTTTAATTCAAGTCTTGTAAGGAGACATCATTGTTTAATGAACTGATAAAATTCTCTTTTATTCACATATAAACACTAATCAGTGAACAGTGTTTATTACATTCAAATATGGTCAAGAATACTTATGTTTATATATGTGAATAAAAGCCAAATTTCAATATTTTCTAAATTTAAAGTGATTCAAAAAGGTTTTTTTAGGTTCTGTAACACTGATTTTTAGTGTTGAGGCAGACATCTCAGATTTTACACATTTTGCTGGCACTTTATGTTAGAGTCCTGTTTCTTGTTTACATCATTGTCATTACATGAACTGGGTAATAGCTAGGTGCTATACCTGAACCTACCCTGACCTAAACTTAACCTTAACCCATATAGTTACCTAATATAACCCAGTACTTTCTTAGGTAATTACACTGTAACACATTAAGTACAATTATTGTGAAATAAAGAACAAACTAAATTTGTGTCAGGAGATGTGCAAAGATCTTATTCGGCTGAGTGAATGATGACATTTTTTTTTATTTTGGAGGGGGGGGGGGTTTTCTCTTTTTTTTTTTTTAATAGAGAGAGAAAGAGATAAAAAAAAAACTGTGTATCAACACTAACTTAAATCTTGTTTTATGGCATGATTTTTGGAGTCTTTAATAATTTTTTGCACAGCTGAAACCTCAATATTTAACAATGTCCTCAGGGTGATAAACTGAAGCAATTAACCTGCATAAACTTTACTTAGGTGCTTAAATGTTTTGAACCCAATTTCACAACAACATTGAGCTTCTCGACCTGATTAGAAAGACAAGGAGCCGGTTCCCGGAGTGACTGCAGATAAATGGTTAAGGGTCTGCAAGTTCATTTGCAATTAAGGTGACACAGGAAGTGAATAGTTACCAAGATCACAATCCTGTGCTTTCAACATCATGCTCTCAAGTACAGCAAATAAACACAGGCTGCTGTAGGGGGTTGTTTCTACAATCAGTGTAGTGTAGGCTGAGTAGAAGTTATTTTAAAATTGTATATACATTTCAATAAAACCAGTACATGTAGGTCTTATCACATTTTGACTACATTTTACGCAAAACATTTTAACACAAGGATGTTAAATTGCACATTATCAAGTGCACAGAATTGTAAAGCCTGACCAGCAATTGTCAGTAAACACATTACATTCACATTTATGAAATTAACAGACACTGTAATTCAGTGTTAAGACCATGCTAAAAAGAGAGTTACACATACTGGTTAGATGATGTTAGCTGTTCTTCAAACCTAGTTCATTTGAAGGTTTTAAAGAGATTTAAGAGATGACTGACCGGCCAATGGAATGAATAAATAAAAACATTTTAGCATCAATAGACTATATGAGATCAAACGAAGTGATCAAAAAAAAAAAAGTCCAGCAAATATCCAACACTTAATACAACACACCGTAGAAAAAATAGTGCCAAGTGGGACTGTGCTTAAACCAACACTTAATGATGGCAGTTATGAAGTGCACTGAACATAATTACAATCTACAGTGTTTATTTGTCCAAAAGTGTGCTCTAAAGAGTTATTATATAATAATACACGGTGTTAATGTTAAATTCCCATCTATGCTTGTTTGATTAAGAAAAGCTTAATGCAAAAAACAAAGATGCTTTATCAGTGATATTGTAAACGGACGACAACATTTCGTTTCAGATGCGTCAAGAGCGCTATATATAGTGTATCGACGAAATGAAGTAAAAAGTGCATTTAAGCTAAGTTAGTGTTATTCTGTTTCAAAACAACGCTGGACCTACTGTTAACGACATGACACCAGCTGGTTATACTTTGTTTCTTGTGACGGGGAAATTGTACTGCGCTGAAAAGCGGAACTTTATTTAAATCAATGACCCAGCATGAGAGCAAACTCGTGTTTGAGCACTTGTCAGTCTGAAATGAGGGTCTCACGGTGATGTGATGAAAGTGTACGCGGCTTAAATTGTTCATTTCTATAGAAATGCGCGCGACTCACAACAGCACCCGAAAGCTCAAAGCATCTTAGCCTACTTTAAACCTGTACAAACCAATAAAAGCACCGAGATGAACGATTATGATGGACCGTAAAACAATATGCAGTTACTTCTGGCGTAACGACACCGGCTCAATTAAATGTTTCTGCATTCCAGGGGGGACAGAAACTCCTTCCGTTTTAATCATTATATTTAAACCCCAAGGGATTAAAATGTGCTGCATAATAAATACCATATATACACTTCACTTCAAGGGCATTGAATTGTTTTTTATGGCAGGACAACAATAAACAACATTTGTGCAATGAACGCCCCATGTGACTAATTTTGAAAAGGAACAGCAGTAAACAGTCCGCTTTCATCTCCGTAAATGCCGCCAATGCAGCACATTTAAAATACCGTTATTTACACTTTGCACACTGCAAACGTCTACTAAAGCTCTTAATACTCACCTCTGATAACAATACCAATACGAAGATGCCGCAAAGTGCAGGATTGTATCGCTTTTTATTGTCGAGCGCAACTGTTCTGCCCACCTGAAACCGTCTTCATCTAAACACACACTACACTTGAGTCGAGGCTTCGACACCGCATGTGGATTAAACCAACCAAAGTGTGCAGTAGGGGTGTTGAGTGAACATTAGGCGAAGTGTTCTAGCGATAAGAATAACAGTCCATGGAGGTAAATTGTACTCAATCTACAAGTAACAGAAAGAGAGCACGATTATTGGATGAGACCCTTTTTTTCTCTCTTGTTGTGTTGTTAAAAGTTCTGCCTGTTTTCTGTTACATGAGGGCAGTTTTGATGGCATTAACGCTCATTTCCACACAATGGAACTGTATTAAAATGTAGTCAGTTTAATTTAAAACCTATTCCAGTTACAGCTGCCTTTTGTCTCCCTGCTGGGGTTTCCCTGAGCGCGCGCTTTACCTTTGGGACCAGAGTGTGCGCCGCGCATTAAATGCTGCAATACAGGCTAATAGCTACTTGCATGTTTGCCAAATGACAAAATAAGTCAAATTTACACCAATCATCCAATTCAAATAGCTCATTGTGATGCCTTTTTAGTGAGATTGTCTGCATTTTTGTGTCTGCTTAAATCATAGAAAAATCATAAAATATGAAGAAAAGTAAACTAGCAAAATACATTACAAATTACTTCATAAATAATGTATTTTGTAATCTGTAGTGAAAAAATGACCTTCCAAGCCCTGCACAATGCACATCAATGTGCCCCAACAAGGTCATCAATCAGAATACTTTTTGGTTTAAACTATGTTTCTTCTTCCAACCAGTTTCCAAACATTATTGTAAATCACTGGTGAGGTAATTCAACAATTGCTTTCAATAACAATTGAACAATTACTCTTAATACACTAGGTAAAGGGATATAACTATATAAGAACTAAAAGACAAAAAAAATGTGCTGAAAGTCACTTATTTCAGCTGGGTTACTGATACATAATGTTTCAGCTTAATCCTTTAAATAAGCATAGCAATTAAAACGTTCTCTTGAAAAGGGCATATTTAAATGGTCATAACAAAGGTATTGTTTGAGAAGAGCAGAGTGGCCTTTTCATTCAGTGCCATTTTTTAATGAATCTGTGGCAGGGACTCAAGGGGAAATCAAGCTATTCATGCATTTTGAGCTCATGCTGTTAATGAGTGATTATAATATCATCTCCATCTGAGACCCATGCAGGTTCTGTACTAAATTTGGTTTAAAAAAAACAACAACCTCACGCTGTCATTCAACAGATGATGAACTGGTGTCTGTATAAGGCATGTGAGAGCGTTCAGGTTTTAGTCTACATGTACATTCTTATAACAATATGCAACATGTAGGATATGAAACATGCAATTAAATGAGAAATAAATAATATGTATAGATAAAACAATATCTTTAGTTTTGCTTCATGTCTGTAAAAGTAATTAACATCTTACTGTATTGTCACAGGCTAGTCCAATAGCTGTGGTGATACTGAAACCAGAGGAATCTCCTCTTCAGCAAGTTACTGAAGTCTGTTCCCAGATCTGCAACAATTTCTAAAGATTAAAGCCATCAGATCATTTTATTCTTAAGAACATTGGAGAGAGGTAACTGTTGCATTGTCAGTTTGTTTATTATCATAGGACTATAACATTCCAGGGTTGTTTTACAGATTATGAACACAAACTACTTTGAATTGAAAAATCTGTTTTGTTTTCATTAATTTTCGCACAGGAAATATGTTCACTTCTCTAAAATAACATATAAAAGCTCTGAATTGTTATTGGAGGAAAAACAGTGAGAATGTTTTGGAGGAAAAAGGCAAAAATGGTGGAAAAGGTGAGAAAGGCTCAGTAATTGAAAGTGCAGAGGCATATATTGTGAGGTGAGGGGGAGTAGGAACACTAAATGTGAGAAAAAGGATTAAGGAAAATAACATTAGAACCATGAAAGGAGTGCAGAATAAATTATAATTTAGCAGATGGCAAATCTGCGTAGACTAACCGCTCTCTCAGCAGGTAGCCTTAACATACAGAAAATGACCTGAAGCTCCCTCTCCCAATCTCTCCTCCTCTCCATCGTCCTGTCTGTCTACTGCGCTCTCTGTGCTGTGTGGGATGCAGACAGAACGAGCATGTGTGTTTTTAAGTAAGAGATAGAGAGAGACATGGGGAGCAGAAGATATGAGACTTATTGGCAGGAAATAGCTTAAGGTAGTCAAAGATCTGAAATAGTGGCTGCTGAGCCATTTGCTTCTCTTCCCCTGAGAAGAAATTAAATTCACAGACGTACTTGGTACTTCAAGTGCATTTCCATTTGCTAAAATAATAAAACCCTGTTGGTCACTGAGCTAATCACTGTTAGGAACAGGTCACTGGGGTCACCTTTGTGCTTGGATTCTGTCATACGGAAGGGGAGTTGACTTTTTTCTTTTCAGAATTACATTTTGGTTTCAAAATGATTTTTTAGATATGGATTAACACGTTCAATAACGAACTTTACATCTTTTGCTGTTGACTAATCATTCATTCATTTATTTTCCTTTGGCTTAGTCCCTTATTTATCAGGGGTCACCACAGTGGAATGAACCGCCAACTATTCCGGCATATGTTTTACGCAGTGGATGCCCTTCCAGCCGCAACCCAGCACTGGGAAACACCCATGCACACTCGCATTCACACACAAACACTCATACAGTACGACAATTTAGTTTGTCCAATTCAACTATAGCGCATGTCTTTGGACTGTGGGGGAAACCACTGAGCCATCGTGCCGCCGACTAATCACTGACTAATCACCTCTTTTGCCTTCAGAACTGCCCTAATTCTTTGAAGGCTTAGGCGATATGACAATAATCTTATATCCTCTCATATCCTGATAATGATATAAATCACAATATTGCACAAATTTTGCAAATTCAATCAGTTAATAGTTGATATTTACTGACCACATGTAGTCACAAATGTACTCATTCATATGTGATCATATTTCTGACTTTATTTTGAACGTCAGGGCAAATGTTTGATTAAAAATGTATAAACTTAAAATTTATATTAATACAGGTCCAGTATAAAAATAACAAATATTGCTAAATAAAATGCTAAATGTAAACATTGTACATTGTAAGATTGCAACTTTCTCACAGTGCTGTTATTTTTATTTCTGCATCCCGTAATGGCATGTAATATTGTGCTCATATAAATTATGAAAAAGTATTACTCTAAACAATGTATTTTTGACACCATTAAATAAACAACAGAGCATAATATTTAACAACAGACTTTTTATTCTGTCCATACGATACATCATATTTCATAGCCCTAATTCTGTGTGGCACAGAATCAATCATCATAGATTTTGGCACATACTGACATAATTGCATCACACAGCTTCTGCACATCCATGATGTGAATCTCTCATTCCAGAGCATCCCAAATGGGTTAAATCCCACAGAGATCTGATGACTTTGTAGGTCATTTTAGTTTAGTGAACTCATTGTAAAGTTCTGGAATCCAGTTTGATCTGAATTGAGCTTTGTGGCATGGTGTGTTATCCTGCTGAAAGAAGACAATGCAATATGGCACTGTGTTCATAGAGAGGTGGAGATGGCCAGCAACAATACTCTGGTGGATTTTAAATGATATGTAGTTACTAAGGTGCCCAAAGAGTTTGACCCTAACATTCAAACGTCATATCAGAAATCAAGACTCATCAGACCAGGCAATCTTGTTCTAATCTTCTGTTGTCCAATATTGGTGCATCAGTCTCAGTAGCATCAGTTTCTTGTTATTATCTGACAGGAGTGTGCTCTTCTTTTGCTTCTGGAGCTCATCTGCTTTGGGCTTTAATGTCTTTTGCAGATCTTGGTTATTACAAGTGGTCATTTCAGTTACTGTTGTTTTTGTATCAGCTTGAATTAGTCTTGCCATTTCCTGTGACCTCTTGCCTCAACAAGGCATTTTTACCAATAGAACTGCAATGAACTGGATATTTTCTCTTTTTCTGACCATTCTCTGTAAACCCTAGAGATGCTGGTGCATGGAACTGCGGTAGATCAGCAGTTTGTGAAATATTCAGAGTTGCTTCTGGCACCAACAACTAGGCCATGCTCAAGGTCACTTACATCCTCTTTTTTCTCCATTCTGATACATGGTTTCAGCAGATCGTCTTTACATGCCTAAATGTGTTGAGATGCTACCATTTGATTGTCTGATCAGATAATTACATTAACGAGCAGTTGAATATTCAGACTCCACAATATTCAGACTCTATACTCGAAGGGCAAAATATATTCAGATAAATTAGCAGTTACACATTTTGGAATGTTTAATTATGTAATACTTATAGAGCTCGGGAATCCACATCATGGCAAGTTGCAGTCGGCCGTGTTTGTGGACAAACGTGGGAACACACAATGTAAAACAATGGAAATGATAACAGAAAAAACAACCGTTTTGTAGTAATATCTTTTAAAAAACATCTCACAAACACTCAGAATAAAATGGTCAACATGTAGATACCTTTATAAACGCTCTTTGTGTGTCTGAGAAGCTGATAATATGCATTCCATAACATTTTGTCTCCAGTAGTGAAGTGTAACTGGAGAAGACGTGCACAGATGCAAACGGGGCAGATCAAATAAATGTATGAGTTTATCTGTAACTGACAGGGTATCAAAGAGCTGCTGCAAGAAAACAGTTCAAGAGATGATTTTCTTCATTATTTGTAGTACGAACTCTTACAGTTTATTGCTGTTGAGTGTATATGTGATCCAATAAATCAAGAGATCAATGGGAATCAGGCTCCATTGTCCTAAATACCCAGAATGCATTGCACTATAACGACACATTCCCGTTCTATACTGAACACTCTATACTGATTGGTCAATGGCAGCATTCAGCCAGCTGATGTTTCTTTATATTTGTCATTGTAATGCTGTGATAGGTGGGAAGCTATTGTCTGCACACTCGTTCTCACACTCAAGCTCAACTCTAGATATAATGTTCTGTATTTTATTATTTGGTATCACTTTATGTTGATGATCTCATTTTGTTGTTCTGTCTGCTTAATATCTACTGATACTGCTCCACCAACATTTTCCTGATTATAAGTGCATGTCCACTTACACTAACCCTAATTGTACAGTCTACTAATACTATAACAATTAGTTGCCATGTTGTTGCAATGTAATTTATAATCGACAAAAAGTTTTACAGGGAGACCATCAAAATAAATTATGATTTTTATTTTAAGTGGGATAATAAGTCATGAGAACAATATGCATCTGCATGGTATAAAAAGAAGCACATTTATTTGTCAGCCACTGTCCACTTGATAATATCCACAGTATTTCGGCCTGGCCTTCATGTCGATTCTTCCATTTACAAGTTTGTGTGAACAGGCAGTGAAGGTGAAGGTTGTTCTGATCATGCAGAAATACTGTTTGCTTTAAAAAGCTTTTAAATCAGCCTGTTTGGAAATCTGTGCACATGCTTATGACATACGCTCTGTCACCGGAGAATAAGAAGGCTCTCTGAAATACACTCACAACACTGCAAAGGCAGTGACACACATATCAAAATAAATGTGTATGTGTATGTTGGAGAGAGACACAATGACAGATGGTGCTTTCAAGAAAGGCCATACCAACAACCTCTGCTCCAGAAAATTTGAGTGACCTTTCTTGGGTACCTTAGTCAGGTGAGAAATCAATGCGACTTCAAGCCTCTGTCTGCCTTACGTGTGTGGATATATACACGAGACTGAAGAGGAGAGGCATCAATCAAGAAGCAACCACCCATTGCTGAAATCATTGAAAGATGACCTGAACAACTTTATGCAGCATAATCAGGATATATATATATATATATATATATATATATATATATATATAATTACTATTATTAATATATTTTTTTATTAACTGCTACATTACAAATGTGTTTGATTAATGTAATTTAATCATCAGTATATCAGTTCAACATATATTATTCATATTTGGCTTTCAAAACGTGGAATGAAATTGTTTTTATGTGTCCCAGTTAAGTACCCAATTAAGACCTAATTTTAAAATTATAGCATCTATATATTTGGTGATTGTGTGCGAGGTGATTGCAATTTAAGTCTACTTTCATTCAGCCTCAGATGCTGGCAATTCTGCTGGGTGTTGCGACAAAAGGCATGAATCACTGCTGACATGTCAGCTTAGGATTTTTGTTCCCATTTTACAAAGACCTTTGTGAATACATTTCTCAATGTGTCAAATAGTAACATTAGGAGTAATATATTCAGAAAATTATTGTAAAAGCAGTTAAAAGTGTTCAGGTGTACACAATTATTATAATCAGGACCTTTTTTTTTCCCAGTGACGAGTTGAATGGTGGGGATAGATGGAGGGGTGTGACTTGTATCTACTTTTATAGTTTACTTTTTTTTCTTTGTTTAATATATCAAATTTAAAACTTTTTTAATACATGTAAATGCTATATTCATGCCAGAGTCAGACTGGGAGAAAATTGAAGGCCACGGAATCTCACACGCAGCCAAGCCATTCCACACTTAAATCTGAAATCATTCATTCATTTTCCTTTTTGCTCAGTCCCTTATTTCAGGGGTCACCACAGCAGAATGAACCGCCAACTATTCTGGCATATGGTTCACGCAGCGGATGTCCTTCCAGCCGCAACCCATTACTGGGCAACACCCATACACTCTTACATTCACACATATACACTATGGTCAATTTAGTTCATCCAATTCACCTATAGCGCATGTCTTTGGACTGTGGGGGAAACCGGAGCACCTGGAGGAAACCCACGCCAACACGGGGAGAACATGCAAACTCCACACAGAAATGCCAACTGACCCAGCCGGGACTCGAACCAGTGACCTTCTTGCTCAGTGCTAAGCACTGAGCCACCATGCCGCCTAAATCTGAAATCATAGACAACATAATTTTTATTTTATTATTCTTTGATTTAAATGCATCATGGCCATGACAAACATGAAACTTAGAAGGGAAGCCATCTAATTCATGTCCAGAAGTCAAATCTGCTATAACTAGCATTTTTTCATTTTTTAGTTGTTCAGGATTTAACAAAAATATATTCAAAGCTCAACAAAAAGGGCTGAAAATTAAGCATTTAAAAAAATGTTGTCACTTTTTTTTCTCAATGCAAATGCAATCAGTGAAAGTTCAGAGATTTGTTCATTTTGAATGTACATGGCAGCACCTCATAATGTAAGCTGACAGACACAAAGCTGGCTAGAACTCATTAAATCTTTTTGTTTGTTGTTGTTGTTTTTTTTTGTTTTTTTTTTATAAAAAAAAAAGTTGCAGCTGGAGTACACCACACACAGTTCAGTGACATTTCATGTATTTAGCTGTGTGTGGAACCATGTTTGCTCCAGGCAAAGATGAGTGAAATTTGAGCTGGCCTCAAGACAAGAGCCCAGTGTCCAGCAGCAAGCAGGAGGCGAATGTGTGTATTTTATGTACAACCCCAAATCAGAAAAAGTTGGGACAGTATGGAAAACGCATATAAACAAGTAGTGATTTCCAAATTTACTTTGACTTGTATTTATTGCAGACAATAAGAATGCAAAATATTTCATGTTTTGTCTGGTAAACTTCATTTAATTTGTAAATATACATCCTTTCCTGTCATTCAGACCTGCAACACATTTCTTCAAGTTTGGACAGAAGCAATTTAGGGCTAGTAATCAGGTTTATTAGTTAAATATTGATGTGATTTGAAACAAGTGATGTCAACAGGTGATTGTAATTATGATTTGGTACAAAAGCAGCATTCAAGAAAGGTCTAGTCCTTTAGGAGCAAAGATGGGCCGAGGATCACCAGTTTGCCAGCAAATACGTGAGAAAATTATTGAAATGTTTAAAAACAATGTTCCTCAAAGAAAGATAGGGAGACATTTGGATATTTCACCTTCAACAGTGCACAACATAATTAAAAGATTCATGGACTCTGGAAGAATTTTAGTCCATAAAGGACAAGGGTGCAAGCCTAAGCAGAACAACCGTGATGTCCGATCCCTCAGGCGGCCCATTGCATCAAGAATCGTCATTTATTTATAAGCGATATCTCCACATTGGCTCAGGACTACTTTGGCAAACCTTTGTCAAGTACCACAATACATAGTTACATCCACAAAAGCCAGTGAAAACTGTACTGTGCCAAAAGGAAGCCCTATGTTAACAGTGTCTAAAAGCGCTGTCCGTGTTCGGAGGCATCTGGGATGGACCATCACTCAGTGGAAACGTGTACTGTGGTTAGATAAATCAATATTTCAGGTATTTTTTGGGAGAAATGGACGCTGTGGGCTCTGGACCAAAGAAGAAAAGGATCATCCAGACTGCTACCAGCAGCAAGTCCAAAAGCCAGGGTCTGTCATGGTGTGGGGTTGTATCAGTGCCCTTGGCAAAGGTAACTTACACTTCTGGGATGGCATCATTAATGCTGAAAAGTACAAAGAGATTTTGGAGCACAATATGCTGCCTTCTTTTCCAGGGACACACATGCATATTTCAACAAGACAATGCAAAACCACATTCTGCCATGACACATTCTACACACATTCAGAATACAGTCATGACTGCAGAGGAAGAGAATGCAGGTACTTGACTGGCCTGCCTGCAGTCCCAACCTGTCTCCAATAGAGAATGTGTGGTGCATTTTGAAGCGCAAAATGTCTTTTAAGTGTTGTGAAAAGGAATGGCAACATTACAAAGTGGTGAATGCTTTTCTATTCCAACTTTTTTTAAAATGTGTTGCAAGAGCCAAAATTGGAATACGTGTTTATTTTGAAAAAAAAACAACACAAAAACAAACAAACAATAAAAATCATGAGGAACACATTAATTAATATTTGTTGTAACATTAATTGGTTAAAAAGTGGGTAAAAAGATGCTTTTTGGATGGTGTTTGAGGCACTGCAGAAGAGTACTGGTGGCGAGCACACCAGTTGGGCGTTATAATTTATATTAAAAATGAATATATAATTTTGGAGTTGCACAGTTTACAGACAATTGGCTTGACATGAAACTGGGTAATTTCACAGCCCCTGACAGACAACTATTGCCTAAACTGAAACCAAAACCAAACATAAAGTGTCCCAAACCTGGTCCTCGCTCTTTTTCCTCTCTCGTCACTCCTCTTTTTATACTTCCACTCTCCACCATGACACTTGAGACAGATGTGGTGCTTGTTGACACATTTGTTTTGCGTTTGGTTATTTACCAGTTGCAGTTGGTGTACACCAAACAGCATTCCAACTTGTGGCACAATTAATTTCTTTGTTTTGACAATTTTTGGTCAAAATTGGTTCTGTTCCAATAATCTCGTGGGCAGTATGTGGACACAAGACAACCCCGCCTCCAGTTTTTGACACTGCTTGTGGGCTTTTTATTTTTTAATCACTAGGCCAAAGAACATTACTTAAAAGAAAAACAAAAAAAAAATCTGTCAAAATGACAGACAGACAGACAAAATAACATCAAATTCATATGGCTTAAGATATGTAAAACACCTCTCTCAAATTTGTTCATTAATCACAGCAAGTGACATGCAAGTTGACGGAGATTCACAGATTCCCTGGGCCACCAAAAAATACACACTTTTTAGTTTTAAAATAAAATAAGTAAACCAAAATTAAAATATCTTAAAATGATCAAATGTCCTTGTCAAATTTGCTCTGATATTGGTGGATCTGATATGGATCAGAAGATGCAGAAACTATTAATGAATTCCTTTTTTGCAGTGTTCATAATTAGCTTCTTGCAGAAAAACCCATTGAAGAAAATCTAAAATAAAATCGCTGCATTTTGTACTTTTAACTGAATTGTTTGCTTATCTATTTTCGCATAAATATATATTTCGTATTCTTGTGCTTATAAATACTATTATTTTTCATAAAGTATTATTTATTAGCAAAAAATATTTAAGTATTGGTGTACCTACCTTATATTGAGAATCGGTCTGTGTTTTCGTGGGTATTTTTCAGCGACTACACTATGTGGCAGCCAGGGATCAATTATGTTCGACTTGAAGCAGCACTGCACCAATTGATCGATGTATGACATCAAACTACCGTGAGAACGATTCAAGGGCATATTCCTGAAATGCTCTTGTGGTACTAATGTCAAATACCAGTTGGCCTGCACAGAGCCAGAGTTCAACTGTTTAAGCTGAACTCACTGATTTATTCAGGAATATTGGTTTAAATATAGAAATGATCTGAACTTTGCTCAAATATTCTGAATAAACAAGCACAGTAGCACCAAGATAATACTAAATCTGATGCTTCACTTAACAGAGTTTAATGCATTGACCAAATGGATGCAATGACAAAGATATGCTTTCCTCATTAAATCTCTCTCTCTCTCTTACTCGGTTCCTCTACAATGCATTGATAATTTAACTGAAACAACACAAATCCATTACTGCTAGTTCTAAAGTGTGCAAATGTGGCCATGTGCAGACTTTTGTTTATTTGTTCAACTATCAATCCACGGTGGAAGAAAATACCAGTCAACAAAAAAGAGGATTTTTATTAGGATGCTCTTTGGTTCTTTCTTATGTTTAAACTTCAGTCAAATTGTTGTATATAAACAATATCACACTCACAATTATGCAATGTAAATCCCATTTACAGCTGAGTTTAGATCTGTACCTACCAAGTGTGTTTTTCAGAGCAAATTATGCAAACAGTATTATGTGACAATCAATGGCTTCTTCACCACACAAATAAACAACTGAACTGAATTGGTTTGAAAAGTTCCTGTCAGGTGAGAGCTTGATTTAAACGTGCGCAACAGTTCTTGTGGCTTAGCATCTTAATTAAAATGAAAACATTGTCATCATCAGAGAGCAAAGGCACCATAAGTTGTCATCCTCTGAAGTAAACAAACACTTATTCATGCATGACTAGTTGCCTTTTATCATCTATCGCACAACACTGACAAATGTTCAATGAATTGCTCAAGTGACATTTCCGTTTCTCTTCACACATTTTGTTGCAAAAAAAAAAGCGAATGTCAAATGACTCACTTATTGGTGCAGTTTGGGATTAATTTAAATGCAACAAGGTTAGCTCAAATGCAGGGTTTCTTTAGTTGTGACACATTCTTTTCAAAGCTGGTAGGATTAGAAAACATCATCTGTTTTTTCACCAAAGCTGTAGTATTTGTAGCGCATTGTATATGAAGCTTGTTGTTGTTGCCATCATTAGATCTACAGTATTACAGATTCATTGATGCACTCCAAGGAGCCCGCGCCAAATTATTGCCTTGCTGCCTCATTAAAATGTATCTTCCCTCCACTTCTCCATCTTGGCCTGTAGGGAGAATGAATCAGAGAGTCATATTCACACCAGCACTGCAGGGTGAGGCCGACCTGACACATAACCAATTGAACTGTCTGGCCCGGGTCTGCTCAGTCTGCACTGTTGTAAAGCTGCTGTATCCATCAGCCCTCACTTTGACCTGCTTGTTCACCCACAATTACCATCATTGACAGCACACCAGGGGTCCAGGCATAAGACAAATTTGTAACTGTTTGCATGGTCAAATACTATTTTATAACCTAAAGTGTTACAGATGACTCTGTAACACTTTAGGTCACAATTCACAGTAGTAACAAACCATTAACTAACACTGCCTGCTTAATAAACTACTAATTGGGTGTTTATTAATAGTTAGTAAGGTAGAAGTTGGGTTTAGGTTTTGGGGAGGATTAGGGATACAGAATGAGATCATACTTTATAACTACTAATGAGCAGTTAATATCTTAATAATAGGCAGGTAATAAGCCAGCAGATAATAGCATGAATTGTGACCTAAACTAAAGTGTTACAGATGACTACATTTTTAGTCATTTTCAGATATCGTGTTTTTATGTTGTGCTTTAAAGAGTACAATTGAAAAACACCTGGAGCTTTTTAATATTTTTCAGAAATCATGTTTTTACATTGAGTGTTGAAGAGTTCAATTGGGAAAAAACATTTGCCAGTTATCTGTTTTTGCAAATGAATACTTCAAATATAAACCAAAGCTACATTGAGACTAGAGATATATTTGTCTTTCTGGGTCATTAACACATTGTTTTATATCTGCCTGCTTGTAAAGGAAGTGCCCTTGGCAACAGCTAAAAGAAGGAGCTGAAAGCGAAATAATAAAAGCACAATGCTCATTGTGCACAGGAATTCTTCTTAATTGAGAAAAATATATACTGCCTGAATTAAAGTAGTTCATACACACAAAGCCATTTTTCCTTCTCATGTACAGTTTGTTATTTGCTGCTTCTTCAGATTGTTAAGATTCAGATCCGAGCACTTCAAATATTTCTTTGCTAGGTCAGATCCATGTTATACAGTAATGCAGTAGTCAGTTACCTCAGGTAACCACTGAATGTGTGATAAAACTCTTTGGCAAACGTAAAGTTGTCCTTGACATGTAAAATAATCCAATTAAAAATGACATGTAAAGTATAGTGAACTTTTGATTATTTTGATAATAGCATATATATATATATATATATATATATATATATACACACACAAGAAACTTGTTGTTGTTGCCATCATTAAATCTACACTGTAAAAAAAATCCATAAAATTTACAGTAAAAAAAACAGTTGCTGTGGTTGTCAAATTTCTACTATTAGAAATACCGTTGAAACCGTAAAATAAATTTCCATATTTCATTAATATACAGTGTTAATAGTGTTAATGTTTTGAAGTACTAAAATATATACATTGTACCTTTGTTACACAACCAAGCATATAATGGTGAGAAAGTCACATGAACCAGTGTTCATCATTAACAGCTTTTCCAGAAGCAGAGAAAAATACTAATATATAGAAGGTACTCAGTGTTGTTCACATAACAACTAAACACCATCATGGTAACTCATAAAATTAAAAATTAAGGTTATGCATGTTATTTATCAACATTATATTCATTCATTCATTCATTTTCTTTTCGGCTTAGTCCCTTTATTAATCTGGGGTCGCCACAGCGGAATGAACCACCAACTTATCCAGCATATGTTTTACGCAGCGGATGCCCTTCCAGCTGCAACCCATCACTGGGAAACATCCATACACACTCATTCACACACATACACTACGGACAATTTAGCCTACCCAGTTCACCTATAGCGCATGTCTTTGGACTTGTGGGGGAAACCGGAGCACCCGGAGGAAACCCACGCGAACACGGGGAGAACATGCAAACTCCACACAGAAACGCCAACTGACCCAGCCGAGGCTCGAACCAGCGACCTTCTTGCTGTGAGGCGAACGTGCTACCCACTGCGCCACCGTGCAGCCCTCAACATTATATATAACATAAAAACTCTAATGTACATAACTGATGTACTGGCTGAGGAAGCCAGAGTATTGCTACCATGAAGTTACAAAAAAACATAGTAATGTCAACAAAAAAGCATAAAATATTAAGAGTCATGCAGGGAATTCTGGGAAAGTCAATTTACAGTTATTCACAACATATATTAAGGAAACTTACTATTACAGATTTTTACTGTACATTTTTTCAGTTTTTTACCATTTAAATCATGGATGTTTTTACTTATTATTGCCCTGCTTATTATTGCCCTGCTGCCTCACTAAAAACTTTTATATGCATACTGTATGCTTGACAGGTCTCTGGTTCCAGTCCCGGCTGGGCCAGTTGGCATTTCTGTGTGGAGTTTGCATGTTCTCCCCGTGTTGGCGTGGGTTTCCTCCGGGTGCTCCGGTTTCCCCCACAGTCTAAAGGCATGCGCTATAGATGAATTGAATAAGCTAAATTGGCTCTAGTGTATGTGTGTGAATGAGTGTGCACGGATGTTTCCCAGTTCTGGGTTGCAGCTGGAAGGGCATCCGCTGTGTAAAACATATGCTGGATAAGTTGGCGATTCATTCCACTGTGGCGACCCCTGATGAATAAAGGGACTAAGCCGAAGGAAAATGAATAAATGATTGAATGCCTGACAGACTTTTTTAAATGATTGTGAAATGTATTTAGCATGTGATGGCCCACAATATAAAAGAATATTTAACACACCATTTTACTGACCACAGTTTTGATCAGTTTGATCAGTTTAGTTATTTAACAAACATTACAAAAAAGTATTATTCTTTCCACACATGCCGTTTTCATTCATTCATTCCTTTTCTTTTCGGCTTAGTCCCTTTATTAATCAGGGGTCGCCACAGCGGAATGAACCGCCAACTTATCCAGCATATGTTTTTACGCAGCGGATGCCCTTCCAGCTGCAACCCATCACTGGGAAACACCTATACATTCTTATTCACACACATACACATAAACTACGGACAATGTAGCTTACCCAATTTACCTGTACCGTCTTTGGATTTGTGGGGGAAACCGGAGCACCCGGAGGAAACCCATGCGAACGCGTTGAGAACATGCAAACTCCACACAGAAATGCCAACTGACCCAGCTGAGGCTCGAACCAGTGACCTTCTTGCTGTGAGGCGAGAGCGCTACCCACTGCGCCACCGCGTCGCCACATGCCGTTTTATTAAATGAATATGAAATTTAAATCTGATGGCAACAAGAAAGGAACTACTTTTATGTACAGATGACAAATGCAGGATTATCCATTAAAGCCAGTAGTTGGCAATGTCACATAGTAAAGAAACACTACATGTAGTCTGACAGATGTCATGTACTTGCCTATAGACTGAACATGTTATCTGCTTACTTATGCATGAAATCAAAAAATCAAATTTTCACGAACAGCCAAAATGCATAAAAAGTTTTCTCTTTTAGCTGAAAGAGTGTAACGCAAGCGTAACCTCAATCTCTCGGTCTCTTCAGTGCAGAAAGGTTATAGCTTCAATTTACATTACAAGCTTTCTGGAGGCTGTGTGCTTTAAGACTCTGAAGCCTCTTGAGAACGATAGTGGACTACAGTAAGCAGAACAAAAAACCCTTCTCCATGGTAACCAGTTTTATTTAGCGATGCATGTTTATATTCCACTGAGCTGAAACAATAGATTTATCTATGATTTCAGTTCACAAAGAATCGCCTTTGCTGTATAGTTTTAAGTGTTCCGTTTTAAACAACTCCGAGATTATAACTCATCATCTGACCCATTAGCTGTACCACTGAGCAGGACATCCAAAGAAAGAAAGAAAGAAAGAAAGCAAAGGGTGATCTGTAACAAACTAATTATAGGTGAACCCAAATCTAAAATGATTTCTTTGATAATTACTGCTGAAATGACTAGTGATAATTGAATGTTAATGAGTCATTAGAGGACTTGGTTTAAATTTAAGGATTCCAGCATTTCCCAGGTGGTCTTGAACCCTCTGGGTGGACAGGCTCGGGGCGATGTCCTCTAAAGTTTCAGAAATTAGCTTCCCCAAGGTCATGTAGCTAATAGATTCAAGCAGAGCTGTCAGTCATAGCAAGTTTAATGAATAAATAAGCATAGGTAAGAACTGTGTCATTTTGCAGCTGGATAAAAAAAATACACATTCATTTTCATATATTTGGACCTCTGGGTGGCCGTTTTTTTTAATTTGTAGAAGTTTTGTCCTTATGCAAGCTAAGGACAAGATTAATTGCAATGTTTTACCATAATAAAGTGAATGTTTATCATTTGCACATGTTTTCCATGGCTTTAATGTATATAGCGAAGACGTTTTATTTTATATTAGGCTATTCAATTTCTGTACCTGAATACTGTTATATATAAAAAAACATAAAGCACAGTTTATTTAATTTGTTCCTTTTTGTTAATGTATTTATCTATGCTTCTAATTTGTTTATTATATTTAATGCAGATGCACTCCACTGCAAAAATCCTCCCAGTCATTTTAAAAGAATAATTTATTTCTAAATAGAGCTGTTCAAGTCATCTGGTGAAATTGTTTTCATAGGAAAATACATACAGTAGAAAAAATAAAATATTGTCCTTTTTTTCAGTTTCGTGCAGCATATAATAATCTACATATTTCAGTACACGAGTATGTGCATGTATGAGAATAAAGTTGGAATATGGAATATGCCACTTTATATAAAGAGCTAGATAATAGTGTTTTGTGAATGTGTGCTGAATACATGCAAGCTGAATGTGTTCAGATTTTAAAGAGATATTTCCCGGCCAAAGTGAACATTTCCTCACAATTTACTCACCCTTGAGTGGTTCTAAACGTTTATGAATTCAGTTCATCTGTTGAACACAAAACTAGATATACTAAAGAATGTAGGAAACCAGCGGCCATTGACTTCCATAGCACACTAAAAATTGTTATGTTTTATGTTCAGTCCACTTAAATTTGTAAAAACAGTTAACTTAATCGATTTGTGTTGGGACAACATGAAGGAATAATGTGGAATCCAGCATTTTTTAAAGTGATAGGAACCAAACATGAAAGTCAATGTCTGATTTTTCCAAGATTCTTCAGTATATCTTCCTTTGTGTTGAAGATAGTCAGTAACTCAAAACCTTTTGTAACAAGTGCAAGGTGAGTAAATAATATCAGATTTTTCATTTTTGGGTGAACTATCTCTTTAACTTATAGCTGAAGAGTAACCATAAATGGATGTTAATAAATATATTTTTTAAAAACTGTTGAATGCTGATTGACCAATCAGAATCAAGTATTCCAGTAAGTCGTTCTAGCATGACATTTACAAGAAGATTAGGTGAAAATGAACTACACCAAAAGCCTGCTGCACTGTCTTAAGAGGGAGATCCATCCATTCATTGTTGTTGCGGTAGCCTCGCTGTGTGTTTGGAGCTTCGTCGCGTAGATTCGCAATTGACATTTTTATCATAAAATACTTCCCTATTCGCTAGTATTTGTCTCTCCTACTTAGGGTGAACAAACCCTTAATACATTTAAGCAAACAAATCTACTTTAAAACGTTCTGTCTCTCGAGCATCCGCTTGTAGCTTTAGCCTATTAGCACCGCTGGTCAGCTAAAGCTACTGACTTCTTTCACTTACTGTCTTTGCTCTTTACCCTGTACAATGTCGCTTGTGTGTCGATCCTTGAGTGCAGGAGAAGCATCGATGGAGGCGTTGGAGTTGGAGCTGATAGCTGTGGATTCGCAGATTCGCGATCTGAAGATGAAGCGAGCACAGCTCCGGGAACAGCGGGCCCTGCCCGGCTGCGGCTCGCTCATCTGAGGTAAGTGTGCGATACAATCTCAACACTCCGTCCACCTCAACCCCGTGTGTTTCTCTGCCCAGGCCCAGCGCACCGAGGTCGCGGCTCGTCCAGGGGTCATTCACTCCGGCACCCGGCTACCGTGGCCCCTGGGTGCAGCCGCGGAAGGTGCATACCAGGCCTCGGGGCAGAACGTCTCCTCCTCCTGTGTTCGAGATCCCAACGGAGAACCGGTTCGCCCCCCTCCGCGAGACGGGTCGCGATGTGGCAATCATCGGTGACTCCATCGTTCGCCACGTCCGCGCTGCTTCCACTAAAGGTAACAATGTACACACTCACTGCTTTCCCGGTGCTCGTGTTAAGGATGTTTCTGCTAAGGTTCCCGCTATCCTGAGCGCTGGCGAGAGCATCGGAGCTGTCGTTCTCCACGTGGGGACGAACGACACCGGGCTGTGGCAGACGGAGATCCTGAAGAGGGACTTCAGGAGCCTGATCGAGACGGTTCGACGCACCTCGCCCGCCATGCAGATCATCGTTTCTGGACCGCTTCCTACCTACCGCAGAGGAAATGATAAGTTCAGTAGACTTTTTGCTCTAAATGAATGGCTATTAACATGGTGTAAAGAACAGAAATTGCTCTTTGCCAATAACTGGAATCTTTTCTGGGAGCAGCCTAGGTTTTTCCGTGCTGATGGGCTACACCCGAGCAATGCTGGAGCTGAACTCCTGTCGGACAACATCTCCAGGATGCTTCGTTCTATCTGACTAGTAAGTGAAAATTCACATTTTAGCAATATAGACTCTTGCTCGTCCCGCTCAAATCACAGTAATGCATATCTGGCTAACCCCATAGAGACTGTGTCTGTTCCTCGTATTATTAGATCAGGAAATAAACCTACTGTGTGCTCTAGAAAAAATCTATTAAGAATCAAACCAGAAAAACTGCAAAAAAGTGGAAACACAAATTTTTTAAAGCTTGGTCTCCTAAACATCAGGTCACTAGCACCTAAAGCACTTATCATAAATGAAATAATAACAGACAACAATCTTAATGCACTCTGTCTCACTGAAACCTGGCTGAAACAAAATGACTATATTAGTTTAAATGAAGCAACTCCTTCAGGATTCTTATATAAGCATGAGGCTCGTCAGACTGGTCGTGGTGGTGGAGTTGCATCAATCTTTAGTGATATTCTTAATGTTAATCAGAGAAACGGATTTATGTTTAACTCTTTTGAAGTATTGGCACTTAATGTTATGCTTCCGGATATTATGAAAAAACCTATATTATCTCTCGCTTTAATCACCATATATAGACCCCCGGGACCCTATGTCAATTTTCTAAAAGAGTTTTCGGATTTTATTTCTGACTTACTAGTTAAAACTGATAAAATACTAATTGTAGGAGACTTTAACATCCACATAGATGATGCTAACGATACATTAGGGCTCGCGTTTACAGATTTACTACAATCACTTGGGATAAAGCAAAACGTTGTTGGTCCAACCCATCGCTTAAAGCATACATTAGATCTAATTTTGTCTCATGGACTTGAGGTCATTGATGTAGACATTATACCACAAAGCGATGATATAACAGACCACTACCTCTTACTATATAAGCTGTGTTTACCTGAAATTAGCAGACCTGCACAGATATATCGCCCTGGTAGAACTATCGTCCCGTCCACTAAAGATGAATTCACAAATAACTTACCTGATCTTTCTCTATTTCTAAATGCACCCGCAAACGCAAATGACCTTGATGTAGTAATCAGCAGTATGGATGCTATCTTTACTAACACACTAAATACTGTGGCACCCATCAAATTAAAAAAGGTTAGAGAGAATAAAACTACACCATGGTATAACAGTCATACTCGCGCTCTCAAAACAGCAACCCGTGCCCTGGAACGTAAGTGGAAAAAAGCTAAATTAGAGGTCTTTAGAATTGCGTACAAAGATAGTATGTCCAGCTATAGGAGGGCTCTAAAATCCGCCAGGGCTGAGCACCTCCGCAAACTGATAGAAAATAATCATAACAATCCTAGATTTTTATTTAACACCGTTGCTAAATTAACAAATAATCGGTCATCTTTGGAACAAAATGTCCCACCGCAAATTAGTAGTGATGACTTCATAAATTTCTTCAGTGATAAAATAGAAGGTTTCAGACAGAAAATAGAAGATGTTAAACTTTCGGCACCGCCTTATACTTCAGATCCATTAAACATTCCGCTGAACCAAAATAATCTACAGTGCTTCAAAATCATAGAACAGGAAGAGCTAGATAAACTTATAAATCCTTCTAAACCAGCTACATGTATGTTAGACCCAATTCCAACTAAATTACTGAAAGAATTGCTACCTGTAATAGGAGAACCTCTTCTTAACCTCATCAACTCTTCTCTATCTTTAGGCCATGTTCCAAATCCTTTCAAGCTAGCTGTTATTAAGCCTATTATTAAGAAACCACAACTGGACCCCGGCAACTTAGCTAATTATAGGCCTATTTCAAATCTTCCATTTATGTCTAAAATACTAGAAAAAGTTGTTTCTGCCCAATTATGCTCCTTTCTGCAGATGAACAATGTTTTTGAAGTGTTTCAGTCAGGTTTCAGGCCTCATCACAGTACAGAAACCGCATTAGTGAAAATAACCAACGATTTACTCTTAGCTGCTGACCAAGGGTACATCTCGTTATTAGTTTTACATGATCTCAGTGCTGCATTTGACACCATCGACCACAATATCCTCATAGATCGCTTAAATTCTACAGGTGTCCGGGGACAGGCTCTACAATGGTTTAAGTCATACTTAACTGACCGTTACCAGTTTGTGAATATAAATGGACAGCTTTCTCAGGTCAGGCCAGTACAGTATGGGGTGCCTCAAGGATCAGTTTTAGGCCCTTTGCTGTTTACAATATACATGCTACCCCTGGGAGACATTATAAGAAGACACGGGATCAGCTTTCACTGCTATGCAGATGATACTCAATTATATATTTCAACAAAACCTGATGAGACGTCTGAACTGTCTAAGCTAACTGAATGTATTAAAGATGTTAAAGACTGGATGACCAACAATTTCCTTCTCTTAAATTCAGACAAAACAGAATTATTACTTATTGGGCCTAAATCCTGTACACAGCAGATCTCACAACTCGACCTGCAATTAGAGGGACACAAAGTTAGCTTTAGCTCTACTGTAAAAGATCTGGGTGTTATACTAGACAGCAATTTAACCTTTGAAAATCATATCTCCCATGTCACAAAAACAGCCTTCTTTCATCTGAGAAATATCGCTAAGTTACGAAGTATGCTATCCATCTCAGATGCAGAAAAACTAGTTCATGCTTTCATGACTTCTAGGCTGGATTACTGTAATGCTCTGTTCGTTGGTTGCCCAGCATCCTCTATTAATAAACTTCAGTTAGTACAAAATGCAGCTGCCAGAGTTCTTACCAGGTCTAGAAAATATGATCATATCACCCCAATTTTATCTTCCTTACACTGGCTGCCTGTTAAGTTCCGTATTGATTATAAAATATTGCTTCTTACCTATAAAGCTTTAAATAATTTAGCACCTGTTTATCTAACCAACCTTCTGTCTCGCTACAATCCAACCCGCTCTTTAAGATCTCAAAACTCAGGGCTGCTGGTAGTACCTAGAATAGCAAAGTCGAGTAAAGGTGGTCGAGCCTTTTCATTTATGGCTCCTAAACTCTGGAATAGCCTTCCTGATAATGTCCGAGGCTCATACACACTCTCTCTGTTCAAAACTAGATTAAAGACCTATCTTTTTAGTAAAGCAAACACTCAATGCATTGCATAACGGTATGATGCATGAATCTGCTCCACGCAGGTTTTTGCATCTCGTTTATATACACTATGAACAGCAGCTACGCTAATTATTCTCTTTATTCTCTATTTCCACCTGGGGATACTCATCCCGAGGCCCCCAGAGACTATGCAGTGCCACTAATGCAATCCAAGACCTGTGAAGAGATGACCCCAAGGTTTCCATAATCCCAGACCGGGCCGTATCCTGAGGAGCTGCTGTGGTGGTCATGGAGGAGTGGAGAGAAAAGGACTGATTCCTGTGAGACCCCAGTGAAAGACGAGTCTTCTCTGACGTCCAGCGTTCACCAGCCTCCGGCGCCTAGACTGCAGCTCTGCACAAGACGTTTGGCCATAGGAGAAATGGTCGTGCCCAACTGAGCCTGGTTTCTCTCGAGGTTTTTTTTTCCTTCACTTTCGCAAATTGGTGAAGTTCGTTCCTCGCCGCTGTCGCCACTGGCTTGCATGGTTCGGGACCTGTAGAGCTGCGCATCAATAGATTTGCTCTTCAGTGTTTGGACTCTCAGCAGTGAAAATTAAACCACACTGAACTGAACTGAACTTAAACTCTAAAAACTGAACGGACACCATTCCAATTCACTATAATTTTCTATGTGAAGCTGCTTTGACACAATCTACACCCAGCACACTGCCTCTTTGAACTTTTACCTTCTGGTCGACGCTACAGAGCACTGTGTACCAGAACAGCCCGACACAGAAACAGTTTCTTCCCTCAGGCAATCCATCTCATGAACACTTGATGATAGTAATTATGGAACAAACATCACTACTGCTATACACTTTTTATACATAAACACTTATTTAACAACATATTTTACATGCTAATTTGCACATAACAGCTGCTGTTGTATATAGTAATATTCCTGTACATACACTTGTCAATTTGTATATTTGCATTCACTACAACTTTCATTTTTTAAATATATTTATTATCTGTTTTTTGTCCTGTCTCTGTAATTCTGTTGCACTGTAGAAGCTCTGTCACGAAAACAAATTCCTCGTATGTGTGAACATACCTGGCAATAAAGCTCTTTCTGATTCTGATTCTGATTCTGACATTGTAAAAGCGCTATAGAAATAAAGATGAATTGAATTGAATTGAAGATCCGGCGGAGACCAGAATACAAAGAAACTTGGCCAGGTGGTGTTGTGCTGTTCAGTGTCATGGGTTCAGATTATAGTGTTAGTCTGTCTTTCTTTGAAATCACTGTGGTGTTCAGACATGGGCAGACTCTGTGCACTCTGTCCATCTGTCATGCACAGATACTTTTTCAAATAAGAAAAATAAGATTCTCACCCTCTGACCTCGCTGTGGGAAGCAGCAAGCAGTTGCTGATGAAATATGTGCTCAGTAGATAATAAAAAAAATTATAAGATTAAGTAAATAAAAGGAAGGTATCATCTGTTTTACTGATACCTTGCATCATGAACATGACTTTAACAGAATATTAAAACGAGAAGACATTGAAGAGCTGTGTTATGCTAGATTTCAGACTATAGGAAATCAGCCTGATGTTGGTGCGATCTAATTGTGGTTCATTTTTCTCGAAAAGTGGACCTTTTTGCAGTTATTCGTCTCATTTTCTATTAAATTATGAGGTTTAAATACTGCATTTTAGGGACATATTAAGCACTAATCTTTGCTGCATTAGCTTGTCAGATGGTGATCATAACCACACTTTTTGATGCAACGAATATATAAACTACAATTTTTGCTCTCTTACAAGTGTTTATTTGCAAATGTGCATTTAAACTTTAAGTTATCACAGTTTTATAAGTAATGTTATGAGATTAGAATTTTAAAATAAAAAAATTTGAATGAAAAAATCTGAAAAATCTTTTTTTAATTTGTCTTAAAGCCTTCTTCTATCGCTTATTTTCACAATTTATGATGGCATACTGTCAAAAATGGCACAAATGAGCTCATATAGGGGCCAAATTCCGGACTTTGTCAGTGAGGGATGGGTCTTTCGAACCACCCGAACCCCCCCTGGCAATGGCGCTGAGACAAGTTTTATGGTGATTTGTGAAAAACAATGGGTGTTGAGAACAAAAAAATCATTGTTTTATCTCATATACTGTCATAGTGGACAACAACAGATGCCATTTTTGGGAAGCTTCGGACCAGTATTTTAAAATGTATGATGTATTATTTTCTCATCTTTGAAGTTGAATGATAATAGAATAGAAGCTCCTCCATGCACAGCTTTTAAATGTGGCAAAATAAAAGAGATGAGGGCATTGGTGCTGCTAGGTGGAATGGAAAGCAGCTTTGTTAAGAACGGTAACAATATTCTTGGTTCCTTACCCAGTACAAAACACAGTGCAATAATAGCAATTGTTTGATTGCAGTCTTATTTCCAAGAAGTCAGTTGGTAGTTGCAGCTTCTTGATAACATCACATATGTTGTTAAAGATGGCGAGAATTGATTCTTCAAAAAGCACGTTTCTTGTCCATGACACAACATGAAAATCACATAATCTGACACCAAAATGTTGCATAGTCTGATCTTGGTATTAAGCAGAGGCAAGTGGTTTTAAAAAGAGTCACACATTCTCTGGACCAGCTCCATTATATACAGCCAAATACATTTCTGTTATTTTTTTCTTTAGGGAATGTTATTTTCTTATACACTGCAGGGCTGTTGATTGCTTGATTCTGACTGAACATTCATGAACATGATCAAGGTGTGCAGTTATTTTCAGGGAACCACAAGGACATTTCTTACCACTTTACAGTTCCATATCCCTATGCCAAACGATTTCAGTTATTTGGCAACTTACAAAAGTCAAATCAAAACACTTTTTGGACTTTGGTTGTGCCCAAAAGCTCTAAAATGCTGCCTTTTTGCAGTCAGAATCCAAATTCTCCTTCAATTCCTCCTTCAATTGTGTTCTGAGATACCTTTTTCTGACTGAATTTTGAAGGCAGCATAGATGTACACCGGTCAAAAGTTTGGAATCAGTTTTTTCATGTTTTAGAATAAGCTTATTTTTCTCACAAAAACTATAAATTTATTAAAACAAACTGTAAAAATGTGAAATATTATTACAATTTTAAATGACTGTTTTCTTATTAAATGTAATTTCAAATTGAATTTATTCCTGTGATCATTACTCCAGTCTTCAGTGTCACGTGATCCTTCAGAAATCATTGAAATATGATAATTTGATCAGTCATTATTGGTACAAAATCACTAATAATGATTCTTACAATTATCAGTGCTGATTTTGTGTTTGTCATGCTTCATAGTATCATGGAAAATGTGATATGTCTTTCTTTAAGGATTATTTGATAAAAATACATTTCTAAACAATAGATTTTTTACAATCTTTTTTTACATTATAAATTATTAACTTTCGCTCTTCAACAATTTATTCCCCGCAGGAGACTACACATGCAAATTAGGTTGACACTTCATGTATTCAGTGATAAATATTACTAATGATAAATGTTGTTTGTAATTGAGTTGTTAATATTCATTATATATTAATTAATATTCGTTGTCTAGTTAATATTCTAACTAGATGTTTTGGGAATGTATAGGACAAAAAAAATGAAGAAAAATACTAAATTAGGTTTCAAGTTTTTTTAAAAAGTTTTTTAGAAAAGATATGAAAATCTACCCTTGCCTTTTGCTTTTCTCTTTAAAAGTTCTGAAAATTGGCATTCTTTGAAAATGGCAAATGTAAAATAATTGCCAGTGGCAAGTCCATCACGTTTAGTGAGATAACTCGGTCTGTCCTGCCATTTAAATGCATGAGTTGTGCAAGCAGTCAATACAGACAGATCCTCTCACTCTTTACTCTTGGAAAAAAACAGGGAAAATAAACAACTCGTGCATATGTTAGAAGAACGCATCTGAACACTGATGGATTTCTAATAGGGCTGAATCATGTTAACAGGACGGCTGTTGTGATGAGCGCTGCTCTTACCATTTTAATTGCAAATTCTGATTGGATCTTACTTCAAAATTGTGGATGTTTCTGTTCTTTAATTTAACAATGCTGTTTTTTTAACAATTCAACAACATCCTCAAATAAGAAGTTTACATTACTGCAAAACTAAAACTATTCATAATTTTATTAAAGTGCCATTTAGAGTATATTAAGAAGATTAAAAAAAAATCAATATTCAGCAATACAGTTAAATAAACAAAACAAAAAATCAGCTCAAGTTAATAAATACCCATATAACAGTGTACAAACAATACCAAAAAATGAATACAAGCAAACTCAGGGCTTAAATATACCGAAAACAATGATGTACAGGTGAACATAGTTGTTAACTATAGGAAACTAGCTGCTTTTGAAAGCTTAGGCTGTTGACTTGCCTCACTGCCCAATCAGGCAGCGACTCTGGGGGCAGCATTTGTGCATGAAGGCACCTCATAAAAGGGATTTCAGACAGACTTTTGAGACAGCATAATGATTTAATTATATACAACAAAATAGAGAGAGGTTTGGTGACAACTAAGGGAATATTTGCTTACTACAATACTAACTTCTTGCTAGAAGAAGTTAACTGATTTTGTAGATGTAATTTATTTTTATTGTAAAAGAAACAATTAAGAAGGCTTAAAGAAAATAAAATAAAAATTCACACATTTTGACAGCTCTGTGTTGCTATTCATATGCTTTTCATTTTCAAATATGCTCTTTCTGACATGTCTTTAATGCACAATCTGTGTCCTAGTTCAGAGAGTCCTTCAAATGCTGCCTTGCTAAGCTCTCCTTTGTTTTTCAGGAAATGAGAAGTACAATGAATGGATCCATCGTAGTCCAGAGTATCCCAAAATTCTTTACACAATGGTGACAACTGATTTTCTTGTGTGTGAAAAATTGGACCTTTAAATCCACATACCGTGTTTCAGTTGTCAGATATCTAAAGACACAAATGTTTGTGTGCATGTGCAGCACCTGTGACTTTTTGAATTAGGAAACATGAAATTCTCCAAAACTGTTTTCCAAGCTTATGATTAAATTTCATATTTGAAATCAATGTAATTTAACAACTACTGTATCTTAAATTTAGTTTCTAAACATTTAAATCAAAAATCTGCATTTTTTTAGGTTGGCCATGCTAATATGCATGTGCACCCGAAGGGAACAAGATCATAAGTCTCCTTTATGGTTGTTTCTGGAGGACACGATCAGACATCATACTATCATACAACCAAACTATGGAACTAACACAAGGATGCAGAACTTATGTATTACACAATCCTCTGAATAATGGCGTGTCCGATCATGCTGGACTTCTAAGGTAATTTCCAACTTATTCCTGATGACAAATCTTCTCCCATAATGACAGCGACTTCTTTTTTTTAATTTTTTTATTTTTTTATTTTTTTAAGTTTTTTCACATTTTAAAGAACAAACCCCAAATCCACCCCATGCCAGCAAATAATAAATAAATATATGTAAAATATAAATACATATATGCACATGTACATCCACAACTGTACAGATACTAAATCCTATTTCTCCATGAATAATGACAGCGACTTCTTTGTTTACAAGTTTGAGGGTTGTTGTCATGTGATTTACAATTGAATGGCGAAGGTGGAACGTTTAAAATAGTAACGTAAGATGGAAAATACTTTTTTCTCATGTTTGTTACATACAGATTACAAAACCAGAGAACATTTGTTTTCAAGTATAGTTGGTTAGTTGATACAGTTGGTTAGAGATTTTAAGCTTTATGGAGATATTTGTCACATGTCTCTAAGTCAAGTCTTCTCTGAGATTCCAGCACATATGCTGACCGCAGAGGGTTCATAACATTGAAGCTGCAGAAACTTAAAAACACACATCTGGACACACGTCTACAGCGATCAATCATTGGCTCCTTTACCAGAGGATGGGGCTTCCTTCACTAGAGCATCAATATTGACCGTTGCGTATTTCCCCATTCAAAACTATATGAGTATATTAGTGTTTGATTATAATAACCAGCTCCTCTATTTCTTCCTCTATTTCAGCTTGTTTCCATAGTTACTGATTAGTTTACATTGTAGCATTAGGTTCACCTGTGTCTAGTTTAGTTGTTTGGTTTTCTCTTTGCATTGCATGTGTTATGCAATGTTTTCATTTAGCGGTTTTTTGGATTGCCTTTTTTGTTTTGATTTCTCATTGTTGTAAATACTGCAGATAGATCCTTTTACTAGTCACAAACTGGGTGATGACAGTTCATATTCTTATAACAGTTTAACTTCTTTGACAATGTTTTATCTCTAAAAATAAATAAACATTCAAATTATCTGCATTTGTTGTGTTGCATGAAAGAAATCATCTAAATTCCAGCTAGAGGACAAATTGAGCTTGCTTGAAACGGTTTATGCTCATTAACATATTCGATAATTAGAAGCATAAATGAAAGTTGTTGTCCCTTGATTAACTTTATCAGACCCTTGTTGCTTTTTGAGCATCTTGAACAGCTCTCGATGTCAACAGCCTCATGGAAAGCATTGACAGCCCTGCCTGGCTAATTAACCTGAGACGCTTCCATGAGAGATGATTTTTTTAATTACTGTACTGTTTGGTTTCTTTTCTCCACATCTGGACTGTCTTTCTTTCAGTTAAATACTCTACAGTTGGAATTGGGGACTCTGGGCTAATTAGTGCAGCTCAGGGATTAATCAACCAGTCTTATTTACATATCCACTGATGGTGTTAGCATGTTAATTGAAAATGAGTAAGCATTGGTAGACGCTCTTGGTATTTGTAGCATTTGTTACTTGCAAAATGATGTGTCTCAGAGAAAATAAAACTGTTCAACTGTCAGTCAGTGTGTGTGTGTGTTTGTGTAACCGTCCGCCACATTTCTGTTTATGTTTTTGAAAGAAATCTCTCATTATCAGTAAGATAGCATTTATTTTACTAAAAAACAGTAAACAGGTGACACAGTTGCTCAGTGCTTGGCACTGTCGCCTCACAGCAAGAAGGTCGCTGATTCAAGTCCTGGCTGGCTCGAGTCCGGGTGCTCCGGTTTTCCCCACAGTCCAAAGGCATGCGCTATAGAGGAATTGAATAAACTAAATTGGCCGTAGTGTATGAGTGTACATGAGAGTGTATGGGTGTTTCCCACTACAGGGTTGCAGCTGGAAGGGCATCCACTGTGTAAAACATATGCTGGATAAGTTGGCGGTTCATTCTGCTGTGGCGACCCCTGATGGATAAAGGGACTTGTTGAAGGAAAATGAATGAATGAAAAACAGTAAAACATTCACTCTAATGTGTCAAAAAATGACTTTTAAAATAAAAGAAAATCTTGAACATGATTTTATCTTTTGTTCAGATTTTTGTAGTTTAGAAAACTTTAGAAATCTTAAAAATGTTGTAATTATTATTGCAGTCATTTAACTGGGGAAGTATTGGAGATAAATGGCAATATAGTATATTTTGCCATATTCAACTGCAGCATCTTGCCTTAAAAAGTGTAATTTATTCTCTGCATTTTCAGGATCATTACTCCAGACCTCAGGTTCACATAATCCTTCCAAACATTATTCTAAAATGCTGATTTGATGCTCAGTTATTATTTACCATTGCTGTGCGGTTGATAAGGGTTATTATCTGGTTCACGGAATTATTATTATTTTGAAAACAGCAAGACACTTTGATGAATATTTGATGTCTTAATCTTTGTGTAAAATAAAACATATATATTTTTAAAATAGACATTTTAAAATATAACCTTAAACTTGTAAGGTGCGTGTTGTACAGTTTCCACAAAACTCTACATTTGACTTGTAAATTACATTATTAATTTATCACTTTCTGTAAGTGAATAAATTACTTGGTTTACTGCTTTTCCACCATCATAATAACATTTCTTGAAACACTTTCTTGAATGTAGGCCACCTCAATGTCCTTCTCTGTATCGATTTTTTTTCTTTTTGCTGCAGTGTTACCTTCTCCAGTCTTTTATTCTGTCCTCAACATGTTTCTTGATATAGGACCTACTCAACTTGTACTTCTCTCACTTGGACTTTTCTACACAGAACTTTCTTCAACCTCTGTCTATCAACTTCATTTCTATTGTGCATATTCTTTGAAGGCCCCTGGAAAACAGGAAGTTTCATTTGACACTGTATGCATAACTAATTTGTACGCCAAGCATGGCATCATGCTGATCTTGCCATCTGTTTTGCTTGTTTAATTGTTTTATGCATAATTTATGTAATCATTTTTTGTTCAAATAACCACAAGGACAAGGCCTTTGTATTTACCACACATGTAGAACCACATGCGGTTTTAGGTGCTGGTTGTGGAGCTGAAGGAATGACTGCAGCATTTCCACATTCACTGAAGCAAAGAGAGCAGCGGTGCTTCAGCTTCACTCTGGAGGAAAGCTGGATCATACCACTTCACTCCAAAATAGGGTACCTTCTTTTTTAAATTTGTTTTTAATTTTGGGTCTTTAATTGTATATTACTTTAGTTATGGTTTCGTTTGTATGGTTGTTTTGCATATTTTGCAATTATTAAACGTCGTTCTGTTTGGTTTGTAATTTGGTATGGCCAAGATCTATATATGTGCTCTTTGTCTTTGAACGACTGAGGCTGAACCCTAGCTTTTGCGGCAGTATGCAGTATGTACCTGTGAACTTTGCTTTATGCAGCAGGTCAGTGACAAATAAGGTATATGAGATGATGAAAGGACAACGATTTTTCACTTTGTTTTTTGATTTGAAAAAATACACAACATTTTGATTATCTAAAAAGTAAATACTTTGCTTCGGGATTAAACAATTTGTCATAATTTGTTTTTAACTTTTTATTGTACCACAAACCTTAAGTGTCCACTTCAGTCTAGACTCTGTGCGGTAGTAAAATCATGTTTCGTTCCAAACTTCCAGATTTGTTGTTTTCTTGAGCTGCCCATTGCCTCAGAATGATTGTTTATTTGATTTTAGGATCATTTTATGGGACATGGTTCACCCAAAATCGAAAATATTTCAGACTATCCAGGATGTAGGTGACTTTTCCAGTAAAATAGATTTTTAGCCGAAACAATGATCCTTGGTGGCCCATAAATAAAAAAAATCAATGGCTACTACTGATTGTCAAAAAACACATGCAAACAAAACAAAGTGGATACCAATGGATTAAAGGTAACAATGTTGTATCTTCAGGAGCCATGGGTAATCATTTAGTTTTTGTCTGTATATTTATCTTTATTTATATTTTGATATTTTATGGATCATCAAAGACCACAGTTTCAGCTAAAATTCCTCTTTAGTGAAGTTTTTTTTGTAATGAAGAAAATAAGTCACCTACATTTTGATTTGCCTCAGGGTTAACACATTTAATACATTTAATTTAATAACACATTTTAATTTTAGGGCGAACTATCCCTTTGAGCCCATTGCTGTTTTTAAATTTGGAGAAAAATTAATTTCCTTCCTAATTTTTTTGCACCGCTCGCGTGATGGCCTGAATCTGCATTCTGCTCAACATCAGAAATACATGGCATTTACTGGACAAGATCTAATTTACGTTTTGATTAAATCATGCACTTTGGGCTTTTCATTATTTTATTTTACCTCCTCTAACCACACCATCCTCCACTCCAACCTCAATTGAGCTATTTTTTTATAGCATGTCATTCAGTCAAGTAATTTGGTGTCTGTCAGGTGTGATTGCTCCTCCTCTCCTTCATGGAGAAACATGGATGATAGTTTTCAGCAGCATATTACATCAGGAAATGTGTAAGCAGAGACCATTAATGTTATTCACGTGACTATTTTGCAGTGTTTCAGCTAAATCAACAATAGCTACAGTTTAGTGAAACATAGTGGGACTCTGCAGAAAAGTATCACAGTGACACACAAGGTGATGTGATAAGAAAATTATGAGTTTCTCTGTGAGCACCTTCCCTATCGCTTATCTGTGTTTCATAAATTGTACAGCATGTGGCAATGGATTGATGGAATCAGACACCAGTAAATAAAAACATCTCTTGCTGATAAGCATAAAGATGAATCTAGAGATCAGTGAAGCATTGCTAATCAAACCTACTGGCTGCATTTCTCAATGTTGCCTTTAGTAGTGACCTTCCCAAACTAATTTCTTCATTGTTACTCGACCTTGAGTTAAGATAGATTTTTCTTTTCTTTCTGTCTCTCATAAAACAAAAAAGAAAAAAACTCAAGTTCAGTGCCATCATATATAGGTTATTACTGAAAATAAAATGCTGTTTAGGGCAGCACGGTGGCCCAGTGGGTAGCACTGTCCCCTCACAGCAAGAAGGTCACTGGTTCGAGTCCCGGCTGGATCAGTTGGCATTTCTGTGTGGAGTTTGCATGTTCTCCCTGTGTTCGTGTGGGTTTCCTCTAGGTGCTCTGGTTTCCTCCACAGTCCAAAGACATGCAAAATTGAGAGTGTATGGGTGTTTCCAGTACTGTGTTGCAGCTGGAAGGGCATCCACTGTGTAAAACATATGCCGGAATAGTTGGAGGTTCATTCCGCTGTGGTGACCCTTGATAAATAAGAGACTAAGCCGAAGGAAAATGAATGAATGAAATGCGGTTTAGGCCTAAACAAAGCAAACCGAAAGTGACAGTGGCTAGAAATCATATTTACATGGTGAAAAGCAATGGTCTTAATACTGAGCCCTGCAGTACATAACTTATGATCAATATGATACCTCTTCATTTACTGCTATAGTAGTGGTGCAGTGAGAATCATATCATAGTATGTAATGCACATAATTTTCAAGTCAATCCAAGAGAATATTTTGGTTGATAGCACCAAAAGCATCACTGAGGTAACGTCAATAAAGGGATGACTGATGCTGTCTAAGGCTAAACTTATAGGTGACATCAAAAAGATACAGCCACTATAAGATGATGAGAGTATACTTGTAACACTCATTAATGCTATCTCAGTACTATAATGGTCTATAAACCCTGAATGGAATTCCTTGCTACATAACAAATGTTCCCCTATTCCTTGCAATAATGGAGTAAAATGACAGAGAAATGACACAATAAACCACATACATTTACTGCAGTGTCATTCATGCATTAAGTGTGTATCCCTGCGTGTTTTTCTTATGTCATATTTGATCTTGTTGACTGCATATAATGTAACCAGCATTCTAGCAGGCTGTAAACTGTATGGGTAAATGAAAGCATATGTTCAGTTATGCTTAGTCATTCATTCATTCATTTTCTTTTCGGCTTAGTCCCTTTATTAATCTGGGGTCGCCACAGCGGAATGAACCGCCAACTTATCCATGTTTTACGCAGCGGATGCCCTTCCAGCTGCAACCCATCACTGGGAAACATCCATACACACACTCATTCACACACATACACTACGGACAATTTATCCTACCCAATTCACCTATACCACATGTTTTTGGACTTGTGGGGGAAACCGGAGCACCCGGAGGAAACCCACGCGAACACGGGGAGAACATGCAAACTCCACACAGAAACGCCAACTGACCCAGCCGAGGCTCGAACCAGCGACCTTCTTGCTGTGAGGCGAACGTGCTACCCACTGCGCCACCGTGACGCCCATGCTTAGTCATAATGAGGTTATTTTATGTCAGTGAATACCACATTTTTGCCATGTTTGGCTTTCAGATTTATCTAATTTATTTGCATTTGAGCTTTAGGCTTACATTGGTTTATTTTATGTTCCAGCCATAGATAGTCCAATTAACTTTTGTCTTGTTGTATGTTTATAATAGTTGTCAATCTAATTAAGCCACCGTTTTTCTAAGGCTATTCAATATTTATTACAGTGTCATTAAAAATGGAAAGAACTGTCGTTATCTCCTTTTGTAAGGCTCTTCAGTCGTCAGATCAATTAAAGTGGCAATTTAAAGACACACACAGAGTGTCTGGTACAGGCAAGTCACTTTTTTCTGTTTAATATTCATGATATAATTATTGATATAATTAAGGGAGCGTATTTAATTGGAACAGTTCTTGTTTTAGCTCTGTAAGCGCTAAAATCCTGTGAGATTAAGAAACAATTATAAACACTTTAGGAAAAAGGTTTTATCTGCAAGATTTCTGTATTCCTTGAGGGCACAAGTATAATGGGATTTCTTTATTAAATTTACCTGTGCTATTCTTAGCAGAACATACATCAGCATAAGGCTTGAACGGTTTTAGTTTTTATAAACAAATATACATAAAGAATATAATAAGAATAGGAATATAACAAAAATAAGAGTAAAACATATTGATAGTGAGAATACTTCATATTATCAGGATATTTTTAAGAAAATTAGTTATTGTAATGGCACCAAAATGTACTTTTGTCTGTGGCCAATGTTGACAGCTATCATACCAAAAAGACAGCCATAGTATGAGAAATCATGTCTAAAATTAGATACATCTTTATACATAAAGTGACATAAAGATAATTGTCATAACTGAAGAAAAACAGAAGACTTTTACCCCACATGGTAAGCAAGGAAGGGTATTACTTAAAAACAAAAAGTTTATTTAAAATTATTTTGCATTGCCAAATGGACATCAAACAAAAAAAACACAAATTATGCTAAATCATTTTATAGTCTGTGTAGAATTTGATGGATGTCCAGGATACAGTAATGAAATGCATTTCAGCTGTTTGGAAGGGCTGTGTTTCACTAATGTGATGTCGTCCTAGAGGATTTTCTGAATAACTAATGATGTTTCATAGCCACTGATTTATGTTAAATGGGCTAATGTGTTTGGATAAAATGAGAAACATTAATGCAGAAACTGGCAAGCGTACAAACACTAACTGTTACATTCTCATTTACTTGCATGAAAGTTAATGGACTCAATCATTTAAATGTTTTAACAGGAGTGAGATCAAAACTACTCTCAATAAAGTCTCATTTAGAAAGTGCTTTGAGGTATTTTAAGAGTGATGCTTTCAACTGCTGATAATGAAATAAAAAGATAAATCAAACACAACACTGGAAAAATATATTGCATATAAACACATCTCTGTTTTTTGAATTATGAAAATTGAATTATGTTCCTATTTTTGCTATGAATAATGAACATAGTTTTTGTATTTATCTGAGTTTTGTGACTTTTGTCAAACTTGAACTTGACCAAACATATTGGATTTTTATGTTTTATAGGGACATCCAATAGAGGTAGAATGGTTTTTATAACTGTAAAGAGAATTCTGTCCTTTTCCCCAACCTTACAAAGTAAAAATATCCATAAATTAGCAGTTTTGCTGTATTTTGTGTCATGTTTTTATTTTTTATATTTTAGTTTATTTATGCTTTTGAAATGCATTACGGGACCTTGATCTTTCTTCCATCAACTTTTAACTTTCAAAAGTTCAAAAAATGACTTTTATTAACATTTATAATAGTTTAAAGTGAAATATTGTCTGGGTTGGTGTTGTATTTTACAGTACAAAAACATTGAAATAAACTACCAGTACATTTTCTGTTTTTAACATACTTATTTCTTTATATTATTTCTTATACATTATATTATTTCAATTTTCTAAAATGTTAATAAAAGTCACTTTGTTAAACTGTACGGTTAAATTTTCAACATCAAAAGTTGACAGAGCAGAGATAAAATTCCCATAATGCAATTCACAACCATAAAAAAACAAAAAACACTTGTGAATCACAAAATACGGAAACTGATATTTTTTACAGTGTACCCTTAAACTCAACCCTCACAGAAAACATTATGCAGTTTTTACATTGTCAAAATACTGTATGATTTATGAGCTGTTGACAGACAAGGACAAAAATTACTGGCACATAATGAATACCAGGACCACACACACACACACACACACACACACACACTAGTGAAATTTTGGTAGGTGTAAAAAAAGTTGTTGTTTTTTTAAATTATGTTTCCTAATAGTGTTTGAAATTTGTATATTTCCATAATTTATTTATGCGTATGTCTCCATTTAGATTTATAGACCCATCTAATGGCACAAACCAGAAAATGCAAGTTTTTTTTAACACAGTGCATAATGCATTTGGATGTTTATTTAAAAAAGGAATAGTAATAAGAGTAATTCATATTATTTGTAGTAGTAGAAGTTGTAGTGGTAGTAAAAGTAGTAGTATTTTGATGAAAAACAAAACAAATATACCTTTTTTCAATTAAAAACAATGAAGAGATCAAATAAAAACTTTGGCCAGCGCAGTGTTGCAGTGGGTAGCGCTGTCGCCGCACAGCAAGAAGGTTGCTGGTTTGAGCCTCGGCTGGGTCAGTTGGCATTTCTGTGTGGAGTTTGCATGTTCTCCCGTGTTCGCTTGGGTTTCCTCCGGGTGCTCCGGTTTACCCCACTAGTCCAAAGACATGTGCTATAGGTGAATTGGGTAAGCTAAAATTGTCTGTAGTGTATGTGTGTGAATGAGAGTGTATGGGTGTTTCCCAGTGATGGGTTGCAGCTGGAAGGGCATCCGCTGCATAAAACATATGCTGGATAAGTTGGTGGTTCATTCCACTGTGGCGACCCCAGATTAATAAAGGGACTAAGCCGAAAAAAAAATGAAGAATAAAAACTATGATCTTCACACTCTTAAAATAAAGGTCATTTTCACAGTGATAAATAAAAGGACATTTCACAGTGATGCCAGAGAAGAACAAAGTTATAAAAAGAACAATTTTTATTTCATAGCGTGAAGAACATTTGAACATCTTTATAAAGAAAGTGTAATAAAAGTTTCCTTGAATCATTGCTGATAAAGTTGCTCTATATGTAAGAATACACACTTTGAAAGTCATTGTGAGTGAGCAGCTGCTGCCTTTGTGACACACTTTCATTTCACAGAATATACAGCATCATATACAGCTCAGCAGGGGGCGTTTGCTCTTGACTCAGTGCTTTCAGTAGAGCTAAATCATTTCTACAGATTTATTATCTCCTTTGTGACATCCTTGCAGTCTTTGCCCATTTTCAGATCAAAGTTAACACCCTCATGCTGTAATAGTGGATGTCTAGAGTACAAATTTGTGGACAATTCACAGGTCTGTCTTGCTGATGAAACTCTATCAGATATGTTTTTAATGCTCACATGTTCGTTCTACCTGTTGCCATTTGTACATTTCATAGGCTGTATAAATAGGCTTCCTGAATATTTCTTGTTCAGCAACATTTACAAATATTTTTCAAATGGTAATAATGTGTGCTTACTATTTTTAGACAGTGAAAAACAATGATACCTAATGAAAAAATAAAAAATGGTTATTGCTATGCGCTTAAATGTAATGTGCTCAGAGGTAGATTTGACCCTGAAGTATTATGTAACAATTCTAAAACATTTAAGTGAGTGATGATCAATGCATCTAAATGTGCATACTGCCCTCTTTTGGTAGATCATGAACTGTAAAAGAGCTCATCTACAGTATACTGCATGTGCATATGTTATTGAATTTCTGTCATAAACAGGATTATTATTTGCATTGCTATATTATATTTATTTTTTAATTTATTGGCATCTATAAGTCAATGAAAGGTTTTTAGCATTCACTGAACCTTTCCATTGCAGGTTTCTTAATAGTTGGAAAATGTTCTACATTGTAAAAACTGCTTGGTTTCACACACTCGATTTGTGTTGGGACTACATGAAGGAATTAAGTTAACTTATTAGTTTTTACAAATTTAGGTGTATTGAACATAAAACAATTAAGTTTTGTGCAGTGGGTAGCGCTGTCGCCTCACAGCAAGAAGGTCACTGGTGCGAGCCTCAGCTGGGTCAGTTGGCATTTCTGTGTGGAGTTTGCATGTTCTCCTCGTGTTCGCGTGGGTTTCCTCCGGGTGCTGCAGTTTCCCCCACAGTCCAAAGACATGTGCTATAGGTGAATTGGGTAAGCAAAATTGTCCGTAGTGTATGTGTGTGAATGGGAGTGTATGGGTGTTTCCCAGTGATGGGTTGCAGTTGGAAGGGCATCCGCTGTGTAAAACATATGCTGGATAAGTTGGCGGTTCATTCCGCTGTGGCGACCCCTGATTAATAAAGGGACTAAGCCAAAAAGAAAACGAATTGTGTGGTTTCAGCTCATTTTAAATAAGTAGTTTAAACAAACAGAAAACATTTGTTTAGTGTTTGATTAAAATGGTCTTCACACAATGAAGGGTTCTTTGGGCAACCAAAAATGGTTATTCTGTATAGCATAACTTTAACTTACTTATTTTTAAAAAGTGTATTTCTTTTACGTGTTTTTATTTTTATTTTATGTGAGTTTTGTGTATTCAGTGTGTATTAAAGTATAATGTGGTTATTTGTGTGTAAACATCTATTGAAATGTCAGGAAGAAATGTATGTTGGAACATGTGTATGTGTTATGTCTTGCCCTAACGTGGTTCCATTTATTAATATTTTAATATTTTATGTCAACGTATCTGCTGTTTTCTGCTCATGTTCTTAATATCACATTTTGCTTTCAATGTTGGGGCCTAACATGTCATGTGGCATTCCATGAGATTAACCTTTATTTGTAATTCTCTTTGGTACAGCAGTACTTTTATGAAGCAGAGGTCCTTTATTTGTGAGAAGGTATGTGATTAAGGTAAAAAGAAAAAAAGTTAATTTACACCACAGACTGTATTGCATATTGTAGCTTCAGCATGATTTAATGATTACAATATAAGGAAATAAATCATATATCAGATGAATAGAATTGCATGTATAAGATTTAATTACTTCACAGCTTCCATTTACAGTGCAAATTAGTTCCCCCTACATCAACCCAGCCCCCCATAGGCATTTGTCTTCTAAGAAAGGTCAGTCAGCCAATTTCTTGATGAGTAACCTTAAATGTATAAATAAAACATGAGATTTTATGGGACATACCCAACATAAATGCCCTTGAGTGGATAGTTCTTATGCCCATTCACACCAAGGAAGATAACTATAACTGGTAACAATACTGGTCCACCCCAGCATTCAATGTTGTTTCTATAAAATAAACACTACAGTTTTGTCTTTAAATGCTTGAGCTCTTTAAAGATTCAGATTTTGCAGTTCATTCTGATATTACTTGTTTTTATCATTCATATTCTTAGGAAAAAACCTTTTGATAGTAATTTCCATAACATTGTTTCTCATTGTGCCATATTTGTTGTGGTGCTGACTATTCAATTCATTTTCTATATTCATAACACTTTTTCATAACTAGTATCTACTTTATTTTCTTTATAGTCGTCGTCCTTGGTGAGACACAGGCAAGAAAAAAATCATCAGTAATTTGCATATTTGTTTTACAATCAACATCAATATAAAGCATACTGCAGTGTAATCGCCATGTGTGAGCAATGTGACTTTAACACTAAATAAAATGCAACCCCAAGTCAGGACAAGACGTTTTAAAAATTGCGATAAAATCATGAATGTGTGATTGATAAATTCTTTTTGACCACTGTGTAATTGTGAAAAGAACAAAGAAAATTGTTCCAATGGTCTTACTCACCAAAAAAAATTAATTCTGTAAATATGATCCACTTTTGATTTTGATGGCTGCAACACACTCTAGAAGATAGATGCATGTTTAGCATAGTGCCACGTCAGTTTTGCTTTTTCTTTTACAAGCAAAAACTTCTTCCCAATCTGACATGATGCATGATTTCATGAAACAACACTGTATATGTGTCTGTACTACTCCAATATCAATCTCTCTCTACTATCTCCATGAAAATGGTACTTTTGCACACATTCCCCAATACCATGACAGACATTTGCTTTTCATTCTTGCAAGTCTGGATTGTTACTTGTGGTTTTTGATTTGACAGTTCTCTCATCCCTTTTGGCACAAAAACGATGTGCCATTGTCCAGTGCTGCTTAAAAAGACCCTTTTATACCCAAACATAAAGCCCTCACATATTACTAGGTCATCAGCATATTGTGGGCTGTTTCAAAACTGTTTAATTTTGATACTCTACAACCTCTTCACTTTTATTTGCCTCTGTTCCAACTTTTTTGTAAGTGCGTTGCAGTAATAACACAGTTTGTCAATTTAAAGGCACAGTAGGCAATTTTCAGCACTAGAGGGCGCATATTCACAACAAACAAAAGGCACAATTTGGTGATGCTGTGACAACTGGACAGCACAAATCACAGTTAATGGAAGAACTGGTCAAATTTTTTATCATGGTAACATGACGCATAGTAAAGCTGAAAGCCATTGAAGCACAATGCGAAATATAGCTAATGAGAGATGTGCACCGCTTGGGATGAAAGCGGTGGAGCTTTTATTACGCCACAGTCGACCGCTTCTGATTCTTCCAGTAGTGATCACGTGTTGCAGAAGTAGTGCTGTTTTATTATACTAAATACATTTTTGGGGTTCTTTTATAATGCTGCTCTATGCGGTCTAATAAAACACACAACATGTTAAAGCATCTTGAGTGTTTTCTATAATACAAGGGTGTGTGACATCATTAGAATGGCGACACAGGACACTGTCCGTGTCACTAGTTAAAATTGCTTATTTCTCTGGATTTAAACATTCTTCGTAACATTTGGGATAATGTAACTACACACTGTACTTCAGTAAAATATATAACACTGTTGTAGTGGTTTATGGATATTACATATTGTGCCTTTAATCACAGATTTAATCAGATTTTGTTTTCATAGCATTTCACAAAACGTCCCAACATTTTGGAAACTGAGGTTCCATAAACAAATGAAACACACATTAACAACATGATTTATGGTGCACTCTCTGGTGCGTCAACAGGCTTCTCTTGTCTTTAAAGGTCTTCTTACACAGTGTGCAGGTGAACGGCCTTTCTCCAGTGTGAATGCGCTCATGCACTTTGACTTGCGAAGACTGTTTGAAGCGTGTGCCGCAGATGGAGCAGGCGTACGGCTTTTCTCCTGTATGTACTCTCTGATGTATCTGAAGCTCTGCCGTCCTGCGAAAGCTCTTTCCACACTCAGAGCAAGGAAAAGGTCGTGATTCACTGTGAGTGTTAATGTGCATTTTCAGTTCAAATGAGCGGCGAAAACACTTTCCACACTGAGTGCAGGAGTAGGGTTTCTCATCCGAGTGAGCGCGCTGGTGACACCTGAGCAAATATAAGTGCGTGAAGGACTTTCCACAGTCAGGGCAGTGATGGTGCTTCTCTCCTTTGTGACTTTGCTGGTGCTCTTTAAGTTGACAGACTGCACTGAACGTTTCCGTACACAGGCTGCAGTGAAATGGTTTGTCCTCTGACTGAGGCGGCTGGTGCTCTTTTAGCCTCCTGCTGTCGGTGAACGTCTTCTTGCATATGGTGCATCCATAAGGCTTTTCTCCAGTATAAATGCGTTTGTGTGCGATCAGATTGGGGTGTCCCTTGAAGCGCTTCCCACACACGGGGCACACATAAGGCCTCTCTCCTGAATGAACGCGCCTGTGAACTTTAAGTCCGCCCAGCTGGCAGAATGTTTTTCCGCACTCTTTGCACTCGTAAGGTTTTTCACCAGTGTGAGTTCGTAAGTGAACTCGTAATGCTCCGGATGTAGTAAAGGCCTTCCAACATTGTGAGCACAGGTATGGCTTTTCCCCCGTATGAACCCTTTGGTGAATCGGCAGATCTATAAGTTGCTGGAAACCCTTGTTGCACTCAGGGCAGTGACGTTTTTCCCCTCGGTGAAGCCTACGGTGATTGGAGTAGGAGCCTGACTGAGCAAAGCTCTTGCCACATTCAGAGCAGTGGTAGGGTTTTTCTCCTGAGTGAACACGCAGATGTACTTTCAGTTCAGAGGGCCTGATAAACCGCTTGCCACATTCTGGACAACCATGAGGCCTCTCTCCTGAATGAACCAGTATATGTCTTTTAAAGTGAACTGAGGTTTTGAAGATTTGTCCGCATTTAGCACAATGGTGATTTGCTCTGTTAGCACGGACTCCTGTTTTTCTGCACTTTCTTGAGCAGCTCCTTTTTCTTGTAGCAGTTTCTAAAAGGAAAACAGTGGGCATGTAGCATGCAGGGAGTGTAACATACCAAATAAAACATCCTAACAAATGCTGTTGTTTTTATCATTATATTTATCAAATTCTACACAAAATATTAAACAGCACAGCAAATCTTTGGTTTTAACTAGGCCCATACTGAATCTGCACCTGCAGAAACCTCTGAAGATATCCGCAGATTTTGAGCCTATCATTTAGTCTATTTATTTATTTATGTAAATGTATATATATATATGGGCAGCATGGTGGCGCAGTGGGTAGCACAATCGCCTTACAGCAAGAAGGTCCCTGGTTCGAGCCCCGGTTGGGTCAGTTGGCATTTCTATGTGGAGCATGTTCTCCCCATGTTCGTGTGCGTTTCCTCTGGGTGCTCCGGTTTCCCCCACAGTACAAAGACATGCAGTACAGGTGAATTGAATAAGCTAAATTGGCCGTAGTGTATGTGAGTGTGTGCAAGAGTGTGTGGGTGTTTTCCAGTGTTGCGTTGCGGCTGGAAGGGCATCCGCTACGTAAAACGTGCTGGATAAGTTGGCGGTTCATTCCGCTGTGGCGACCCCTGATTAATAAATGGACTAAGCCGAAAAGAAAATGAATGAATGAATGAATATATATGTCTTATTAGATTATTTTTGTACAAAAACTTACTGTACATTTGTTTGCCAAATAAGTGGCAATTAAATTCTCTTTAAAAGTTTTTTTTTCATGTGTTATGTTCTTAGCTCCTATACTCTCAAAATCATTCCTCATAAATCCAGATTTTTATTTTTTTACAAAATTCTGCAAAGCAAAAAAAAAAAGTCAACAGATTCCATCTGGCCCTGCTTATAGTTAACGTTTTGATCACCAAATAAACATATTAAAAGGTTCGTTTATTCAAATTAACAATTAGGCTGAAAATTCAGCCTTGACAACAAAAAATGTTGACACAATAAAAAACACAATATAACACAAACATTTCTTCACAATATGATTCATAACAGATATTCAGTGTGACCAGTTATTTAACCAATATAAATGTTTATTTGCTCACCACAATTTTCAGCCTCCTCTCTGTCTCTGAGCAGGGTTTCTGAGTCATGGAGGACTGAATCCTGGTTTGCTGGACTCAAATCTGAGGCTTCTTCATCCTTCACATCAGCAATTTTTTGCAGCTCCACACAAATGCTAAACACACTGGGGTGATTTGAAGATGGTGGGAATGGATCTGATTTTTTTTCACTCACCTTAATAACTAGGCAATGAAATTAAATACAAAACACACATAAACAAACTGGCATTAACCAAGTTTGTTTATCGGGACAGGCGGAATCACTCACAAGCCTCTTGGTGTTCAGATGTATTGGTCAGTATCTCTATTGCTGCCAGAAGAACATCCATGCCAGATACTGCTGCTGTCCGTCTGTCAAGTGGTCAAATGCTGAGGCTGAAGCAGGACCATATTCTCCTCTTGACCCCCAACACTCTGAAAATCAAGTATGCGTACATTTTAATCGCATTATTTGTGTTTACTTAAAATAAAAGCTCCAGAATTACAGGTGAAACTGTCTAGTGAGAACTGCATGACATTTACCGCCCCAGCAGCTGCACATCTACTACCACTTAACCCACTGATAATAATAATTAACGCCGATGAAACCAAATGTGAACAGACTCGAATTGCACAAGTGTCGTTTTGTTATAGTGGATAGTCCTGAGAGTGTTTAACATTTACTTCCTACTTCTGCGTTTTGCGGGTTCTCGTAAACCAACTGGTTTACTGTTGACATATTCAATTAAAGGTGACGAGGTGAAGGCATTTCTGCCTGAGTTTCACATTGACGTTATATGCTTTTTTTTACGATAGTATTTAAATTAAAGAAGTATTTCATAAACTAAAAATACCCTGATATTATCTATTAGTTTGTGTCTGTGTTTCCAACTTTCAAATCTGCATCTGACAAATCTATCTACATTAGATGTGTGCATATATGCTCTACCTGAACGTTCATTATAACAACTGTATTGATTTTTTTTTTTATCTTACATTCATTTAATTAAGAAGGAATTAATTAAGAAAGATAACTTTTAAACTTTAAACCAAAACAATATTAGTCTTCAGGGACAGTTCACTCAAAAATGAACATTGCTGTTGTTTTACTCACCCTTAGGTCATCAAGATTAAATGACAGTTCTCTTTTTCATGTTAGATTTTTTTTTCATTAGAATATTTATAAAACATTAGAACAGTGTTATTTATTTTTGCTAACTTAATGTACTTACCCTAAATGTTTCAAAGAATGATTAAAATAAGCATTTTAACTAGTGACGTGAACCGTGTCCTGGGTCACCATGCTAATGGTGTCATATTCCCTCAATTTACAGTTTGGTTTTATAGAAAACGAAAACACAGAAGACGCTTTAACAGTGTGTTTTATCGGACTGCACAGAGCAGCATTTTAACAGAATGTTAAAAATGTTTTTAGTATGATAAAACAGCACTGCTTCTTCTTCACATGATCTTGAGAGGAAGTGGTCGAGTGTGGCATAATAAAAGCTATGCTGCTTTCATGCTGCACCATGCAATATTCGTCTGTCATCAGCAATTGCTTCAGTGGTCTTGCTTTGACAGCTTTCAGCTTTACTCTGCTTAAAACTACCATAATAATAAATGTTGAATATTCCCGTAGGATGTAATGAAGATGACAACTCTCTTGATTCCACAATGAATAGGTGCCCTCTAGCTGTGAAAATTTCTGTGACTTTAAGTAGAACATTAAAGACGGTTTTTACCTGAAATTGTGGTCCTTGGTGATTTATGCTTATTCATGCAAGTCAAAGGCTACTGGGACTATCAAATATACAGGCCTCCACAAAGCACATGTATCATTTGCAAGATGTAGACTATAATAAAAAGTTTTTTTCATTAGAAAAACATCTTCTGTCTACAAAGATCTGGTTGGCCATACGTTCTGTTCATAAACATTTTAAAGACATATTCTAAACATCTATTTCTGAAAGTGTAGTTCCAGTTCTTGATTCTGACTGGTTGAGCCCTGTTCTAAGCTGTTGGAAATTTCTCAATAAACAGACATTTGTGACTGTTGCTTGGCAACCATACCACTATCAGTAGTAATCTAAATAAACTGTGTTATTTGCTTTGTTTTATTTTGTGAAATATTGCTACCTTTGTAATTACTATTTTATACAAGCAATACAAGCTATGTGAAGGCTTGATTTACAGTGAATGTATAATTCAATTCAATTCAATTCATCTTTATTTCTATAGCGCTTTTACAATGTAGATTGTGTCAAAGCAGCTTCACATAGAAGATTATAGTGAATTGAAACAGTGTCAGTCCAGTTTTCAGAGTTTAAGTTCAGTTTAGTTCAGTTCAGTGTGGTTTAATTTTCACTGCTGAAAGTCCAAACACTGAAGAACAAATCCATCGTTGCACAGCTCCACAAGTCCCGAACCATGCAAGCCAGTGGCGACAGCGGCGAGGAACGAACTTCACCAATTTGCGAAAGTGAAGGAAAAAAAACCTAGAGAGAAACCAGGCTCAGTTGGGCACGACCATTTCTCTTATGGCCAAACGTCTTGTGCAGAGCTGCAGTCTAGGCGCCGGAGGCTGGAGAACGCTGGACGTCCATCTTGGAGAAGCTGCAGATGGGAGAGGTCCCCGGCTGGTGTACAGGCTGGCCCTTCAGGATAATGCGACGACTCATCTGTCACTGGGGTCTTACAGGAATCAGAGCTAAGGAGGTTTTAAATTTGCCCTTAACTGTTTGGGTTTCTTTCTTTATGTCCAATAGGAGATATAGGCCATATAAGTGTATTGCAGATGAGCAGACACTCAGATTTAAGTGTAATATTGCCATAAATATTGTTGCGTGAACAAACCAGTTATATTGTCAGGAGTCAGAGTTATTAATTTTCATTTGCATGAAAATGTTTTTTTTACTATGTTTTTTTGGGTTGGTAGCCATTGACTTTCCTTTAATCGATCACAGACGAGACACATACGAGTTTCAGTTAAAAATCTTTAATGTTCTTCTTTAAAAAACAACAACATCTTGTCACCTACATCTTGTATTGCCTGGGGTGAGTACGTTAAATAACAGCAGGCTTTCATTTTGGCTCCTTTGATATTGCCTCGTTCCCATTCGTTTTCAATTTGTGCTTACCCAGGTGGAGGCAGCATTCGTAAATCAGAAAGCAATTGACCTTGCACCACAGAAGAAGATGATTCTTTGAAATCTTCTATGATTTTTACAGAACTGGAAAGGCAGCTGAAGTCAAATATGCATTTTTGTGATGAGAATCTTCCTGCAGGGGGCGTGTCATGGTCCAAATAAAGTTGTCTTGGTGGTACGAAAGTAACATTTGACTCATAAACAAACAAATACGTAAATACTTGAAGGTAATACTCCAATATTTCAACTGAGACAAGCTTAAACAATACATTATAAAAAGTAAACTGATCCAGCACATCATCATCCCGTTGGCTTGCTGCTGTTTGAGATCACGTGACCGGCGTCAGTCAGAGGAGGCCGCGCGCAGCTCCAGGCTCTGCTGTGTTTCTGTGCTGTTGCAGAGTTTTCAATGTGGATCACTACATGGCGGTAATAACGCGGAACACTGCGGTAATTATCATTACCTAATGCGTTTACTTTTATACACCAATATTTCCAGCATCTCCGTGGCTCTAGTTAGCACAGGCGGAATTGTTTGCGAAAAGCTTGTCCTCATTTCAATGTTTCTTCAGTCGTGTGTACACGAGGCCTGCATGAAAGCTCGTTAGCTTCTGTTCATTGCTAGCCAGACTAGCCGCATATTCATTCGTGCTTATTTCAGAATTATGATGATTTACCATGTATTGCGAATTGGATACGGATTGTTTTGAGACGCAGATAGTAGTAAGCTCGTGAATCTTGCACCGCTTTGCCAAATCACGGTATTTTAACAGCTGTAATCAGTTAGCTCCTCTGCTGCTGTGGTGTACTAGCACAAGCGCGCCACTGCCGTGTCTATAACCTCTCTTTGTTGATATAGAGCCGGTGAGTGCGTTGAACCTCTCAGGTCACCGTTATTCCAATTGTGTGTATACACTAAGCCAAATATGTTTAAAACTATTAGCAAAGCAAGCGCAAATGGAGGTTTCTGTGAATGGTCCAGTTATTCCGGGTTGCTTATGAGGTTTTTAGTGGGGGCACTCTTTAGTGTTAATACTGATGCCTCGTGAGTCCGGTTTATGATTGACTCAGACTGTAGCAGTTTTATCTTGCAAAAAAAAAATCCAGAAGCAAGTTGAACGTTAAAGAGTTTGCCGTATTTAAGCACCATGTTTCTTTTCAGGATAAATAATGAATTTTAATGACTAGCAGTTGCTTTAGGGGATAGTTTCTCCCAAAAATAGAAATTGTTCTATTATTATTATTTTAAGTTTACTACAGACTGTGACTTAAATTGCCTCCGTGGAACGCAAAAGTAGATTAACGGCGTTAATGCAAATAGTTCCTGTCATTATTGCTGTAGTTTTGTGTGTGTGTGTGTGTGTGTGTGTGTGTGTGCTCTGTGGGAGAAAGTGATTCCTTTAAGCTCTTTTCATTGAACTTGTACAATGATTTAATCTAAATGTTGTTTATTTTCCACGAACCACAGATCACTGTAAAATTGTGAGTGCTTTGCAAACAAGTCTTCACTGGCTTCACGATCCTGGTTGGCATATAAGGTTCGCCTCATAGGTAAACTGCAGTTTTTTTACCTTCTCTTTCTTTTCTTTATGTGACTCTTGACTTGGAAGATGTTATAAGTTTACATGTGCAGGTACTGAGTAAACTGATAATCTGGTTTGGAATTTCACCTCATTATGCGCCTCCTTTTTCTTTCCATGTCCATTGTATCACTTTCCCAGTGAGGCAAAGGTCTGATGATGGAGAATGGACAAGGCACAGGGTCAAAGCTTGGATTACCGCCTCTTACTCCTGAGCAACAGGAGGCGCTACAGAAGGTAAATAATAGATCTTTGTTTTACTATAATTCTGGGCTTTTTTTGTTGTTGTTGCATGGTTTTCCGTTTCAGATTACACTACTTCTGGGATTGCCGTTGTGTGCACACTACACAATGGAACGGTGACCCAGACTCACACATTGCACACCTTTTTAAAATAAATGATTGCTGACATTTCTGCCTGGTCTACATTCACTGTTGCACAAACAAACGCAAAAAGTGATATCAGAAATCATGTAAGATCACATGAGGCAATCGAAACCCACAAGAAACTTGCAATCCACGTGGTCTGTGCAATGATATGCCATGAATAGACAAAATAGGGCAGCATGAAGTAAATGTTGATTTGGAGAAGCCATGTTTGTTGATGTTCTGTTGCAGGTCTGACTCCTGCCCCTGAACATCCCTTTGCATCATATCATACTCTCTCGTTGGCTTTAGGTTTTTGCCAGTGTATTTTTCTGTTTCACACTTCAGAACTCCAAGTAGTGGAGGCTTTCAGATTTTTAGGTAGTGAAATATCTCAGTCATTGGCGATTCACATGTGCTAGTCTCAGATTGTGTGTTTGTCACAGTTGTTAATGAGATCCGTTTTGTGATCTCATGCAGTTTTCTGTTATTTCCACCAAACAGCCACAGGGGAAAATTGGTGCTGAAGTTCCCTAGCATTTGACTCCTCTGACCAAAAGGGAGGATGGGATCGGTACAGGTCACAAGCCGAATTCCAGCCTGCTTCAATTGTGTCAGAACTTGTGTGCTACTGCTGTGTCACAGCTCTGTCTAAAAATAGATTCTTAATTGAAAGAGTCAAGGCTGCAGGATGCTGCTTCTCTGTAAGTCAGATTAGAGCGTTTTTGATTTTGGAGACAGGAGACTACATCCATTCTGTTGGCCGCTTTAAAACGTGACCAGAACTCACCAATAACAATCTCCTTCAGTTTGTTGTGTGAAAAAATTCCCTCAAAACAAGCATGTGCTCCATTGTGGTGAGCTCATAGATGAAGCAGGTGAATTCATATGTCCTCCTTGCTTATTATTTGCTCTCTTTTTTTTTAGGCTAAGAAGTATGCCATGGAACAGAGCATCAAGAGTGTTTTAGTGAAACAGACCATCGCCCACCAGCAGCAGCAGCTCACAAACTTACAGGTGAGCTCATATGATGATTTAATTATGTAGAATACTATAAATGTATTATCTTTTAGTTTGACCTTGAAACAATTGATGCTTTTTTTGCAAACTAGTAGTGTTTCTAAAGCTACTTAGTTTTTATCATGTAAAGGGTTCGGTCATTTCATCAATATAAATCATACACAAGCCTGCAAAAGCGGATCTTTTAGTTTTCAATCTAAATTTCTGTTGATAAAATATTGAGTGCTATTTATTCATTATGGATTTATAAATATGAGATGTGACAAACAGACTATTCATAATGGCTAGGTTTTGCCCCTCAGGAAGTCTGTGCATATTTTTTTTCTTTCTTCTTCACACATCACAAGTCTCGTCAATGCTCTTTCTGTTTTGTCAGATTAGCCTCAGGGTTAAATTGAAACACTTCACTAAAATGATAACTTGTGCATTATTTGTTTGCTTTCCCTTTCTGCTAGTTTATTTGAGGTCTGATATTTCTGGTTCATACTTGTTACTGCTACATGTAGATTAAGCATGCTTCTTTTTGATCAAAATCTTCAAATTTAGCAACTGGACACATGCTATATACTGCACAACCAAGCAGACCCTGAAGAGTCAACGACAGATGAGTTAACCAAAGAGACCCAGTGCTCAGTTTATTTGTAGACTGAGCAACCGAACTGTTACCTTTGCTGAAAGTAAAACCAGTTAGTATCTATAGCTTAATTAATGTTTGTCAAATTGAGTGGGCGGAGTTTAAATTTGAGTTCGAAGGCATTGACCAGTCAGAGAGACTGTCTGGAATACTATGTCTGTCTGCAAAAGAAAAAAGAGATACCTAACCTTTTTCAGCACTTTTCCATCTTTACTGTGTTTCAGATGGCAGCAGTGACAATGGGCTTTGGAGATCCTCTCTCATCTTTACAATCGGTCAATAGATTAATTAACTATTATTTACCTCCTGTACGCATTTTGGCATAATGACCGTTACCCTTCTTTAACCGGCATTGGCCTGATAACACTAGACATTTGCGGCAGCATATTTAAAAAGCAGACATGGCTTGAATGAAATGTTTGTTTTTGTCACCCATTTCATTGAGCAGGATGCAAGCTGACACAACACGACCTACCTCCAAAAACCGATTGTACAGTTTCAGTGTAAATGAATGCCACGGGAGCTGTTAAATCACCACAGCAGAATAGAAGATTATTATATCGACTTTTAATATGACCATTACAAAGGACACTCATAATTTACTGCAAGTCCATTCCATATTTGTTTTCCTTATGCACTGCATGGCCACCCGTGTGTGTGCCCTCATTTCACTGCTCTTTTTTGGAAGTTTATTCTTCAACCTGAAGCTCCATGTGTCGTAAAAAATCTTGCGGGGATTGTGTGTGTGAGAGTGTTGCGAATGGTGTGTTTGGTGCATTTCTCCTTTGTGAATATGCTGTGGCATATAAATGTCATCTTTGTCTGCTGTAAAAGAAAAAGAGGGCTAGCGGTCACTGCGACAATCCAAATTGAATCTGCCTAAACTTTGAGCCTTGTGTGTAATCGTTTACTTTCGTCATGTGGCTGACATAATTCAAAACTTGAATGATAAATGATGATTTTAAGATGATGATTGTGTTGTTTAGTGTGAAATGGATAGATTTATGCTGATTCTCCCTCAACAGTGATCTAATAAGTAAGTCCAAAAGCTCACCTCATGAAAAGAGAACAAATTTGACCTCAGCTCATTATCCAGGGTATTTAGTGGTGCTAAGGGGTAAACTATTTAGGCTAAGGACAGAAGTTTTAGTCTGCAAGCACACACTAATTTAGGAACGTGCTAGCAGCTCTCTCATAATGGTAAGAAGAGACTGTGCCACATGTTCCTAATTCATGTTTCTGTGCTTGTTGTTAATGGTAAGTGATGCAAGTAATAAATAAGCATAGAGTACCAAAGGGAGTGGGAATTAGCACTAAAGCCAAACTTCAATCCCTTGCTAAATTTGATCTTATTGTCTGTGGTGCTTTGTTTATTTGCACTGGGTTTCATTGTTCAGTAGCCAATATTTTCTCTTGTTGTCTTTTCCTTTCATGACCACCAGGTGGCAGCACAGAGGCAGCGCGCTCTGGCCATCATGTGTCGTGTGTATGTGGGCTCCATTTATTACGAGCTGGGAGAAGATACCATCCGGCAGGCCTTCGCACCCTTTGGTCCTATTAAGAGCATCGATATGTCATGGGACTCTGTCACCATGAAACACAAGGTACGCTTTTAGAGCCTTAAATGGGTTTTCCTTTAGGTGCTCTGGACCCCTAAATCATCCTTGTGTGAGGGACCTCTATCCTCAAGGCATCAGTATAGTTTTTCTCATAAAAAGCCTATTTGTTTTTTGAAATGTTATGAGGCCTGATAGTTTTTCAAAAATGTAGTTTCTATAAGAAGGACCGTTCACACAAAACTGAAAATTCTGTCATTGTTTACTCACCCCCTTCACTGATGAGCTTTTTCTTCTGTTGAACATAAGATGTTATTTAGAAAATTGCTGGAATTTGGCACTTATTCAAATTATTGACCTCAAAATATGTACAAGCATTAGTCAGATTCTTACAGGAAGCTTGTAAACCGTGTACACATTGAATACTCTGTCTCAGGGCTTTGCCTTTGTGGAGTATGAGGTTCCTGAAGCAGCTCAGCTGGCCTTGGAGCAGATGAACTCTGTCATGCTGGGTGGGAGGAACATTAAGGTGGGTTTCAGAAAGCACAGTTGATCTGAAGGGCTCTTTTTCACAGCTCTTTAAAGTGTTTTATTGCTTTTGTGTGTGTTCATGATGCAGAGAGCTGTCAGTACGGGCTGTAGTTTGGCCAGTACCTGTTGTTTGTGTGTGTGCTGTTAAAGTGCTCTTGTCTACTTGTGTGTATTTGTCCTCTAACCCGAATGTGAGAGTATACAATGTCATGCTTCCCCACTGTCACACTGTTTGTTTTCGGAGCTCCGTTTCTCTAGGAGCTGTAACAGCGAGTGTTCGTTTGGGGACAGGCTCTCCTCTGTCCGGGATGTGCTGATGATGGGCTGCGCCTGGCTGGTGTTTGCTTGGCCGCCCCAACTGCAGCACAAATACCACCAACATATAAAAATGTTGTTTTTTAACAATCACAGACACATTATTCATCCATTCTCCCACACTGTCCAGTACTATAGTATAGATGAAGTCAGCAGTTAGCAAACAACCCTACATAGGAGTTCATTTCTTTTGACCACAATAAGCTTGCAGAACAAGAAGTATATAAAGACTTATGCTAATGATAGAACATAATTTTCATGTATTCAAAGGCTAACTTGGCGAAAAGGGTTTCTTATATTAGAAGAGTATTCAGACTAAAAAAGCCTATTCTTTTATTTTATTTTATTTTTTTACTTTCAACTACATGTACATTTACACACACACACATGCTTATTCTTTCATACACTTCCACTTAGTGGCCCCTGTGCTGGTATGTGTACTGTAGGTGGGGCGGCCAGGTAACATTGGACAGGCGCAGCCCATCATTGAACAACTGGCAGAGGAGGCGCGTGCCTACAACCGAATCTATGTAGCCTCTATTCACCCTGATCTGTCTGACGACGATATCAAGAGCGTCTTTGAGGCCTTCGGAAAGATTAAAAGTTGTATGCTGGCACGAGAACCCACCACGGGAAAGCACAAGGGCTTCGGATTTATTGGTGAGCTGGTCTAAAAAAATGATATTTCCACAAGTTAGTTTCTGCCACGGAATAAGGAAAATCAATCACCATCTCATATTTTGGCCTTTATTTTTTTTTACTTTCCACTTGCTACAGAGGATATGCATTGACCTGATTTTCCCACATGAAGATACTTGTACACACCCCCTTGAGTGCTAACATATTCTAAAAAGTAGCTGGCTGTAACAGCGGCAGCTTCAAAAATGCCATTGACAATTATCAGCTTTAATTTTAAATTGACTTGGTAGTTGTGTAACCCATAATGATAGTAACTGTTTGTGTATTTGTTCATATATCAAATTTAAAAACAACTTGAATTAGCCCATTGTTATCCCAAACAATGTAACAGCAAAGTTTCAATGTCTTTTAGGAACTTTTAAGGTTCTTTGCATATGTGTTAGCTTTAGGCAGACCATACAGGTGACTGTAGTGGTATTATTTATGTGTGTGCAAAGCGGTCTTAAATCTGTAACTTAGGACTGTTTGTTCCACCTATAATGAATGATTTTTTTATTAAAGCTGACTGACCAAACTCTGCAATTACATATAATATGAGATGTTAAAATATTTGTGAACAACTTTTCCCCATTTTGGATGCATTATCTTTAGAACTGTGCACTCAAATGTCTGCTCATTTACACTAGTGTGTTTTTGTTTTAAAATGTATATATTTTGTTAAGGTTAGCCCCTATCTTGATCTTTTTATGACGATAGTCTTCTCTGGATGGCAGTATAAACTCCAGTCGGGACGAGAAACATTTTTATTCTAAAACGCCATTTTAAAACAAAAACGCACTATTGTGAATGCTGTAAAGGTGATGTCACATGCATACCCTCTATTCCAAGTTAAAATGATGCAGTTTTTGATGAGAGTTAACATCCCATATCTCTTTATTTAATAAAATATGGGTTGGTTTGTGAGCTTTTTTTCCCTATTCTGGCTAAATGCAGTTGTATTTATTTTGTAACCTTTTCTCAGTTGTGAGATGTCAACTTTCACAGTAGTGTATAGGTGTCTTCAGATTAAAATATTTCCACATGCTTTAATTATGAACATTTCAGGTAAAGAATTTGAATCGTTGCAAACACTTTATGGATAGTGAAATGTTGTATCGATGCTGGCAGTGTTTGCTTTTAAATTGTAAGTGTATATATATGTTTACTAAAGAAAAGCAAAGAGAGTAGAAATGTATAAAAAAACATGTTAGCTAAGACTTGGCTACTTACCTGCTCTCCATTTTATGATGGGTAGAATATGAAAAGCCTCAGTCATCGCTGGATGCCGTCTCATCTATGAACCTGTTTGACCTCGGTGGTCAGTATCTGAGAGTGGGCAAGGCTGTTACTCCTCCCATGCCGCTGCTAACACCTACGACCCCTGGAGGTTTGCCCCCTGCTGCAGCTGTGGCGGCCGCCGCTGCCACCGCCAAGATCACTGCTCAGGTGAGTCTTACAGCTTAGATTAGACTGAACACTGAGTAACTTTTTTAAGGAAACCAAGACATGGTCAATTTCAGAGGGTAAAAGTGATGTTGAAGTGCTGATGTATTTACAAATGCATAAGGGTTAATGTTTTGAAATGCTTTCAGCATATGCTATCTAACAATGTCCATTTTCTTCTCAAACCAGATCTGGCAGAAACCAGATCTTAAATTTGGCCTTTCATATTTGTTATTGTTTTGTTTCATTATTGTTATTGATTCTTTGCAGGAGGCTGTTGCTGGGACGGTGCTGAGTTCTCTTGCTTCACCAGCTCACATTCTCAGTCAGCAAATGGGCCTTCCACAGGCCGTACTAGCTGCCCAGGCCCCTGGCATCATCACAGGTCTGTCAACCATGATGTGTGGCAATGTTTCCGCCTGGTATTAATGCGTTTTCAGTGATCCGATCACAAGTGGGCAGTCCAGATGCTTTATTGTTTCCACCTGCAGTTAAAAGCATCTCGGGTGACCTCTTGTGTTCAGATTTGACAGAGACCCTGCCCTTTCATCATGCTCTACATCACTCTGTTGGAGCATTTGTGTGAATGAACCCCTTAAACCATTTACCACAATCCATGAATTTACACGTCATGTACCTTGTCCACATGTTAGCTCAGTAGTGTGGCTGATTGAATGTGGTCAACCATATGAGCATTAACACTACAAAAGCAATTCAGTCAAATGCATTTTTGATGTGTTTACAGCTGTATTTAGTATTGTGCACTTTCGAATTGACTAAATTGCATATTAATTGGATAGTTTACCTAAAAATGTTAATTGTCATAATTTATTCACCCTTCACTTGTTCAAAATCTTTCTTTCCTCTGTTGCACACAAAAGAATAGTTTGATAAATAAAATAGTTTGAAATATTTTGATAAATGCTGGTTTCTGGTACTCATTTTTTTTCTTACTATGGAAGTCAATGGGTCCCAGCAAACAGAATTTTTCAAAGTGTGTGTGTGTGTGTGTGTGTGTGTGTGTGTGTGTGTGTGTGTGTGTATGTATGTTTTTGTGTGCAACAAAAAAAGAAGCTCAAAAACCACGAGATAGTAAATGTGAGGTAATTTTCATTTTTGGGTGAACTATCCCTTTAAAACCCAGTGGAAATTGGACCTCTGAATGAAATGAATTGAATTGAATTCTGAACCCCTTAGAAGCTTGTTTACACAAAAGTACATATTTGTTTCAATAAACATTTGAATATTTTCAGACCAACAGAAGCATTTGCATGTTGTTGTTGTTGTGACCAATGTGAGTAGGTATCTATTTTCAATTTTTACTGGCCAACCATTGAGATTTGTAATTCTAGCCATGTAGCTACTGCTGTTAGGCAAAACTATAGCTAATTTCTCACATAGTCTTTACTGGTAAACTACTTTTTGGAGATTGTGTGAACTGGACCTTAAAAAAAAAAGAAGAAAAAACAGCCATTGAAGCAGCACATGCTTTGCGGCTATTAAGGGATCATGAAAATCTGTCAGGTTAAAGATGTTACAATAATGAAGAGTATAAATGTTTCAAGCTGCACTAATAATTATCACCGTCTGTTTTGTAATCCATTTGATAGGTGTGACACCCGCTCGCCCCACTCTCCCTGTAGTCCCCCAGGTGGGTTTGGTCAACCCAGTTCTGGCGTCTCCCCCAGTCACAGCACCTGTTTCTGTGGGAACACCAACATCTGCAGTGCTAATGCACACAGAAGTGAAGCGAGAGGAAGACAGCAGGCGGACTGAAGAAGATCACAGTGCACCGGTTGGCAATGGACAGGACCGTGAACTGGAGCAGCTCAGCGTCAGCGCAAGTGCAGGAAGACAAGCGGCCATTCAGTCCAAGGTTAGACAGCATCACTTTGGTTGTATGTTAAAGGCATAGTTCACTCAAAAATGAAAATTATGCCAACATTTACCCTCCCTTGTGTGGTTTTAAACCTTTGAGTTTCATCTGTTGAACACAAAATATGCTATTTAATAGCACCCATTGACTTCCATAGTAATTTTTCTCTAATATGGAAGTCAAAGGGTACCATCAACCAGCATTCTTGATATATATATATATATATATATATGTATATGTGTGTGTGAACTATCCCTTAAAAGATTAGAGACCCAATTGCAAACATGTCACAGCGCTTGGAGCATATTTAGAAAAATAATTTTAAAAATGACCCAAGCTTGCATCAAACATCTTATTTTGGGCATTATTTGATATTAAATTAATAAATCGGATCTTTTTACTAGGAAGTCTAGTTTATAGCTTCACATGAATTTACCAATTTCTCCCCTTCCTCTCTTTGCTCACGTGCAGTCAACAGTTATGGTGTTGCGCAACATGGTTGGTCCAGAGGACATTGACGATGACCTGGAAGGGGAAGTGATGGAGGAATGTGGGAAGTACGGGGCTGTGAATCGGGTTATCATATACCAGGAGCGACAGGGTGAGGAGGAGGATGCCGAGATAATAGTGAAGATCTTCGTGGAGTTCTCTGATGCTGGTGAAATGAACAAGGCCATCCAAGCTCTCAACAACCGCTGGTTTGCAGGTCGCAAGGTTGTTGCCGAGTTGTACGATCAAGAGCGTTTTAATAGCAGTGACCTCACTGCGTAAGACTGTCCCGAAATGGCCACCGGTCCCGTCTCTTGGCACTCAAACTCAATCAGCTTCCATCACCGCTGCTTGAGATCTGGGCCTCTTTGAATCTTGTAATTATTTTTTTATTGATGTTGATAGTAATAATATTATTGGAACAAATCCCAACAGGAGGATTTAGCTTAGGACAAAAGAACATGCTCCTCATACATTTACTTTGTGTCACCTACTGTGAAAGATTTTTTTTAACAGTCGTTATCATTTGCAGGGTTTTGTTTTCTAATTTTGAAAAAAAAAATAAAAATAAAAAATGCAATTTTCCCCATTCCTACCCCACTTTTTTACAAATGGCAACTTTTTTCTCCACTGACATTGTGTTCAGACTCTAAACATTGTGTTGGTGACATTGGTTCTGGCTTTACCAAAACAATAAATTTCTCTAATATGCAGTGTTGTCTGTCATTAATATAATGGTTGGATCAGCTTGGGGATCAGATAATTGTCCTGACGCACACCATAGTATATTACACACAGTAGAAAAGACATGGAAATTAAGAGAGTAGCTGATGGTTTTGAAGGTGATGATTTGATTTGATCACAAAATTAACACACACAAAAATGTAATGAATTAAAATTGAAAATGTAAATAAATAACTAGACTTACTACTTTTGGATATTTCTTATAAAAAATATTTTTAAAGTTTTGACCAAGATTTAAACAAGTTAATCTGCCTGTCTCTACTATGTTTTCAATTTTATGTAACAGTGAATATTGTTAAAATTATTTGAAAAACTAAGTTGGTAAAAATGGTAATTTTACGTGTTTTTAATTATTTTCATTTATTTAAGGGGAGGCGGTCTGATTCTTAATGTATGAAAACAAATAACTTTTGCCAAAGGACACATTTTAAACTAAAATAATGGTAGTCAAAAATATTGTGTTAGACTAGGAGGGGGGGACAAACAGTTGGATGGATGCACGAAGTTGAGAAAGACACAGGGCAAACTATTTTAAGTTTAAAAAGCCCGTAAGACAGAAATAAAAGAAACGTCTCAGGAATAATATTGGGGGAATATACTCTGAATGAGCATCCACAAGGCGGCGCACGAGCTTTAGCCAAACTGCTCCTCTCCTGTTGTCCTACTGGTCCTCCTCCAGACTCCTAGAGGTCGCCATCCGGAGGAGCGGCAGTGCTGAGTGTTGTGTGGATCTGCGTGCGAGAGGCGCTCAGACAGACTCACAACAGCGAGGTGGAGCTGGGGATGGATCTGCTGCTGGAGCGTTACTTAACTCAGCACCTCCACACTCTCGCCTACAGGAGCAGGAAATTCCCCGGCAGATAAAGCCCAGGAGGAGCGTCGCGCGCATCCTGCAGTGAACCATCTATATGAGGAGGACAGAGGGATCTGAGGCGGATCAGTCCGGGCTCGATATCAGGACGGGTAGTGGAGGAGCACAAAGCCGGTGGAGTGTCTCTGGAGCGGGTGCGATCAACCCAGCCCCCCACACACATATACACTCTCACAACCGGCCTGCTGCTCTTAGCCTGTTGCTGCTGCTGTGAGTGTGTGTGGTTTCAACGCGACGGGCCCTCTCTTATCGCACATATCTCAGCGACACACACGTCTGTAAGAGTTTAGAGTTGTTTCGTCTTTGTTTAGAGGCTGCCTGCTGTATTTTGTTGCGGTCGTCGGACTACTATAGCGCTCTGCAGCTGGCTAATCAGTTAGCTGTAGCATTCCGTCGTGTGTTCAACAGCCTCACGGGCACGATGTAGTTTGCTCATTAGATCTCATTTTTTTATCACAAGACGAAACATGTTTGATAAAAGGGCGCGTGACGTGAACCGACGAGTTTGTGATATTTAAACCGCGCATTTTCTACATGGTAACGGCTAAGCGGAGTCACTTAACGTCGTCCTGTGCGACATAATCTCGTTTAATTCTGCTGCAGACAGTTGTACAACACCTAAAATGCAAGTGTTGTTGATTTCATTTCGCTGGTGGTGAACCAAACTGTGATCTGTTAAGAATGAGGAGATACTGAATGAAAAGCCCTCGTTTACTCTGACTGGACGAGTCATCTGGATGTCTCCTGCCGTCCGTGGATTTGGTGGACACTTGCAGGATAATCGTTCACACGGGGGCTTTGATTGGTTTGCTTTTGGTCGATAAAATCCGCGGCTCCACCATCCTGAATCTCCATCGTTTGGCTGCCTAATTGAGTCCCCGATGCGGCGGGGCTGAGCGCGCCCGGGACATGCTGAAGTGTATCCCGCTGTGGCGGTGCAACCGTCACGTCGAGTCTGTGGATAAACGGCACCGCTCGCTCACTGCGGTGCCCGATGAGATCTACCGCTACAACCGCAGTCTGGAGGAGCTGCTCCTGGACGCCAACCAGCTGAGAGAGCTGCCTAAGGTGAGGCACTGCCATGTCCCGTCACTAACACCTCTTGTGCGGCTTATTAAGTGTCTCTCGGCCTGCCACCTATAAATTATGCATACCTGTTGTTGTGAGGTTTTGACGCGTAGATGTGCCTGGTTGAACTCCAGGACTGATAGACTTCATGGTCCATAGAAATCTTGATGATGTAGGGTTCACGGTATGCTTTAGTTGTGTTTGATTTCATTGATCACATGATGATTAATTGGTGGATTATGGCAATTTCTGTCTATTACTAGTGTTTGAAAAGTCGTTTGCAGTGGCAGAATCAAAATTTTTGTTGTAGTTTTGTTTGGAATACACTTGTAAAAACATTAAAATGTGTCCGCTGTTTAAAAAAACTGTTGATAATATCGTGCCAATCAAAAAAAGGAAAGGAAATGCATTGAATTTGTGCTGTATAAAGAAAATGTCTCTTCTGTCGAGTTACTTTGGACTGGGTCAGGGTGACATAGACTAACAAAATATAACAAATCTGCATTTTGTGAACATTTATTTGTATAACTAAATCTCTTAGTACAATTAATCTGAAACAGTCAGGCACAAAAAAGCATGTGATGTTTTTTAAGGGTTTAGGGAACAAGTTATAAATGAACAAACTCCTCTCTGAAAAGCTTCATAATATATTCAGGAAATATTCAGGAAATATTCTGTTCTAAGGGTGAAGCAAGAGTTTTCTAAAGCACGTACATTCTTGCAGTCAAATTCTGCACAATACATTGAATATTGCAATGTAGGCTACATATTGCAATACAATTTAATGCAAGAATATCTTTGTGTGCCTGCCATTAACACACTCACTGAAAGACTTTTCAGCACAATCAGGCAATGTCAACACTCACCTCTGAAACCAAGCAGAGTGAACATGCCTTTTTTGTGTCCAAAAATCTGTAATAATATTATGGATGCTGAAATAAGACTTAAGAAGAAAACAATAAGACAGCAAATAAGTAACTCCACTCTGTTTCAAGTGTTTTTTTTATTTACCTGATTTTTCTAGATGTTTTCAGGTTACTAAAACGTAAGCAGTGGACCAAATAGTTTTTATGCTGATTTGTTTGTTTTAGAGAGAGATGTTGCTGACTTGGCTTTGAATCAAATCTAAGACCGTCTACATACAGTAAACATAAACACATAAGGGGTGTTTTTTTGTTTTGTTTTTTTGCCCTGGGCATTTATGCCCGTTCGTAAGAGTCACGAGAGACTGTTGGTTTGTTGCCAGAGCTAACATTCGCTGAAGTTCACTGATAGCAAACAAGCTCGATTCAACATTTAAAACTACTGTAAGCTGTTGACAACTGCCGCCCAGTCATTTTAGAGCTCTAATATAGTCTATACAATGCCAGGACTGTTGGCATTGCCTCACTGGCAGAGGACTTGAGCCATGTTAGCCATTCTACAGTCAGCATTGCTAACAGAGTCAGACAGAAAGGCACAAGATCCCCTGACCGTGATGTAGAATAGCTGATCCGAGTGGACAGGTCAGGCCCTGAGCTCGGAGGCCTGTGAATATGTGTTTATGCTCTGTTCAGACAGTTGGCATATGTCGTCCCCTCAGCCCTGTGGCAGAAAGAGAGAGAGAGAGTGAAAGAGAATAAAAACAATCAGGCAGCTCATATCTGAAAAAAAAAAAAAAAAAAGAGTTCTGGTGCATTAGAAGTAGTCAAATGATCTGTTTCATCATTGATGTCAAGCTTACATTTATGAGACCTTGTTTTCACAATGTTTGATGATAATTTAACACAGTAAGTTTTATTGAGATTTTATCATTTTTTCTTTGGGTTACTGAAGCAAATTTCAGAGCAAATATGGTAATGTGCTGCCCTTACGTCTCTTATTTTATAGACTTATAATCAGGGATGGGCAAAAATACATTGAAATGTATTTTAAAATAAAATACCAAATACATCAATTTTACATGTATCAAAATAAACTACAAAATACAGCAGCCACAAATGTATCAAAATAAAATACTGTGTTTTTTATTTTGAAAATACTACAAAATACTTTTACAAGGGCGCATGACATTTCTTGCAAACCTTCCATTAATGGGCATATTTGATCAGTCCCTTCACCATCAAACTGATTCAGTAAAGTAAACAGTGTTTGACAGCAACAGAGTTTCTCTGAGCAAGTTTAATTCAGCTTCTCTGCCAACTCATTTACCTTTACTGTACATGAGGAGGTATTCATAAACTTGTTTCTCTTTCATTTTAGTATAAATGTTGTACAAATTTCACACAGAAAGTCCCGTCTTGAAGATGATCTCTTTAATCACATTATCATGCAGATAATGAGTTGGACTATATATCTTCATTGTATTTCCATCTATTGAATGGCCAGTAAAATTGATACCATCTCTTAACAGTCTCATATTTTAAAAGGGTGTTATATGAAGAGGTTATTTGAATTTTTTGTTCACATCATGTTTTTTTAAAATCTATTTTTTGCAATTGAAATCTTCAATACTCAATGTAAAAACATGATTTCTGAAAATTACTAAAATATCCAGTTTTAGTAATTTCCATAAATCATGTTTTTGCAAGTTATCTCTTTAATGCATAACATAAAACATGACATCTCTAAAAATGAAGTTATCTGTTTTTGCAAAGTCTGGAGGTTTTGACCAGTATGTATAGACTGGAGTATTATTAAATATTTGTGTCTAATAGACGGTAATGTGCCACTTTGACATCTTTAGACAGACATCTTTCCTCTCCATTAACTATAAAGTGCACCTGCAGATCAAAATTCTGGCATTTGAAACAGCCAATGAAGTATAGGTATCGCCACTGTTGGACTTATTTTTATGTTATTTGTCTTATTGTCTTGGCATCTACATCAGCAGTCCATCCAAAACTATTATTATTTGTGCATTTAACTCATTCTCCCAAGTTTTTTTCAGTTCTTCTTTAACTGGAAGTCTTAGTTTAACCCCTTAGTGAACTCCAGTACACCATCTTTAGGTGTTTTTTATTTCTAAACATCCTCTGCATTTCCACCTGCAGCACTGAGACTGAGAATGATGATGTGCTGAAGGCTCCTCATCCTGTTCTTAAGAACTGATATTTTTATTCCAACTCATTTCTTAAGCAAGGATGCTGATGGCAAATTGTACACTATACTGCCATTATATATTACTGGTCTAGTAATTGTGCAGTATATTATTTTCAATGATTGTTGACTTGCTCTCAAATATACCCATGCCATTTTTCTGTTATTTTCTTTGTGTGCATAATTTCCATCCATACTCCAAGCTATGATGACCTTCTTAATACATTTTCTGCTCCGATCTCAAGCCTATAAGCAAATAGCTGAGAAGGCACCAATCAGAGGCTGCATTTTTATGATGTCATTATGTAGACTTCTTACAAAGTATTTTAAAATACAAGACACTAAAGTATTTTGATACAAAATATGAACCCATTTTCATAAAGCCCATCAAATACAAATTACAAAATACTATTTTGTATTTAAAATACGTATTTGAAATACATGTATCATAAATACTGCCCATCCCTGCTTATAATATATATGCAATGTATTTTTTCAGACTACTATAAATGTGTATAAAAGTCACTTTGTTAAGCTTCAGAGTTAAATAAATTTCAAGTTGCAGAGGTCATTGTCCCATAATGTAATTTGAAAGTATAATAAATAAGCAGAAAAATAGCCGTAATTCCCGAGCTACTGACTGCTGTTAATTAACAGATTTTTTGGACAGATACACTCATGTTCATGAGGTCGGGGTCAGGAATAGTTTTTAAAGAAATGAATACTGCTGTTCAGTGAGGATTCTTGAAATTATTCAGAAATCAATTTTATGTTGCACAAAACGTAATTCAATCTGAAGAATTTGAAGTGTTTTAATTTTGTCAGGGTTTTTTTAGAGACTATTGAAAATGTAGCTTTACCATCAGAATTAATAAAGTACATTTTAACATATGAAAGTAGTGTTATTATTGCATTGCATTTCTGGTCAGAGATTTAAGCAAATCCCAAAAGGAATATGAATTTTTGTGAATTGACTTGTGTCTTTAAAAATAATGGTCAATTAGCTAAACCTTTTAGGTAATATTTGCCGCTCTATATTGTTTCTAATGAGTCCCAGTTAGCTCAGCAGTGACCTTTTCATTTTGAGTCGCGAGTGCTCCACTCCACATTTACTGTAACACTTAGATGGATGGTCTCAGCAGGCCTGAGCCTGTGCTCTTGAGAAGGCCATATGGTGACTCTGTGTGTCGCCGCTCTGCCATGTGCTGTGAGATGGGCTTTAAGCAGCTTACAGCTCCTTCTCCCCCAGACTCACTCTGGACACTCGTTTCTGCTTGTGACACTCTCGCATAATGGCAGATCTGCCTTTCCTCTTTTTTTAAAGACCACTTTACTCAGTAATGATGTCCACGTTTAGCTCCTCGTACGTGGTCATGATACAGGATTTGGGATTAGCGCTGTACCATGACTCATGTTAAAGCTTTTCAGGTCATGACCCTTTGCCATTGGGTGCGACGTGATTTCATGCACTTCAGTGTGTTGGGCTTTATACAGAAAGGGTCATGTGTCGGCTGGCACAGTGATTGTTAAGCAGATGGAAGTTTAGTTACTCTTACAGGTCTTCGAATGCCCCATCCGTTCAGAAAAGCATCCTTATAAGTCTAAAAATAGACAAATTTGAGCGTTTAATGCAGGGCACAAAGCTGGAGGAGGTGTGGGAAACTGCAAAATCAAAAAAAAAATGTTCTGGCAATTTACATTTTAATATAAACACCTGGGTGGCTCACCAAGTGACCTGCAGCCGTTTCCTGGAGTTGGTTTACATGGGAAAACGTTGCTGAACAGTCTGGGAATCGAAGCTCCTGAATTGCCACTTACAAAACTGTGGATTCGAAACTGGCAGTTGTGGGATTCCCCATCACACCCTCCGAAACCTCAACGTGAAGCTTCCACCTTGTTTTGCCATTATGCAATCCCTAATCCTTGCTGTTTCTGTCCCATTGTGTGACAGTGGAGCATGCAGTCGTCACAGTAAATTCCTCCTCACTTTGGAGATGTTGAGCGCTAACTGGATTAACCCAGAATGCCCTCATTCACATTTCCAAACACAGAAATGGCTTTATGTCAGCACAGTTTAATCATTAACAAGTGTATCACAGACACACACACACACACACACACTTCTGTGCTTTACAAGTTTCCTGGGGAAGGTTTGGGAAATGTGAAGTCTGTATGTTTTCCCTGAAGGGTTTGGGAGGGAGAAACACTCTGTGGTTTTGACAGTTGTGGAAGATCTTGTGACGACTTGCATAGTAGGCTCTTTCAGCTAATCTGACGTCTCCCACCCAGCTGCTCATATTAAATGTCCAGGCTTATTATTGTCACTCTGTCGGCATTGTCCTCCATTATCAGCCGCGACTCGTATGACAACTGTGAAGAAAAAGAAGGAAATGTTTATTATACGAAGCTGGAGTTGGAAGTTTTGAGTGAGCAAGAGACTGGTGTTGTTTGTTTTTAGTTCAAGGTTTCAAGCCTTTCTGTTCTTATGGGCACCCATTCAGTGGTACTCTTTCATAACAAATGTCGTCAGAACGATTGGTACAGCATTTGCAGGAAACAAAGCTTTGAACTCTAAATGAATCAAAATCAAACAAGTTTTACTTATTGCCTATAATAGCCTTAAATTGATGGAACTGGAAAAGTGGTTTGTCCAGCTCAAGTATGTGTGTGAGTTTCAAGGAGTTGTTTTAATAATGTTCTTAACACAATGGCTCTTACATGGCTTGAGCGTGTGTGTGTGTGTTGTGGCAGATTTGTGCTGTTCTCTGCAGAACAGGTTTAATCTATGCTGGGCTCCTCCCTGCCCTGCTCTATGCATATAATCCTCATTCATAGACGCCTGTCCAGCAGGTGTTCTCTCTCTTACACTCATGATTGTGCATGCAAAGGGTGTGAAATGATACTTTGACATTTGTATCCTAATGTATCAGTTCTTGATTCATGCTGTTCTGTGGAGAGAAATGACATGCTTAATTTCTTGACCATATCTGTCTTACTGGGAGACTTTAGATTGCTAGTCAAAATCTTTTATTTTTATTTGTATTTTTTATGGCAATTTTGAAGAAAAGGAAAGTTCTTATTTTTTGTTCAAGTATTTGATAACACTTTGTTTTAATTTGTTATGCATGTGTATATAGCAGTAAACTATTGCAAAAATTTTAGTAATCACATTGATTCATTCCGCATAATTGCAAAAATGATACAACATTCCTTCCTGGTGCTAAATTGCTGAACTTTTTTTGGATAATTTTTTTGGCACCCACATGTGTGGGGATGGTTCGGGAGTAGTTTTTACTTTTCACCTGTTGTCAATACTGTTAATGTCAACACTCTTAAATAAGCATAGCAGGAGTCACAGGGTGTGTGTTAGCTTTCACTGCTGATCTGTCTCCTTGATCTGATATTTCAGGCCTGTGCAGTGTTTCGCTCATATTTGCAAGTGAAAATTACTGTGTGTGAATGTGAAAAATTACTGTGCACAGCTGCGTAAACATCATGATTAAAGCTCATGAACTATAATTTCCTAATGATATATCGAAGACTCGATTACATGCTTTTTGTTGTTTCCATTGTCAGAAATACTTGCCAAAAGAGAATATTTGTACCCGGAACTTTATATTTCGTTCATCTTTTTGTTGCTCATAAATATTTTTTAGTTGCGAGTATGAGTTTTCATTCAAAGACCCTGATATATTCCAAACGATAACATTTCGACTTCATTTCAAGCAGAGTTTATTTTGGGATTTCAAAAGCATATTTGGAGCTAATGGGTAGCGTTACTGAAATCAGGTCAGTTTTGGGCCAAATTTGAGGCACATTTCTTGAAACCCTTATTTAATCAAAACTAACTTATTGTCCAGCTATAGCTGATCTCAGTTTTGGTACACTGTTTGTATAGAAGCTGATTTAAGCTGAAGGAAACAGGCCATCTGACCCTATTAGTGCGTTTTTCATGGATTTCAGTAGTAGTAAACCGCTCATTTTGCCATTACTGTACCCCAGCTCAGCATTCCTCCTCTGTGTGGTCGCCTTGGGCCCGATTACAGCTTTCATTCATCTGTAAAAACATGTTTAACCGCTTGTCCCCTTTCTCTCTCTGTTGCACGAGCCGTATTGTACCACTAAGCCCATCCCTCAGGTTTTTTTTTTTTTTTTTTTTGTGGAGTGGAGTGGCTGTCTGCGGCTGTCCTGCTCCTAATGTACAGGCAGTGCTCGCTGAGTGGAGGAGATCTGCCGTCCAGGCCTGTTTATGCTGGAGTGTGCAGTCTTCCTAAAAACGCAGCACCCAGCACAGTGTGTGTGTGTGTGTGTATATATATATATATATACACACACACACACACACACATTTAAGCTCCTCAACACATTTCCTAGTTTCTTAACATTAAAGTAGGGCTGGATGATAAAAATGACCTAAAATCAAAACCTTGATTAATTAAACATTACCTTGATTAAAATAGTTTTTCAGATTAAAAATAGATTAAAATTTTACTTTCATTTGCATACTTTATGTATTTAATTTATTTTTGTCCTCATAAAAGCATTGTACTGTAAATATACTCTCTTAAAGGGGGGATATCTATATTGTAATGAATGAGTACATTTTGTGAATATATTAGTAGTATATTTATTTGTTGAATATTTCAGAACAACTGAAATCACACTGAAAGCACACATTGATTCAAATAAAGATGAGTGAAATGTAATAAATGCTGAAATAGATGCAAATGCAGCAACTATATATATATGTATGTATGTCATTGATTAATCGTTCAGCCTACATTACAGTAATGCTTGAAAATTAGTTGTATTAGCAGCCTTGCTGTGCCGTAACTGCAGCTGTCAAGGGTGTTATAATAATCTTTTGTTACACACTAATTTGCTTAATTGGCTTATTAGGCCGAACATAATCCCTACTTTTTTTTTTTTTTTTTTTTTTTTTTTTTGTCCAGCTTACTTAATTCCACATGCAGTAAACCATTTAAGATGTGTTTGCCAATGGGTTTATGAGAGCATCTTGAAAATAATCAGTAACGCATAGTTCGTGACCTGCCATCTGATTCTTCGAGTAATTCTTAGTGAACTTGACTCAAGCATTCATACTGTTTTGTTAAAAATTTGTTGATCCGTCTGTAAGAATATTTTTTTATTTATATATTTAAAAGATGTCTCTTGTTTTAACCAAGGCTGCCTTTATTTGGTCAAAAATGCTCTACAAATGGAAGTAATTCATCATTTTATATTCATTCATTCATTTTCTTTTCTGCTTAGTCCCTTTATTAATCAGGGGTTGCCACAGCGGAGTGAACCGCCAACTTATCCAGCATATGTTTTACGCAGCGGATGCCCTTCCACCCATACATCCATACACTCTCATTCACACACATACAGTACAGACAAATTAGCTTACCCAATTCACCTATACAGCATGTCTTTAGACTTGTGGGAGAAACCGGGCACCCAGAGGAAACCTGCGCCAACACAGGGAGAACATGCAAATTCCACACATAAATGCCAACTGACCCAGCCGAGGCTCGAACCAGCGACCTTCTTGCTGTGAGGCGACACAAGGCATGCGCTGATCACTCGATGCACAAGTATAATTCAGCCTTAAGGCAAGACAGGATTTGCAAAGAAATATTATATATTATATGATGGATCTATTCTAACTATCTGTGATCCAGCTCCATCTCAAGATGTAATGAAAATGGATTGAATTTTTTTTCGTATTTTGATTATATATTCAGCAGGGTATAATACATGATCTGATGGGTATTTTGAGCTGAAACTTCACAGACACATTCTGGAGACACAAAAAGACTTTTTGCAACTTGTAGAAAGGGACATAATAGGTGCTCTTTAATGCAGTAGTAGATCATTAATCAACTAATATATAAAATCTCTACCATAACATCTGTATTGTTGTTGGGTCTTAACTGACACTATTCCAGTTAAAGTAGAAATTCATTAACTAATGATTGAGGAGCTTCCTTAAGATTATATCAGGAGACAATCCACCGTTTAACCTGATAGACCAACCAAACAAAGACCCGCATTGAGGGATCCTTCACTTAGTTTATAAGCGAATCTGAGAACGGCTTGGTAGTAGGTTTCTTACTCTCTTGGCCTGAGCCCGTTTCGTCTGGTCGCTGTCTTGACTTTCTGCCTTTGCCTTGTTTGCAAGTGAGGGCTTCCCACTACAGCTGTGTGTGTGTGTGTGTGTGTGTGTGTGTGTGTGTGTGTGTGTGTGTGTGTGTGTGTGTGTGTGTGTGTGTGTGTGTGTGTGTGTGTGTGTGTGTGTGTGTGTGTGTGTGTGTATATGTGTGTTCACGCTGCAGTAAAGCTACCCATCACTCTCCTCGCTCTCAGCTTTTTCTCCTGGAGCTCAGACTGCAGAGGACTTTGAGATCACACTGTGCCGAGCCGCTTTCACAGTTTGTTCTCTTTCAAAATTCCCCTTGACTTTAAGTGTATTGCATCACCACAGCATTCAAAGGGGTCATTTAATGGTCTTTTTCAGTGTGGGTCCTGTTTAGCCTAAATGTTAGTAAAGATTTTGGGTTTTAAACGCTTTTTAAAAATTTTCTTTAGAGTATAAATATAATTTTTTAAATAGAAATGTTATAATTTCAAAATAAAACATTTGTAAGATTAAGAATGGTGACTTTTAATTTGTGTCCTTGCTGAATAAAAGTGCATCTTAAATATCAAAATATATTTGAACTGTGGTGCATATATTTTTATAATAATAATATTGATTAATAATAATTATACTTTAGGTGTAAATGTCATTTAAAAAATTATATTTATTTTAAATATTTGATGTTTCTGTAGTTTCCACAGATATCATCTGAAACAAAGATGAAAATAAATAAAAAAAATACCAGACCAATTAAATACCAAACAACTTGGTATAAATGTAATGGTATCAACTACTGTTATTAATTTTAGTGCAGTTGTAATTATTTTTTTTTTACTTTAGTATAATGATGACAAAATTTATATATATTTTTAAAAATATTATGCATATTATTTAAGATTGATTTAAGAATTTTTTTTTTTACAATTGGTATAGATTGTTCTCGGTTGAAGACGAAGTGCTGGATATAACATTGCATAGAATGACAGCAGGTGCACAGATGGCCATGTGTAAAATTAATCATGCTGAAGAAAGAAAATATTGGCTGAGCTGCTAGTTAAGAGCAGTAATAGGACTGTGCTGTTTTAACACACTGGCACTGAAATTTTGCATTGGCTGTAGGCTGCTCAAGACACAAAAGAACACTCTCTCTTGTCATCTTCTCACACTCTCACGGGCACTTGTTTCATGAGATTATGCTCTTGATTTGGACCGGCCTGCAGACTAAGAAGCCTTTACTTAAAGCAGCCTGAAAAGTGTTCTTGTTTCCTTTTGTCTGAGCTGAGGAGCAGCTGGCTCACACATCCTGTGGCGCCCCGCTCACGGAGGTTCATTCCGGAGGAGGATTAACACTGGAAGCCCCTCACCCTCTCCGACACACACACACACACTCACACACTCTCTCTCTTTCTCTCTCTCTCTCTCTCTCTCTCTCTCATTTACATTTTATATTACAAGTTGACAGATTAGGGTTGTCAAAAAAAAAATCGCATTTTGTCAAGCGTATGCAAAAACAAAAACATTTGAATGCAAAAATTGTGCATTAGATATTTGATGTGTCAAGAGTATACACACAAAATATGATGATATTGGCTTGTTTTTAACATGCTGTATTCCGGACTACTTGGACTTGTAAGTTTATCTACTTGGAATTAAGATCTAGAACGCAACTAGAAGTCGAACATCTGACCTGTAAACTCAGGACAAAACGAAGAACCCCGACCTAAGTGGGACGTGTCATAGGACATATCACTTATCAAATGATGGCTAGTTCTACTTCATGGGGAATGGTGCAGAGCTGCCTTATGTGAAACACATAAAAAAATTATGCTTCTTTCCAGGCACAGTTGGAGATTTCAGCAGTGAAATGTCCAACTTCTGACCTCAATACATTCCAGTCAAATGCACGTCACATTTTGGATTTTCAAAATGTCAGGTGTGAATATTTCATAACATTTGATGTTATTGTGTCAATTATGGCTAAAACTGAAATAATAGAAAATGCTAGCTGTCTTTTTGACAAAAAACAAAAGGACCATTATAAATTGCACTATAAAGATATTATTTTTATATTTATCTTTAATGGTAGGGTTTCCTCTCATTTTGTGCTGTAAATATTTATGTTTCACATAAGGTAGACCTGCTCTAATCTCTGTTTTTGACGAACAGTATGTAAATGTGTATTAACTGAGCAGCTTGATTCTGAATCATTTTATAGCAGTTTGCTATTTTGTGTTCATGTGGTGGTACAAACATACACCGTTAAATGCATATATATCAGTTAAAGCATGGTTTCTCAGGTTCTATACTCCATTGTATTTGATTTCTAATGTCCCTAACGTGTACATTAAGAAATTGTATTTCATTTAAGAACAGTTGTTTGAAAGGTTATACACACTTTTTAAAAGTGCATAACCTGTCATTTTAGTTTCAACAAAAGATGCAATGTTTGATCTGGTTGCAAACAAAAAGATACTTTTTCCTAGAGTTGTCACGATTTTTAAGCGCTGTTGAGTGCGTTATTAAACACTGCTGATTTACCATTGTGTTCATGTGCAAAACACAAATGAACAGAAATGTGACGGTCATCAGTTCACCGCTGTTCACCGAGTGCAAACACAGATACAGGGACACTGGATCATTTTAAAGCCGCGAAGATCAGCTGGTCTGTCTATGAGCTGACATATGAGCGATCCGCTGATGAAACAACTGATCTTCGTGGCTTTGAAACGCTCCAGTGTCCCTGTATATGTTAGCGGGAAATTGAACATTTTTTACATTTCAGTACCAATTGGTACCGAAATTCTAGTATTGGGACAACACTACTTTTTCCTGTAACATTAATAATTGGCTTTAGAATTCAATTATAATTTGAAACTTGCCTTTAATTTAAGCAACAAATAAGAATTTAGGTTTTAGCAATATTGGTAGCCCTATCACAGATTGGAAAGAATCTTTTTTTGATTTGTCTTACATGGAGCAGGGATTTTGTTTTGTGTTTTTATGCATTGGTGTCAGTGTAAACTTCTAAAGGCCAAAGGATACTTTTCTAAATGCACAGTCCTCATGATGAAACGTCATCAGCAATGTCCACACACTGTCTTCGTGCAGGCCAGTTTTTCTGTCCACGTGGGCAGTCTGTGTACAACCAGGTGCGAGGTGAATGTTCAAACAGCTAGATTCAGGTCTGCGCATGTGTCTCGCCCATCTGTAGCTGAGTGTACTTTGAAAGCTGTTGCCGACATGGCTGTGCACGAGACAAAGTGAAGCATGGTAAAAGTCCACTAAAATGGATTGCCATATGTTCCTATGTCTCTGCAATGTCACACACTTGTACCAGAAACATGAGCCAGTCACCTGTCATTCTGGGTAAACATGGGAGGCGGTAGTCGTCATTGAGTGTAGCATAGTGTTTACTATAGATCACACTGCTCAAACTCTACTTCCCTGTGTTCACCTCTAACCAGGAAACACCCCCTGTAATTATTTACAGCATCTAGACTTAATGCTTTACTGCTCTGCTTGTGTTTTCCACGCTTATAAACACAGACCTGGAACTACAGCAGGGTGTACCTGTTGCTGTACATACTCCATTGCTGTTTTCAGCTGTTAAATTTAGTTTTTGAACCTGAAACTCCTCCAGAACTCCAAATCTGTTGATGATCTCCTTGGTTGATGAGATTTACATGACTGTGTGATTTCTGTACATCATTACAACTGTCTTTACATTGACTACAGTTCACATCCATCATAATTTTAATAGTGAGAGATGCTTTAAGAAATGTAGTTTGTAAAATTGCAAATCACGTGGTGATGGACAGATGTTCAATCTGAATTTCAGACAACACAATGTATGAGGGCTTGAACTCTTCAGAAATAATCATGAAACATCACTGAGTTCATGTTTTAAGGCAAAACAGAAACTAGAATATTTCAATGATAATTGTCCGTGGGTCACTGTTCTATCTTCCATCTTAAATCACCCTGGTTTTGATTATTTTAGCACTGTTTTGGACTAATTGTTTAAATTAATTTGCTTTTTGGGTCATTGGACTGAAATGTTCTTTGGTTAAGCTACTTAAAATGATGTGACCACAAACCGAGAGATGAAATCCAGGTTAAAGGGCTAGAATAGAAATGCCTACCAGGGTTACAGGTGCTTGTGCAATTGTTGATGTTCAGTATGATAAACAGCAAGATGCTAATTAAGACACAGCTTTGCATGCTGTAATTGATTTGCTTAAGGATTTTGAATTCAATGCATGATAGCTTTTATATTGTATCAAATGAGGACATTAAGGGCAAAATTCTTGTTGACTGATATTTTCATCTTATTTTCAAACATGAGATTAAAGTGTGAAATTGTTTGCATTCTTAAAAATTAAGACGTGTCTTTTTTATGAAGAATAATCAAAATTCCATACGTGTTTACTGTATTACTGTAAATAACTTAATGAAAAAGCATAACTCAGAGGTAAGAAGTTTAATAGATTTATGCTGTATCACACATTTTTGTATCAAGTACAGTTTTAAAGGGATAGTTTACCTAAAAATGAAACTTGAATCACTATTTATTCACCCTCAGTTGGTTTTAAACCTTTATGAGTTTCTTTCTTCTATTGAACGCAGAAGCAGATATTTTGAAGAAATTCAAAATCTGTAACTATTGACTTCCATAAAAGGATAAACAAATACTGTGGAAGTCAATGGTTACAGGTTACCAGATTTTTCAAAATATATTCTTTTTGTGTTCAACAGAAGAAAGAAAGTCAGACAGGTTTGGAACAAGTGAATGATCAGTAAATGATTACAGAATCTTCAGTTTTGGGTGAACTATCCCTTTAAAGGTAATGGATACTTATATTATTAAAGATGTGGACATGTACTATAATGTGAGAATTCAAAACATTTAGCAACTAAAATTACAATTAATAAATTAAGTAACAAATAAGTTAATACATTGGAAATAAATCTATGAAGTAAAAACGTATTTTTTTTGTTTTAAAAAAGCAGAGAATGCAAGTTTTTTATTTTTTTATTTATTTTATTATTTTTTTTATTTTATAAATGGACACCTAACACGCGCGGGCACACACACTTCCATCTTGGTACAGAAAATCTGAAATAACTTTAAATACCCAGTGCATTTGCATGATACAAATGGTTAAACTCTAATCAAGCTAGTCATGAAAACATTGTGTGTGCTCTTGGTTATTATGTTAATCTGCCAGCAGTGCCGAAAGTCCGCTTTTGAGTTGATGAATGAGTCTTTGGCAAGAACCACCATAAAATCAGATAAGATTGAACACTAGAAGTTGGGTTTATTTTAAGAATTTATCTTTGGAAATGTCTTAACTTAAGAAGATTTACATAAGTCTGTTCCTTAATCTCATTTAGATTTTTTTTTTTTAATTCTCATCCTGTGATTTTAATCTCACTGTAAGCCTTGATACCTGGGCCATCTAGGCTTCAGAACAGTTGCAGTTACTGTTCAAGGCACATGTGTTGTTCCCCCGAGCACATCCTCATGATTGCTGTTTACTTGTCACAATATGAACGTTTCCATGGATCTGACCCTTCCAGCGGCTCCTCCTCTATCTGCCTCAACACCTGTCATGTAAATCTCTCTCTGTGTGTGTTTCTAGCACATTGTCTACGTGTGCTGTGGGACAGAGTAAACACACAGGCTCCAGTACAGATGGCCCAGTCTGGTCAATCTCCTCTGCATATATTGGGAGAGGTGTTGCTGTAGATGCCCTCTGTGTGGCACCCTGTAGTCTGAACTCTGATCTTCTACTTTGATTGAGATTGTACAAACCATTTATTGCAGTAAGCCATTAATACGGAATAGGTTTGGCCTATTTGCATTCTTTGTAAATGGCGTTTCTCCCTTGATAAAACGTGTGACATAGCGAGCTGATACTATGTGCTTGGGGTCTTTTCACTACACTTTGCTTGTTCTTGCCTGTGACTCATGCAACACACACAAGCTGTATAGCAAATCCCAGTGAACTCACGTTTCCATGGCCACAGGATGCAAGACGAGCCTACGTGGACATGTAGCATCTCCTCCGACTCCTACGTTTTATCTTTGTTGAAAGTTGCATTTTGTGCTTGACAGTAATATGAACTCTGCTTGAGCAGTGTTGAGGAAAGGATTATCCTCTGCTAATCTCTCTACCATCAGAAACATCAGTGGCAACATTGAGGAGATTATTTTATTAAACCCTTTGTATATAGCTCCTTTTTTTAATGGTAGTTCACCCAAAAATGAAAATGTACTCCCCGTTATTTGCCATCAAGGTTTTTTTCTTCAGTTCTACACAAGACATTTTGACAAATATTCAAGTCAAATATAAAAGTCAAGGGACAGCAGTTTCCAACGTTGTTCAAAATACCTTCTTTACAGTTCAAGAAAAGAAAAACGTAAAGGTGCAGTGTGTAGGATTGACAACCAGTGATTGAACTAAGTATTACAGTCCAAATTCAAAATATTGGAGAGGGATTTTTCACCCTTCGACCACTGCACGCACATGCAGGTTGCCTGATTGACGACACCAACAGGAGCAAGCGTGATTGTACTCTGTAAGCTGCTCAGCTAATGTTTAGATTTGTAATATTTGTATTGTTGGCGAATTAAAAACCACCTCATCTGACAACATTTTTATACATTTCGAAGGCTGCTACTGTCCTCCAGATGTTGCTTTTGTTTTAACTCGCACACATTGAGGCAGCCTTCAAGACTAAAATGAAATGTGTTGTGTTTTTCACCAAAGCAACCCAGGCTGACGAAATATAATTGGGTAAACTACCAGTGTGCGGAGTTACAGACCTAAACTAAGACCGAACACACTTTAAAAGGAGAATAACTGTAGCATTGTTTTTCAGATATACTAGTTTGTTATGTTAGAATGTTTCTTAAATATCTGAAAACATATAGTATTTTATGCTTTAGAAGTGTTAAACTTACGTACAGCATCTTGCTGTGGACCAAGTGGAGGCTGAGTAATTGATTAAAGAATTAAATTTTCGGTTGAACTGTTCCTTTAAATTCAAAGAGAAAAACAAACCCAAGCAAGGCCCTTTATTGATTTACTGCAATTGAAAGACACAAAGGTTTCTCAGTTGAGACAGGAAGGAAGCTGAACATTGGCTATGCACTTTCATATTTCGTTTAGTCTCATCAAACACTCTGATAACCTCAGTTGCTGCTTTGAAGGTTTCATTGACCTGAACACTAGTCCAACTCAACAGAAAGAGCTTTTAAAATGGCACCTAAATAAATGATGACTGTCAGCTGGCAGCACTGGACAACTGCTTTGATGGTCATTGTGCTGAGGTCCTTTCAGATGTGTTTTCATGTGTTGTTTAAATAAAAATAGAATAATGTGCATTTGGCAGACACCCCATCGATATTATATCGGTTACCTTTACTGTCATCCAATGCTGACTTATAATCTTTAAAACATGAATAATTTAATACTGTTTAATGTGATCTTCAGTGAATATCCATTTGTTATACTGTATAATATAAAGTTGTAATGTGCTTAAATGGACTAATTGTACAATTTAAAGAAGTTTGTTTCAGTCATTAGTGTTTTATTATTTGTCTAGACAGAAGTGAGTGAATGCAGCACATCCAGACACTTTAAGGAAGACCAAATAATTGATGAGATGATGTCATTTAACAGATGGCTATGTGAGGTACGGGAAAAACTAATTGTGGGGGCATTAGTGAAGGATCTGCACCTGGGGCTGAACATGTGACCAATGTGTTACCAACCCAGTTTCTTTAATACTATATAACTAGAACTTAACTTGTACGTGTAGGTTTTGCTTAAAAGTGAGTTCAGCCTGAAACTGTATTTAGGGCTACTTTCTGGGTCTAGCTGAGCTTTGAAAATAAATTTCTCTTATTTCTCGCCAGTTAGGAATGCCTCCAGTTTCTGCTTGGCAACTGCACTTGTTTGTAAGAATATCGCTCATCTTTTTATATCCTGCTGCTCCAAGGTGCTTAATACAAAGACTGAATTCAGCACTGCCATTTGTTAAAACAATGAGGGTAAATGTTTACGGGAAAAATGCTTTTTCTTTGCATAAATCCAGCAGATAAACCAAACGCACAGGACTGGAAGCAAAAGTTTTTTATTTTTTTATTTTTTTTACATGCAAGCTCATATTAGCAAGTTCACAAGCTTGGACGATCTAGATTGTTGAACCGTGAAGCACCCACAAGCTTATGTGACCAAAAATGTATGCACAATTTAACATTCAATAATAATAATTGAGTAGTGAAGCATCTGGATGTCCCTGGAGCCTTCAAGGGTTCAGATAAAACCTCAGAGACAGACATACTGCACAAACACATGCTGTAAACTCCCCCAACAGATATTCACTGAGCAAAGCCTTAAATTATATACGCTGTTATATTAAACTACTGTTTTATATTAGCAAACCTATCTGTGATGTGTGCTCTTGCACATCCCAAAGATGTTTAATGGAGTAATGTTCAATTGGTCATCTGTTCATGTGTGAAAATGAGTTCTCCTTTAACATTTTGAGTCTGATAAATCTTGCCATTGTCATCCTGGAATGTGACTATGGATAAGTGTTCTGACATGTTAAAGAAATTAATAGCTGCACACGGCATCAGGTAAGGTTAAAAGAATTAACAAACATAACTCTTAAGTAATTGTTTTTGTAGTTGATTTTATCCAAACAGCAGCCTTTTTTTTGGCATTTTATTTTTACACTTGGAAAAACAAAAATAGTTTTGTCAGCAGGTCAGATTTTTGTCTGTTATTTAACTGATCAATAAAAATGTTTTCTTTCTTTTTGAGTTTGTGATGGCTGATCAGTTTAACTCTACGTTTACTCTGCAGTTATTTATTATTATAATTTTTTTTGCGGATTCTGAAAGATTTACACATACATGTATTGTTTCATAAATATCTCCTTCCACATGGAAAGGGGTTATCGATGTCACAATGTGTACATCCGCAATAGTCACATCGCAAGATATGCAATGTTGAGTCTGAATTCTAGTTGACTAGGAGTTAAAGAACACATGGGATTTGTAGAGCTGCTGATAAAGTTAACCCCAATAGAGTGAAAGTTTATCATTTGCATGGGTTTTAAGGCCTATGAGTGACATCATTTCAAGAGAGTTTAAACATTTGGGCACAAAAAGTATGATGTTTGGAGGTGTAACATAGATTAGTTGCATTTCATTATTTATACGGAAAAAATTGTTTTTCTTACTCTTGTTTCTAGTCCAAATATGTACATTTTAAAGCAAAAGCAATAATATTTGCCTTAACCCTTTGGCAGAACTCTTCATTTTGACTTATTTCTTCGGAAGGTGAAAGAAAATCAATATTTTTACTTGATCTAAAAATTTTATTTTTCAATTTCTGTACCTGAATACTGTTAGTCAAATAGCGCTATTCAAACCATCTTGTGAAATTATATTCATATCGCAATACTCATAGCAGAAAAATAAAATATCACAATATCAGATTTTTGCAGCCCTAGTTAAAATTGTGTAATACATATGCCACGCTTGTCTGTGGGGCTGTAAACAAACACAGACAGAGGCACAGGATGCATTAAATAAAATTTTAAAAAAGACTGCATTGAGCATGCACGTGAAGTCCTTCTTCAGCATGCTGAGTTCAGACATAAACCTGAATTCACGTATGTCTAAATATATCTGACGTGTAACTGGTAATGTGTATCCACTGAGCATCTTGTTGATTTAGCATTACCAGGTTTTGTTATAATGCTGCTAATAAACTTAGCGGCGCCTGCAGCACAAACACAGCTCTGTAATCCGCCACTGTTGTTGTTAGCAGTGGTTACGTGCAGAGTTCTCCCTTTTTCTGATGTCATTGTTTCCAAAAAGTAGCATTTTGCCTATGTACATGTCTACGTACTGGCCTTTTTTTAAATTTAAAAAAAAAATTTTTACATTTTTTTTAAACTAAACCGTGTAACGGGGGTTTCCGTTAAGCTCTACAAAAATAAAGCACTAGTTGTGGTTCATGTGCTGTATTCTAAGTCCTCAGAAGATGGTTTACTTAATGTTAATGTTGTTCACAGAAAAAATTCTTTCCATTGCAACTGTCAGTTATTCTACATTTGGCAATCAAACACGCGTTCAGTTGCAACAGTCGGCACCGTAAAAGTTTTAATCATCCCGTTCTTATACTTGGTCGACAATTAGTAGCTCTTTTTAACTGCCAGACTTAGCACTACACTTGCATTTTGATAGATTGGTATCCTGCTGATAGATTGCTATCTGCTAATTTTTATCAATTCTTCCCTGTCATGATGTTTCTTTTCAATATTGCATTATTAGGAGCTATTTGTTTTGTCATTTCTGTATTTAAACACTATTTAAACCAAACAGGAAGTCAGTCTCATTGAGGTTTGTTTCCATCTCCAATCAAAAGTTGTTTTTTCCCCCCACAATTTAACAAACATTGTACCAAATTAATGGGCTCGAAAGAAGGATCATTTTGTGTGTGCTTGTTCATGCATGTTACTGTCCGTCCGTGTTTCTATCTGCAGCCCATTTTGTCTGTGTACACCCTCCTTTGGTGCCTCGACACGCACGACGGTGCCCAAAACAGACCAAAATGGCTCTTTGTTTACCACAGGGTGTGTGTGAGAGTGAGTGAGTGAGGACTCGAGTGCTGCTGATTTGTTGACGTGTGTGTTTGTCTTGTTGATTCCACTGTTTTGAGAGTGCCGTGGTGGACAGGAAGTGGGAATAATGGAGAGAGCTGAGGAATGTAATGTTTTTGTTTTGCAGAGCCTGTCTAACCATCACACTGCTGCCGAGACCAGAGGAACATGCGCCAGTTCAAATGCCTTTTTTCTGGCTCTTTCTGTCTGACACTGGACTAATCAGACTCTACAAGCCATTTGGTGTAAACCTTAGCTTTAAGGTTTACCAGCCACAACAAACTTGGGGTTTACCAGCCACAACAAACGATGGGATTTTTTGTCAGTTTGGTGGTGATCTTGATAGTTCCGCCCATTGTGGAATCTGATTGGTCCAGAAATCTAGGTCTAACATTAAACATGAAATATCATCAGAGGTGTCATTCCGCTGCTTTGTTCAGTGTGGAAGGGAAGGAATGCTTAATGCTGAAAACTTGCATGTAAAGGCCAATTCACACTGCACAGTCAAACACAAACAAGTTGGCCATTGTAGAATGTTGTGAATAAATTTACGTCAAGTTCACACTCAGCAATTGCAGCACAAAAATTTAAATAATTAATTCAATGACCCTTTTCCCAGCACTGAGGTTTGAACTCTCAGTGCTAGGTTGTGGCTAAAAGGGCATGTAAAACATATGGCATAGAGTAATTGGTGGTTCATTCTGCTGTGGCGACCCCTGATAAAATCAGGGAATAAGCTGAAGGAGGGTGAGCGAGTAGATGATCCTTCTCAGAGCTAAAAAGACATCTACGTGAAGCCTATCATGGTCCCTGGTCAGATTAATCATATCACACTGCTCGGACGTTTCATGATCCAACAAACACCGATTGAACATGTTCAGTTAGGTGAGAACATACTCCAGCCAATGGCAACAGACGCCAACAGGGGTAACACACTGATCCAACAAACTCAGACAGACATGTTTCTTGGTGTTCGCCTGTGAGATGTGAATTGGTCTTTAGTAAACTGTGTTCCCCACATGTTTTCGTGCCTTTTTTTAACCTGTAGATTTGGGTCCACATTTGGTGGATTGAAGATGAGTGTGCAAATGACTGATTTGGCACTATAAATGGTGCTCTTTAAGTAAAAATTAACCCAAAAATGTACTTCATTTATTCACCATCATGTCCAAAACATGTATGACTTATTAATGAGAATGTTGTCAACCAAACTGTTTTGTTGACCACTGCCTTTTAGACCAAAAAACACTTTCAAAAAAGATTTTCCTCACTCAGAGGGTTGAAACAACATGAGGGTGAATAAATGATGACAGAATGTTCATTTTTATAATGTGTTTTATCCATATCTTTGTCTAATAAAAAAAAAATCTCTGTAAGGTGCAATGTCATTTAATTTAGCTAATTTTGAACGAGAAAATCAAAATAGGTCTGGATCCCAAATCAGATCACTATATGAACTTTTGTGTAACTTGATGTAGTGACAGACATAGTTTTATTATTACTATAGAATATTATTTCTTAAATGTGAATGAAATGTAACATTTTATTTTCTAAAAAGTTACATTTGCAAATCCTTTTTTTGGTCCTCTTATCTCAGATCTCATTGCTTTGCGTTAATACTGGTGTTAAGGTTGTATCTCTTAATTCAGTTAGTCAAAGTAACTGGAACTAGTTTGAATTATTACAGAAATTTGGGTTCTTCATTTTAAGGAATAAATCAATTCCTTAAATTTTGTGTGCGTGCATGCTTCATAATGCTTCAGCAGTGTGGAAGTGGAGGAGTCGTCCCACTCCCATCAGTCTGTTCACTAGTAACGGTTCAGCAGCGATCACGCAGCTTGGCTTGAGAAATGGTTCATCAGTATGTTGGAACAGCACGTGTGATGATGCGTCTGGTCAGTGTCCCTCATGATTGTTTGTCTAAGCTCGCGTTACAGCAGATTTGTTGTCTTTCTGCTGGTTGAGTCTCTAACGTGGCCTTTTATCCACCATGTTTCAAAGTTGTTAAGAGTTTGTTTTCAGGATTACACTCAAGCATTATTATTGAGCTGATACATTTTAATATGTAATATGTCTAGTAGAACTTGGTGTTAATAGCTGTGTATGTTTGTGTTTGGGTGCATGTATGTGCAAATAGATGTGTGTTGATTTTTTTTGTTCTCATTGGCTGCTTAGGCTTGGTAACTTGTTAATATGTGACTGTTGAGGAAATGCAGCATGATGTGATTGTTCTGGAGCCTGCAGTGCTCTATTATTCAACACATTTATTTATCACCAGACCTTGTTTTTTTCATTGCATGTAAATTAGCAAGTATTAGCAATAAATGAGCCTAATTCAATTCTAATACCATATGTTTGGCTCTATATTTATGGAACAATTGAAATCATTTAAAGTGAATGAAACAATTCAGAAAAATTAAATAAATAAAAAATAAATCAGTATGGAATTGATCAGTTAATTTAATAACTCTTGACTAGTTGTTTTCAACTAGTTGTTTAGTTTTTTTCTTTTTTTTTTTTTTTAGCTTAAAGCCCCCCAATTTCCCAAAAATCTAAAGAGCCCCCATAATGGCAAAACTATTTTGTTTTTGTGCTGTAATTATGACAGGAGTTAGGAGTGTTCTCAAAATGATTTAAACAAGGAAACAAATAACAAGGAAATAAAATGTGAACTAAAATAATTAACCACAGTTCTTTTCATGATTACAAAATAGTCAAGATTATGGTTTGATATGTTCTTCTATAAAAACAGTAGTTATTACCCATGCTAAGATTGGACTGAGTTGTTGTTATTATAATAATAATAATAATTATTATTATTATTATTATTATTATTATGCAATTGTAAGATTGTCTTTGGGTATGTTATTTGTAAAGAAATCTTCTTGGTGTTACTTGGTGTGTGACAAACATTTTTTTTTTTTTTTTTTTTTTTTTTAAGCTTAAAAAATTTAGCCATTGATAGCTTTTTTGAAGCCAGTTGGAACAGTTGACATGTTTGATTACTTTGTAATTTGACCAGGAATGTACAAGGAATCTTTGGAATTCAGAATGTCAACTTTGTTCAGATATTTCTGCCTGCATGATCACTTTAAGATGCAGTGTGTCATAAGGTTTGCGTATTTTAAAAGCTTCATTTTAGTTGGACTAAAGCAGTAATAATTTGCCTTGTAATCATGTAAATACAAAGTTGCTTTGATAAATAATCCAGCGTCTTTATATATTAAATGGTTAGGTCATCCAAAAATGAAGCATTTTTCGCATTTGCTTCAGTCTGGCAGTGGTTTATCAAAAATATAATGCCCTGTTAAACCTAAGCCATTGACATGTCAGTGCACTCAAACAGAGCTTTTGCTAAAAGCATCAGAGCACCTGTGTGTGTGTTGTTTTTTGTGAGCTATAATGTGTACTTCAGGACTTTTCCATTTCACAAACTCATTAACCCTTTAAATTGTGCTCTGAGAACATTTATTTTTTACCAGTTTCTTTGGTTAAGTTGTGTTCCTGACACCACTCTAAGCAAATGTAATTTTTTTTTTTCTTGTTGTTGGCTTAATGATAACGTATAAACAAAAGGTCATGCAGGCAGTTAGAGTGCCCGTTAAAGGGTGAAGGTGCATTTCAAACTAAAGGTTCTTGAATGAGCACTATATGATCAATGTGATTCAAGATTGATTTGAAACAGCATCATGTGACCTTGCATTTATCTGATGCTCATAACTTACCATAACATTAGAATGAACTTGTTCTAACATGAGTCGATGAATGGCCAGAGAGATGCACAAACACTTCACCGTGTGGATCAATCACTGAATGCTTTTTTTATGGCTCATCTGAACACTTACTGGCATAATTTAAAATAGTGCATGGTATTTGTGTCACTCTAGTGTGACCCATCATATGATCTCTTCTGTTCTGTTTTTTTGCTTGAAGAGAAAACCAAGATAGCCTGCTGAAGAATTGAACTGAGAAGAGACACTAAATATCACTAGTTCATAAACTAAAATGTTAATGTTTTAGTCAGAACAAATACCCTGTTAATGGCAAATCCAGAGAACCGATTGCATTGAAATGGTCTCTTAATTTCTTCCGGTGCTGTATTTGACCTAAAACCCATGATTTGGTTTTGTATCAGTCTACAAATGACACTGTGAATGCTCTGTTTTGTTCTAGCCTAAATGAACTAAGAGAACCTATCAGTACTAATATCCAGGCTTCTACCGGTATAAAATTTTCTTGTTGTGATTTAATTGCTGAAACTTTTATCCAGGTATACAGTATTATCACGATATTGACCTAAGTTGTAAAAAAATATTTGGTGTATTGCTTTATTGCATGTCACAGTAAACAAATATTTGAACCAAAATAAATAGCAAAAGGATTATAAAATAGGTAACACTTTACAATAGATTTCGTAAACATTAGTGCATTAAAATCAGCAGAGAAAAATAGCCATGTTATAGTTATGTGACAAGTTAATAAAAAGAAATACAACTAAATTTTATTAGTTATCTCCATTAAATAAAACAATTACAACTTTTGATTTTATTGTCTTATTAGGCATTAAATAAAAAATGAACATCACGTAAAATTAATAAATGCTTTTGTAGTTGTCATTACCTTGACTGTAATTAATTAACTGATCTTAACAAAAGGATTCTTACTGTACAGAGTTAACGAGGTCTATAAATAGTCACAGACTTTTCATTGTTGTAGGCCAGATTAACATATGAAATTGTTAATGTTTGAAAATAAATCGTCTATTTTGCATTTGGTGGCGTGATACACAACCACCAATGCAACATTGTAAATCTTGTTAAAAAGCACTCTAAAAGTTTAAATAATATATAATTATTCACAGTATTTTGAAGTGCCCATGATATCAATATCGTCACGATTATCATATATTGAATATTGACATATGTCTAGTAATATCCACAAGGCAGTCATAATATATTGCAGATTATATGGCTAGTTAGTGTCATGTATTCATTTAACATTAATTATTCAATTAAGTATGTTATCTACACAGGATTTCCGAAAACAATGCTTTCTGAAATGTCACAGGTCAAGAACTCAGTGCTGCCTGCTAAGTGTGTGCTAGCTGCCTAATAACAATCTATATTGCTATATAACAATCTACATCTATATTGTTTGAAAGTCATGTTGTCCCCTTGAGAACTGTCTGATTTGGAATGTTGCATGCGCTGCAGAGACTTGACCACATGATTGTTGGACAGGCCTACAAACACTCACTTTCACAATGAGGCTTTGTGTCGATCTGCTTTCTAGCTGCCGTTTCAGGACAGGCTGCAGTGCGTTTTTTATTTATTTATTTATCCCCCCCGGTTCTTTTTATCCCTTTCCATCAAGTCCAAGTTGGCTACTACTGATCATGGGGATTGAATTGGTCACGTGACTAAATGCTTTTCTTGTGTTGTGCTTCACAGAGAACTTACAAACAAAGACGTTCAACTTTAACGAAGTATAAAAAATAAATACTAATAAAACCAATGAACATGCGCTGATTTGCACATGAAATGTTAAGGCCAGTTCACACCAAGCTTAAACACTATAAAGATATAGTTTCAGAAATTATTCTGTAAATGAAAGAGTAGTGCATGTCACAACTATAATATTAAGATTGCCTTTAAATTAAAGCTATTAATAGAATAGTTTTCAAAAAACGTTTTCCATCAAATCGACAAAAACATTGACAGCCAATCAAAATTTATCCTGATTAAGAGCTCATACATTTAAAACAGCAGTCATCAAAAATGCAGTTTGTTTCTAACTTGTTTCTAATAGCATACTATTGATACTTGAAAATTACTTCACAACCATAAAAAGGATGTTTTATATGTAGTATGATTATGTGTTAGGTGAGTGAAATTTCACATCACATATTCCAGTCAGATACCAAAACACTTCAAACACTCGCTTCCCTGTCAAATGATAAAAAACAAACAAATACGTGAACCCTGACAAGAAGCGAAAGATTAGATTTGTGAATTGTCCCATCCCAATTTATTAATTATTATTTTGTTCAAATGATATTTCTAAAGCAAGCAGAGTGTCGCTGTTTGTCAATCATACAATCTGCTGTTAAAAACTAAACTCAGAATCTGTTCAAGAGAAAATAGTGATGCATTTTGAAAATCTCAGGATCAATCCAGTATCAATTGCTCAACCAATTTTTCGCCACAGAGCTATGGCGATTATCTCAGAAATGTAACAATGTGGACTGTTTTGATTATTCTAAATGCGCTGATGAATTTTAGAAATCCACATTATGATGGTGAAGTTGGTCATTTTTATTCCAAATCTTGATCCCAGAACACTCTTATTTTCCTTTTGTGTCTTATTAAATTCAAACAAACACCATTTTATGATACAGTACTTTTGTGTTTCGTTCTTATTTGTGCAGTTTTTGTGCAAGATACCATACAGACATTCACTGTCTATCTGCTTCCTGTTGTCCTCATATATTAAACAGGGGGAAAGTATTTTAATATTGAAAAAATGACAACCTACACCTTCAAAAAGTTTAATAGGGACTCGTCTGTACTTTCACCTGGGTTCTGCATCTCATTTGACTTTGGTTTGGAATGCAAATCAAATCGCCGGTTGTAGCTTAATCACAGAGGCCTGTGTATAGACGAGTGCGTTCTCCTCCTGTCCTGACTGAACTAGTTAGCCAATAGCGTCTCTGACTGTACAACATGTAGCTTGAAAGCTTTCTGCCTCAGAACGGTCTGTATGAAAGGGAGGAATACTTTGTGATTTGTGCATGTTTTGCACACCCATTTCCTCTTGCTAATTGGCACTTTTATCAGCACAATGTCATTTACAACAAAAGAGTCATTTCTGGCAACATATACAGGAAGACCAGTCCTCATATTAAAGTACTTCTTAACTCTTTAACACTTAACTTATGTTGATTGAGCATTGATTAATTGTTTATTTCAATTGATGATATAGAGGAAAAGGTCAATTAAAAGGCTTATTGTTTTTAATTTAGCTGCACTGTAGATGTACCACCGTTCAGTTTTGGGTCTCTAGGGTTTTTAATTATTATTTTTATTCACCAAGTAGGAGTGCTATCATTATAAGTAACAAATCATTTGTATATCTATTGAAATCTATATTATTTAAAATAAATGCTGTTTTCATGAGCTTTCTTTTGAACAAAAAATCCAAAAAGTAGAATGATTGTAAAATGTACATTTTTGTAAAATGTAAATTAGAGTTTGTGAATGATCATGATATGCTGAAGACTAAATGAATAGTGCTGAAATTACAGCGTTAACATGACAGGAATAAGTTGTATTTCAAAATATATTAATATGCAAAGCAGTAATTTAAATGAATGATATTTAATTGATCGTTTTTACATAACGTGTAAACAAGACCTGTAGGACTTGTTTCAAGTATGGCTGAATCCCAAACATCACGTCTCTGTCACTCAGTAAATAGTGCACAGTCCTTCAACTCCTTAAGTAAATGATTACTTTCCCATGATCATTCAGCTGTGTTCTGATGGGCCTGTTGGACTTGGTAAAGTTTCACTGGGCTCTGGCACAAGTCTTGAATCTACATGAGATTGAATGGTAAGAAATTAATTCACAATCTACAGTCATTTTTACAGAGCAGTTCTGCATGTTGCCATACATGAGTCTTCAGCACTGCCATTGTTTGCAAATGTCAAGTTTGACACCGTCATTATAGAGAGCCTGGTGCTGAAGTTTTGTGTCTCTTAATCTAATTTATTTATGTTTTATTAATCTTGAGCTGTTAAGATTTTATTTCTAGTTTTTATTTCTATTTCAAATTTAATTTATTTCTTGAAACTCAATGACTGTATCTGAGTTAGCTTCTTTTTTTGCAGATCAAGACTTAACTGTTTATTATCAAGACTTAATTGTTTCCTCAACTCTAGTCTAATAACAACAAATGTTGACTTGGCCATTACATAAATTCTATACTACATTTTTAAAGTCTATCAAACTGAAAGTTAATGAAAATTTTATAAAAATAAAAATGTGCATATGTGTAATTGGGACTCAGATTCTCTATTTGTTTAAGGGCACCTATGATGAAAATCATCTTTTTTAAGCTGTTTGAACAGAACTGTGTGTAGGTATAGTGTGTCCATCCAGTCATATTGGGGTGATATAAAGACAATAAGTCTCTCTTTTTTTTTTTTTTTTTTTCCAGACGTTAAAATAGCATCCAAATCCCTCCCATTTTGAGGCCGACCGCAACTTGACGTAGGAGTGCGGTTTCCCTGCCCACTGAATTGATTGACAGCTGCATATTAACATGTCTCCGTAGTAACGAGTATAATCATATCAACAAGACAGGACGTGCGCAAAGCAACCGGGAATAAAAGATCTGTTCAGTTTGCTAGGATCATCAATCATCATCAAATGTGATCAAGAGTGAGTTTTACAAGTTTAACACGTTTTTAAAACAGTGCATGTTTGTAATGAATTACAGCGATTCACTTCAACTTTACTTCATGACCACAGCTGCGTGTCAGTACAATTATAAAAGAAGACGCTTCAATCCCGGGTTGTGGACGTTAAATCAGATTTATTTTGTACATTAACATAACGGATATCCAAACAGCAGTGGATATTAATGTGCATCCTGTCACATTTGCCGTGCAAAAAAAGTGCAAAGCTAAACGCTGCCTGTCTGTCTGTCTGTCTGTCTGTCTGTCTGTCTGTCTGTCTGTCTATCTGTCTATCTATCTGTCTATCTATCTATCTGTGCGCGCGAACTTTGTAACGACATTGTGTGTGACTCATCGTTGCAACTCCACAACAAATACATCAAATAATCATTGGGAAAGTTCTTACTGTAATATTTCCCACAAACGTTATGTGAGATCTGCTTCCTATATGTCTGTCTGTTATTTGAGGCAGCCGAGGGCGGAGATTAAGGCACACTGACAGGCACGTGGGAACGGTGGGTGGGGAGGACTAGCATTAAAGGCACAGTTTTCTAAAAATTAGAAACTTCTTAAAGGTATAATAAATAATCTGATTGGTGTTTTTAGCTGAAACTTTACAGACACATTCTGGAGACACAAAAGACTTATATTAAATCTGGAAAAAGGGGTAAACTAGGTGCCCTTTAAGGTTCTTCAAACAATATAAATTGATTATTTGAACAATGAGCTACAGAGGTCCATAATCCCCCATCGTTCAAATACGCTTGATATGAAGTAGGGATTGTAACATTTACACAATAATCGAATAATTGCTAAAAACCCCTTTAACCGATAAACAATATTGATGGTCGATTAAGCATGGACATAATTAAAGAATAAATTAAGCTATGCGCTAAGAGACACAGGTCTATGACTTCACGCATTACATAACCAAATGTATTGTATGTGTGTGTGTATGCAGTTTGTTTCTTTCGCGTCACTCTCTTGACATTGGCGTATGGGGGACGCATAAAACCCTGCTGTGTAGTGATGTGCAGATCTCTATTATATCCGTGGTCCCTGCAGTTAATCTGCGGGTCAGGTAATCAGAAATGACATTGTTTAATTGCAGGTCGTTTACAATTTGTGTTGGATCAATCATTAATTATGGAAACATTAACTACTTTCTCTAAGGTAAAAATAACCTTATAAGATTGGTCTCCACAAGAATGCAAGCCGTTTCTCTGCGTTCTAATTAAGAAACAGCCATATAGTTTGTGTGTTGCAATGAGTGATATTGAAGTGAAATTAAGGTTAATCTGGGCACAGCCAAACTTTTAGTTTTAGGAATAAATGTTTATATAATATTATTTAGTACCATAGTTGCATATAGATTAGCTTTAATTTCCCTTTTATCACACAGTCTGAACGATTAAAAGTCATGCTTAAAGCAAATAATTATAATAGGCTGATTAATGTGATGATCAGGTGCAGATATCTATTTCAGAGAAAATAGGTGTAGGTGTATTATTTGTTTGAAGCAGCGGATTCGGGTGACATTTGAGCTACCGTGTGAAAAGTCATGCCTGTCCCAGTTTGAACAGAGCTGAAGCAGTAGCAATGTGCAAGTGAAAGCAGATCGTCTCACTAATGCCTTCTGTATACAGTCAGTGAGTGTGCTGGAATAGAGTGATATCAGAAGTGGAATAAGGGGAAAAAAACTATTTGGCAGTAAAATAAATAAATACATTTTATAAAATGGCAGATTGATTCACTACATAAGATCCTTATTCATTGGCTTGGATCATGTAGAGCCATTTGAGGCTGCATTGAAACTGCAATTAAAAAATCTATTTTCTCACAGAGATGCCTACATTCACCAGTTGTGTGTACATCTGAGATGGTGCTATTGTTTATTAGCCATTGCATTCAATCATTAAATGATGATATCAAATAAGCTTAGTTTTACGATCTTGCTAGCCTTTTATTTAGCATAAAACCGTTTTCCTTGGTTGGGGATGCTTGCGTTTTGAGTGTCACTTACACATCATGCCATGTCTGTGACAATGTGCCACTAAAGCAGACACCTCACATTATTAAGTTTAACGATTAATTGATCATTAATTTAAATGATAATCAACTATGGGAATTTGTGTAAATTGACATCCCTAGTACGAGGAGTGAGAAAAGCTGTGTATGTTGAAGAAATGTCTGCAGGACAGGAATGCTGTACTCTGCTGATCCAGACACTTCTGCAGTCCCACTATGGGCCCCTTGTGGAACAATAGCACCAGTGACAGAGCTGCAGTCTTTGTGCCAAACTCATTTGGCTAAGGACACTCCTTTTAGACAATTATCCTCTATTCAAAACTAAGTGTTGTATTAAATGCTTCATTGGGTAAAAATGACATTAGTAATGTTTCTCTAATTTATTGTTCTGTGTGTACAGATTTGTTGTTTTAAGCTTCTTGTTCACAAACATGTCAAGATGTACTTCGTTCCCTTTGATTTTGGAAGAGACCCACTCTTCACGACTCTTATGCATTTAAATACGTAAGTAACAAATAGAACTTCAGTTCTGTATACACTGCGTTAGAGGTGTGAAACTACACTGGTCTCACGGTTCGGTTACGATTATCATGCCATCGATTCGGTTCAATTCGATATCACGGTGCATTGACGATGCTTTCCATACACAATTTTATATTTTACTTCACAGCACAAGAATTATTGTATTAAAATGTAGAATTTTTTATATGTATAACATTTTATATGTATTTGTAATATAATTTTGTCCTTTAATACAAGCAGTCAGATATATGAACTGTACTTTTAATTTTAATTTTAGAAAACACTCTGCATCAAACAAAACTCAAATACATGCACAGAACAACATGAGCATTTAAAGCAAATAAACAAACTTACATATTATCCCGCTTGCTTTTTGAGCATTGGTCGAGCGAGTTGTTAAACGCCTATGATTGGTCACACGCTCAACAGAAAGGGCTGCGATTGGTTCTAACGCTCTGGCGCTGTTCACCGATGAGTGACACTGATAAACGGACGTGGCGATCACAGCTGATCCATGAGAGAGGCGGTGGAGAAAACTCGCTCTGCAGACACACTTGTGTCTGGATTCAGAAGTAACAGCCGAGAGGAGAGGAAACGTCACGCCAGCAGGTCAAAGAAGCCACAGTGAGAGAGAGAGAGAAATGGAGTTTACTTTCATTTTTTCCACAGCTGTACAGTAGGGGCTTCTGCTCTAACTTCAGTGTCAGTTAATGACTGTCCAGCAAAGTTTCTATGTTTTTATTACTCGCACTTGCCTCCCTTGCCATAGTATTCTACTGCGACATAGCGCATATGAGATGAATGACGTCAATACGTAATAACCGTTTAGGATCTATTACTAAACTGATACCGAATTGTCCGCGTATGCATCGCGGTGCACCGAAGAAACAATTAATTTTAACACCCCTACACTGCATAGAATTTTTGTGAATGCTGCAGTTAGATTATTCAGGAGTTAATTCTGTAAATTACTGTAATGTGTGTGTGCACAGCAGCATTTGGAATTTAAATGTGCATATATATTATATATTAAATGTATATGCATCTTTTGCTTAGTTTAGTCACTTCAGTTTTTGTTCTCAAGCTCTGATTTGTAGCTGAACAGCCAATCAAAGCACACACTTTTATCAAAGGCTGATGCTGATGGTGATTCTGCATGCAGAATCGGGCAAACTCTCTCTGTCATGAGCCTGACAAAAGGTGATCTGTGGAACACATCAAACAAACTAGCCTGACAGATGCTACGACCCAACGACTGACTGGTGTGTCCCGGACTATAATTAGTGTATCCTCGAGTAGGGTTGCACGATACTGGAATTCGGTATCAATCGATACTGAAATTTTAAAAACGTCCATTTCCCGCTAACATTTAGCATTTAACATATGTTAGCGGGAAATGGACATTTTTAAAACTTCAGTATCGATTGGTACCGAATTCCAGTATTGTGACAACCCTATCCTCGAATTGAATGCTGCATCCTGAATGCTGTCTCAATTGAATTCTGGTTTGATTTAGATTTTTGAAGGCACTTTAAAAATTTTAAACCATTATTTTAAGATACGTTTCGTGTGCTTTGTGCCTTTTGGGCACCTGGCTTTAACTGCTGTTGTGTGCAGATATGTACTTTTTAAAAAATAAGATAAGTGAAGAGAATATCAGAGTGACATTGTGTCTTCAGGAAAGGAAATCTGGTCTGTGTGAGTCTCTCATCGACCTGCGGAGTCACTAATGAACTGTTTCATCCATCATGAGCCCACCTCTCCTCATTAATGATCCACCTCTCTCTCACTTACTTTCTCTTTCCCCAATAACTGCCCTCATACTTCCTGACCTCATTTCTCATCTCTTTCCTTTTGTATCCCACATTCTTGCCATCTTTTATCTTCTCTTTTTTTGAGCCTGCCTGTTCCCTTTGCTTAAGGACAATAGGAAAGTCTTCCACTCTGTTGGTGCCTTTAGTGGGAGGAGTCAAGCGGTCTTAGTTTTGATTGACAGCACTGTGTGCAACTTCAGAGGCTTTGTCCTACTGCTGAGGGAAAAGAGGGCAGGGGGTTCATTCATATGAAGGACCCTCAGTGTAATCCTCAGAAGTCTGAGGAGGAAGGGGGAAATGTTCTGCTTCAATTTGACTCTGGTTTCAGAATGACTTTTTGTTATGTTTTTGTTCCTATCAAACAAAGGGGAACAAGACATTTAGTGTTTGGATTTATAGTGGGTTTCCCCTTTTCGGTGTGTTTGTACATATGTTCAATCACCTTTCAGGTTTTTTGGCTGTGTTACTGGTGTAGTCAAGCCCACAATCTCTTGTGTCGTCTCTTTCTTCAGAGTTGAAAAGAAAAAATATCTCAGAGCTTTGTTTGCCCCCCCCCCCCCACCCCCCCACCCCCCTCCCAATCCTCCATTCGCTCAGAGACTATGAAAGGGCTTTTCAGGCCAAACTGCATTTCTAAAACTTTTTTGCTCTTTTAATACTGCATGGGCCATTACAACCAGTGACTTGATTAATGATAATGCACACGTGATTGGTGTTTTGAGCTTGTGCATTAAGTGAACTTGATGTGTGTTTGCATTTATTTTCTGGATGCATTAAGGATTAAGGATTATTACTATCCACCTTTGTCTTACTCCCTGTGACAATTTGAGGGAATTATGGGAAAAGCTACCGTTAAACTACACAATCATTGAAGGAAAAAACTGGGTACAATGAGGTGACAATTTTCCTCAGTTCAGCCTCTGAATTTTGAAAAGTAAACGTATTAGAATTAAAGTTAGTTTACCAAAAATGAAACAGGTTAATTACTCACCCTCATCTTGTTCCAAACACCTGAGACCTTCTTTCTTCTTCAGAATATTAATGAAGATATTTTAGTTACATTTTGAGAGCTCCCTTATCCTTCATAGACGCTCCTTGCTTGTTTAAAGTAAATACCAAAAAGATTCTCAGACAAAAGACAATCAGACAATATGCCTAAATGTGGTTCAATCGGAATATTATCAAGCTATGGAAATACGTTTTTGTGCACGAAATAAAAATAACACCTTTTTTCAAGTTTCTTCTCATCAGTGTCAGTGTAGATCACGAATGGTCACGCTGTTGATGTATACCTCTGATGCACTTGTGCTTTGTTTCACCACGGATATGGATGATTTCTTGCACACCTGTATTTAAAATATTTTTCTGTTTTTTTTTTTTGGTTTTTTTATGGAAATTCCACAGACCTGTATGATATGCACAAATAATTTTTAAACTCAGTAAGCATCAAAAAGATGAACAGAAGGTTAGATGTTTTAGACCAGTTCATAACTGGGTCTTTAGCATGCAACAAGAAAAGTGAAAAAGAAGAATAATATAAATGGTAATACATTTATTTTGTTAAATTGTTTGTAAATAATTTAAGTAATTTAATACTTAATGTATAAAATGGCTTTCTAGTCTTACATTCAGTCATTTTAATTTACATTACATTAAAATTACATTAACCATGTATATAAAATAAAATGGTTTCAATCCCCAATGTCAATGTATGACCGTTTAACATTTCTAACATGATAATTGTCAAATATTATAATATAAATTAAATATTTATATTAAATATTTGATCTGTCATGTATTGCAGTGTTCCTGTTCATGTCCTTTTGGTACATAAAACATTACTGTCTTGTAGTCTTCTCTGAAAGACTGCTCATCTCTGTTTCCAGGATGAAATGATGTTGTAATGGTTTAATTGGAGAAAGTCACAGGGTAAGCAGTCACTTGACTAACACACAGCAGCCTCTGTATTGAGGTGGACTCCTGAGCCAACATATCCTTCTCTTTTTTTTTTTTCCTTCGTCTTGCTCCTCCTATCTAAATGTGTTGGATGCTTGGATGCCTTACTCTTAAGAGAAATGTTAGTTTAAGGTTTGATTTGATTTGAGTTTCAGTGTGTGTATATGTCACATTCGCAATATATTGTTTCAGCATCGATATCACAATGTGATCATTTGCAATATACGCATTGAGTCTGGATTATAATTGATCATTTCGCAAGTGTTCTTTAAGGCCTTTGACTGTGTGAGTGTTTTAAAAGCATTCAGGCCTAAGAAATTGTACCATTAATAACTTTGACAAATGAATAACAATTAATTTTATTTAATTGTTTATAAAACGAAGACTATGCAGTATTATTTTTCATTTGTTTATTCAATTACTGTATACCTGAATACAGTTTGATTCCTCAGAAAACAATAAAATGCTGTTTATTTAATTAGTATCTTTTTCATTATTGAATTTCTCTATGCTTTGTAGATAGTTTCTTAGTTTTTACGCATATGCCCCTACAGAATCATCCCAATCTATCTAAAATTATCCAATATCCAAATAGTTATTCAACTCATCTAGTGAAATTGTATTCCTATCGCAATATATAGCAGAATAAAAAAATATCGCAATGTTAGATTTTTCCAATATCATGCAGCCCTATGTCACATATACCAGAACAGTACAGGTTGTGACAGTACAGGTTTTTTTTTTTTCTGGATGTAATCTCTGTAAAGTGACCTTGAGTGGCTGTTGCATAGGAAGAAAACAGCAGCACTCGCTTTCTCATTAGGGATCATTTTCCTTGTGCTTAGAATGTGTGTAAAAAGTTTTAGCTTGTGATTTCTTTGCCTTTAGTGGTTCCAAGCAGAACTGCAAAAATAATGAAATGCCCCATTCTTCTAATATCAGTCAGACACTTAGATCGTAGCACCTGAACTTACACTCATGGTTAAGCAAGTGATGCTATCACATTTGTCAGGATACTCTGAGAAGTATCTTTGTTTAGTGAACTGGGATAGGAGAAAGTAATCTTACATGAATATAGTGTATATTATTGTTTGTGGAGGATGTATTAGAGGAGTAATGGAAAATAATTTGTTTTATAATCTTTATCCACAGTGTTTTTCAGTACCATAGTTTTATTTATATTTTTACTTTTTTATGGTAGTGGGCCATGGTAGACAAACTGGGTTTTGCCATGATCTATAGCAGGGTGTCCAAACTCGGTCCTGGAGGGCCAGTGTACTGCAGATTTTAGCTTCAGCTTGCCTCAACACACCTGCATGGATCTTTCTAGAATACCTAGTAAGAGCTTGATTAGCTAGCCCAGGTGTGTCTGATTGGGTTTGGAACTAAACTTTGGAGGGCACTGGCCCTCCAGGACCGAGTTTGGGCACCCCTGATCTATAGACATAATATGATACTGTGGAAGAACAATGGTGAAATTTAATTTGATCTGATATGAAACAGAATCAGTTGCCAACTCAGTCTCACTTTCAGAACATTTCCTATTTCATTTCACAAGTGCTTTATTGTTAAAAATCCATTGACATGAGACTGAATTTGGATATCATTATGTTTTACAATTGCGTGCAGTTGCTATACTAATAATATGGTTATGGGAAATACTGTTCATTGATCGTTTTGTCATCAGTCTGTGATATCAGAGGGAGCCGGCATCTAATTTACTTTAGCTTGTTTGTCTATATAAGTCATTATCTATTAATTTAAATATTGCATCTTGCAAGTAAGGATGTTCATTTCATAAATTTACCCCAGTGCTTACCAAATAAGATGTTGGTGCAATTGCTCTCAGTGTTGCCTGGATTTGCTTTGTTGAAGATTTGCTTGGCTGTAGTTCTGATCAGTGATGAATATATTTATAAAACACTTTTATTTATATTTTTTCTATCACTGCTGTTTTGTAGAAATACATTTATTTTAAAGTGACACTCTGCTTTGTATAGTAAATTTTCTTGGCTTATTTAAACCCACTGACTTTACAAACATGCAAATGCATGCTGTAAATCCAGATTATACTGCAACTTGGCCAGAAAGCACCTGTAACTGTAAGTGTTGCCAATAGCAGGCATATATGTCTGCTATTGGAAACAATAAATGGACTGAAGTCATTCATAGTCACTGCAGGATTATGATTTAATTTTCTTTCTTGTTTAGTAAATGTGAGGAATGGATCAATGCTGAATTTAGGTTCCTGTGTTTTTACGCTAGGCTCATTTAGAGCATTACACACCATTTAAGTGGTGTGTAATTGCCCTAATCTCATGTGACTTGCGTAAACATATTTTGGTGCACTTTGTCATGTGAAAGTGAACCAAACCAAGAAGAAAATGTGACATTGTAGCAAATCTGACTTTTAAGGCACTTAAAAACTAAAAAGGCACTTTTAAGCCCAATTTACAGTATACTTTTGTGTCAAGTCATCTCCATACCCCACGGTGCATCTGTTTTACTTTTGCTAGTAAACACTAGTGCTACTACTAGTGGGACAATAAATCAAAGCCTGCTGTCAACTCTGAAAAAAATCAACTCTGCGTAGAAATAGCGCCCGATGTTATTTGCTTCAGCACCAAGACCGATGCTACTTTAACAATAATTCAAACTCAAGAAAGAGGCAGGAACCGGCAAACGTTCAACATCTTCAACAACGTTCAAACAAATCATAGAGTAAAAAACAAAAGTATTGATCCAGACTAATTCCACCACCAGCCTCACTCTACTCCCATGGCTCTCAACCCCACCCACACTTGTCATAGCTATACCAAGGCAGCCAATCACAGATCTTGTGCTCCGCATCGTTGTGATGTGTAGTTACATTTTTTGAGAGGTGTGCATCAGGGTCCACATCAGAATATGGTGAAGGGTATGCGACAAAGGCTATACCCTGACCAAACTTACCGCATGCACTCGATGCAAAAGTATAAATTGGCCTTTAGTCACCTGTTGTCTGTTTATGCTGTGTTCACACCAGATGCAGAACGCGCAAACAAATTGCTCTATTTGTGCGTAAATAGATGTGTGAACATTTTGAGTTTACTCACTACATTCGCTCGTCAAATTCACTTCATAGACGCAGATTTGCGTCATGGGCGGGGCTTCTGTCTGCCCGGTGACTCTAGCTTCGTTGCTAAATGGCTAACATGGATTTTATTGCGATAATACCTGTGCTCAACTCCTCCAGAAATTACATCTGGATGATGGAGGCTTTCAGCGGTGCTTCAGACTGAGCCGAGCCCAGTTTGATGAACTGTTGTCCGGTGTCTGCAAGAGGATTTCCCCTCGGGACACCAACAACAGGCACTACGTCATAATCACTCCCCTACAAGAGCAAGCTCATGATTGGTTAATGCGGCGCGAATGTCCGCTGAAGTTTTTTTTTTTTTTACAACTCGAGTTAAACTCGCGCTACTTCATTTGTGCGAATCTCGTCATTCGCGCCGCCTCATTTGTGGGAATCGCGCCACAGGATGTCTGTGTGTTTGCGTCTTTGCATTGACTTAACATGTAAAGCACTCGCGCTTGAGGCTTCATCTCCGTATGATGCGAACGCAGCATTAGAGAGACATGCAAAAATTAGAGGGACACAGCACATGCTTAACCGGAGTCCGTTCACATGGAGGCTACTCGGATAGATTACTGGACAGTGAAAAGAGTGTCTTTTTGAGTGCTGCTGATTGGTAACTATATGGTCTTGGTCTTGCCTGGCATCTGGCCGCAGTGATGAATGGTCCGCTTTGTGTGTGTTTATAATCAGGCCTTCACTAGAGAGAGTCCTCCCCCTAATGGACCTCACAGCTCCCTCTCAGGATGCTCTGCCCCTCGCCCAGCATGTTGATTATTGAATGAAGTTTACACTGGAATGTGTTCTGCTGGCCTCTGTGTGAGGGCATCTCAACGTTTTCCAGAGTTTTATGAGATGATGTGTGTAGTTTTAGCCATGTGTCATCACACCACTTGTTTTCAATTATTTCAGTCTTGGATGCAGCTGCTGTACCAAGTTTACTGCTATGCATGTATGTGTATTTTGGTCTTGTTTCTAACCAAGCTCACGTATCCTATCGTTTAGTCATGTGATACGCGTCACCTGCTTCTGTGGTGATGATAGCAGAGCCTCCAGCTGCCCGCAATGAACTCAGAGGTAAACCATGAAGGACTGCACTTCCTCTCAGGTGGGGGATGAGCTGTTTAAATCCACAAACATTACTTGCATAGGAAGTGTTATTATTGTAGCATATAGCAGCACTTCTTAACCCCTTTTGACTCCAAGTCCTCTTCTTGTCCACAGCAATATTCAATACTCCTCCACATGTAGGCTGATGGGTTACCTCTAAAATATGTACTGAAAATATATATATCAATTGAATTTTGGAGTATATAATTAATATTATATAAAAATTATTGCTTTCTATCTTTACCAGTGTCATTTTAGTGTTATTTATATAGACTGTTATAGTTATATATCTATTCATCGAGTCATCCATTGATTAGATTGTAATAATTTGAATCATTTTGGTTACTTATCCATCTATTCGTTCAGCAGTTTATTGTGTTATTTATATATAGTATGTATGTTTATATAGCATTTCAATTGCCTTAATTTTGTTTATTTAACTTAAAATTATTTAACTTAAATTTTTTATCTGCCAGTTACTAATTTTCAGTTCATTGCCAAAGCAAGCTAGTTTAAGTCTTCTGTCTATATGAATGAAATATATCTATATTTGTCATATTTGGGCTTTTTTTTTTTTTTTTAAATGAACATGTCTAAATGTTAATATGTTAATGCAGTTTCTGACAATATATATAGCATTCATTCTAAATAAATTTGTGGCAATTTCACATTTCATTTATTTCCTTTTTCAGACTTTCTCCAAGTCTAAAAACCACACTTAATCCTGGCTGCCCATTTAAGACAATTCTGGTTCTTCAAAGTCAAAAAAATACAAATAAAAAGGTAAATGAAGTCATCTTCAGTTCCCCTAGGATGTCTGCTAAAGCCCCCTTGTGACCCCGGCCCCCAGGTTGACAACCACTGCCTTTTATATAGGCGGTAACTGTAGTACTATTTATTCAACCGTTTTCAGTTACATTTCCCACAATCATGTGCTGTTCTCATCCTTTATTTATATTTTGCATCCATCTTCTCTTTTTACAGAGGGGTTCTATGTTTTGGCCTTGTGTGCTAGTGAATCAGAATTCCAGTTCACAGACACAACAAGCAACAACACACACACACACACACACACACACACACACACACACACACACACA
>CAIGQV010000818.1:7141451-7170474 GCA_903798115.1 Danio jaintianensis | reverse complement strand
TCTCTCTCTCTCTCTCTCTCTCTCTCTCTCTCTCTGTCTTTCTCTCTGTCTCTGTCTCTGTCTCTGTCTCTGTCTCTCTCTCTGTCTCTGTCTCTGTCTCCCAGGTTGCAGAACTTGCCTTTCGCATTGGCCAATCTTAACCTGAAGGCCATGTGGCTGGCAGAGAACCAGTCTCAACCCATGCTCAAGTTCCAGACAGAGGATGATGAACAGTCTGGAGAGAAAGTTCTCACCTGCTACCTGCTGCCCCAACAACCCTCATCCAGCCTCGGTAAGACATGCAGGTTACACACAAACCAATAGTAGCTTCACACAACCAGGTTTTTTGATGTTTAAGTTACGCTTTTTAAACCATAGTGGAGTTTGTTCTGACCTAAAAAAAACGTCCTTATGTTCACTCTGTCATTTTTGCCCACTTTGCTGTGAAATACTTTAAATAGTTATACACAATTTCTCTCAGTCCAAAGGTAATGAATAAATATTATTTCATGGGTTGACAAGGTTTTCGTTGGGTCTTAATGTCTTGAACTTCAAAAACAAAATTTCAGGCCTTAGAAAAACTTAAATTCACTGAAATATTGTCTTGTAGGTCTTAAATCATTTCTTAACCATTACTAAATCATTATGAATCTTAATTTTCCTATGTCCATGTAAATATACCCAATTGAACTAACACCTGTCCAATCACCAACAATCCATCTCAATTAACTTTTAACAAAACTATTTATAACTAATATTATAATAGTTAATTTAATAGCTTTATAACCAATATGGTTTAATCATTTTCCTTACAATAACATTTGTTTAAAAGTTATTTGTAGACCAGGGTGAGGACAATGACCTTGACAGACTTTGTTTATAATAGTTTTTAAAGATTTTTTTTATTTTTTATTTGATGGGGCAAGTAAAAATCTTTATTCCACTTGGCCAACTGGGCCATTAGAAAAACTCCCTAGCGTTTAGCCCTGTATAAGTCTGAAATTTCATTCATAATGGTCTTAAAGTCTAACCAGAAACCCTGGTTGAGTATATGTAGATATTATATTTACTTGAATATGTCATTGTACCAGACAAAACTCCTCCTTTCAAATATCTGATTCAACCAACCTGGAAATTTCATCCTCAAGTGCTTGTTTTTGTTTCCATACATTTTTGAGGCCAAGACTCAAAAAACATCTTATTGCAATATTATTTTCTAATATACTTTGCAGAGAATCTGCTGGAGAGGAGTGTTGATGAAGCCTGGCCCACAGACACTAATTTGAACAGGGTATCGGTCATTCAGTTCCGGGACGACTCCAAACATGAAGAGGAAGATGAGGAGACTGCAGCAGACAGGAGGGTGAGCGTGGAAACCTGTACAAGAAGCTTATGGTTTCCGAATGATCGACTACATGAAAATGTTTACACGTTTACACTTTTGCTGTATATTTGAACCAGCAGGGTCTTCAGAGGAGAGCCACACCACACCCCAGTGAGTTAAAGGTGATGAAGAATGTCATTGAAGCAAGAAGAAATGAGGCTTATACAGCCAGACCAGATGAGGATCTGGAGTCCCCGGATACTGAGGTGAGTGAGTGCAAAGTTGCTTCTCTCAGCTTGCATCACTTGAAATAAATCCACAGAATCATTTTAACCCAGCAGAAGAAGACTCCATAAATATTTTTCACATTTGTTAATCATCTGAAACATCCACAACTTACATTAAACTATTTATTTGAAATATGTGTGTGTGTGTGTGTTTTTTTCGGTAAATAAAATAATTGTGTAGTTTATTATTATTAAATTATTATGTTTTGCTATCCACATAAAATTAATCTACAGTTTCATGCGACTTATAAGACATACTTTAAACTGAATTATTATTCAAAGATTAAAAGGGTAGTTCAGCCAAAAATTAAATTTTGTCATCATGTACTCATTTTCCACATATTCCAAACCTGTTTGAGTTTCTCTCTTCTGTTGAACACAAATGAATATATACTGAAGAATGCTGGAAAGCAGCAACCATCGACTTCATTGTATTTTTTTGTTCCTAATATGGATGTCAATGGCTACCGGTTTACAACATTTTTCAGAATATCATGTTCTCTGTTCAACAGAATGAAACGAAATCCTACAATTTTTTACGCCACTTGAGTGTTAGTAAATAATGAGGAAGTGTTCTTTTTTTGGTGAACTATCTCTTTAAATATAATTATATGTACAATGTTTTTAATTAGATATGAACTAAGTATATATAGACTGTAAATGTTATAGAATTGATATCTGATGTTTTTCACAGGAGAAACGGTTGAGCGGTCTGTCCAATCAGAGTCATGATTCTCAGGCATCCAGTAGCACCACCTCAGCCACTTCCCATGAGGACAAGCAGGGTGTAAACAGTACAGGGGTGGAGCTTAATGATGGACAGGTTCAAGAGGAGGAGGATCTGGATGAGATGGAGGTGGAGTATACGGAGGTGAGCTGCACTGTCATCCTTCACAATGTATGCAAAAGTCAAGTATGTTCAATACACCACGCATACAACTCTGAATTTTACTCTGCATGTGCATGCTAATATATAGATTAGGTTTGTGTTGAACAAGGATATTATAGTTTTTCATTTTTAAATGAGTTTTTATTTCAATGCTATTTTTGAAATTTGCTATTTAGTTTTAGTTACAGGACATGTCCAGTGTAGACCAAAGCAATTGTTTGTACTGCTTACATTAACTTGTGTACTAACCTCTAGTAATAAAAATAAAATAATAGTTTGAAAAGACACTGAATCCAAAACCACACAAATGCAACTTAAACGGATAAAAGTAACTTCTTCATTATTATTAAAGATCATGTATGTAGCTAAACATGCTTGTTTTACATTTATTGGCAAATGAAGAAAGGAAACATAGTTTTAAAAACATATTTTAGATTTAAATCGAAAATATGTTTTTGTTAATAATCATGCGCTTGATGTGTTTACAAGTACTTTTATAAACTCAGATCAGATTTTCACTGAATCAGTGCTTATGAATCCTGAAAACGATTATTTATTTATTATTCAGTTTTAGTTTTTCATTTAGTATGATTTATTTATTTTATTTCAGTTAACTAAAATGTTTTTTGACCAATCGTCAAAAAGCATGTTCCATCCAGCCTATATGAGTCTCTTTCTTCTAATGAACACAAACGATTATATTTTGAAGAACATAGGTAATCATTTAACCATTGTTGGTCTTTTTTATAGTGTATTTTCCTTTTTTCTATGAAAGTCAATGGGACCATCAACAGTTTTGATACAAACATTCTTTAACATGTCTTCTCATCATCAAAAGTTTGAAACATTTGGGTGAATAAATCATGCATAAAAGCTCATATTTGAGTGAACTGTCCATTTTAGTTTGGAAACCGTTTTCACAGTGCAGATTTTTTTGCATTTCCAGCCTACTGTGCACTTTGCCGAAGAGCCCATCATCCGTGGTGGTGATGAGGAGGATGACTATGAAGATGATGGCGCCGAAAGGACTGACGAGGAGTCACAAACCCCACCTTTTCCTGCCGAGAAACAGCGTCTTATCCGTAAAGACACACCACACTACAAAAAGCACTTCAAGATCACCAAGCTGCCCAAACCCGAGACAGTCGCCGCCCTGCTGCAAGGCTTCAGTCATGATGGCCTGTCACCTTCTGCTCACACCCCTGAGGATGAGAGGGATGGGGAGGAGGAGGATGAGGAGGAGGAGGAGGATGAAGACGAGGAGGACAATCTCCATACTCCTTTCCAGCACAGACTAGATGCAGCAGAGCTAGAAGACATCAGGCTGAGTCAGATGAACTCGTCCTTGCAGCCAGTGAAGGTAAGACAGGCTCGTTCTACTAGAGATTGACGGCTTTCTGGTGAAATTCATTTTTAATTCTGAGGGTTTATGCAATTGAGTCACGTTCACACATCTCAGTGCAGAGGAAGAATTATTTCAGTCCAAGATGTAAAATATACACTGCTGAAAGTCCCAGACTACTAGTTTAAATACATTAATTGTGAATTATTATTGTTTTTGTTTTTTTAATGAAGAACAGAAATATTTGACTTTAAATAAACTTGATGAATAACTTTTAATTGTATATACATTGTCTAGGGCTGCACAATATATACCGTTTCTGCATCGATATGTGCGAATCTGCAATAGTCACATCGCAGGATCTGCAATGTCAAGTTGGGATTATAATTAACCATAAAACACAGTTCAAAACATGTTATTTATAGAGTCATTGCAAAGTTGAACTCTAATCTAATAATATAAAAGTGTTTTATTTGGATGGGTTTTTAAGGCCTGTGACTGTGTAAACTGTTAATACTGTTAAACTCCAACTGAAAACCATAAAGGATGGTTCATTTAATTCTTATCTTTTGTTCTATTGTTTCATCTGTGCTTTCATTTTGTTAAGTTTTGTATGTTTTATGCAGATGCACTCCCCTACAAATGATTCCAATCATTATAAAATAAGGAATTCTTTCCATATAGGGTCATCTTGTGAAATCATATTCATATCGCAGAAAAACTAAATATCGCAATGTCAATTTTTTTCCAATATCGTGCAGTCCTAATTCAGTCATCTGAAAAGTTTGATTTAGCTGCCTTTTTAACTGATAGATGTTTTTAAATTCACAGTACAAGATCCACACTTTACGTCACACACTTTAGACCACACTTATTTATTTATTTATTGAATCAGTTCCATTGTATCTGTATTGGTGTCATCATGTCAATTGGAATGATCATTGGCAGCATGCAAAAAGTATGCCATTGCCAAGAAAAATGTTTTGGTTTGAATGATAAATGCTTGTTTGTTGACAGATCCTCAATTGAAAAAAAAAGCTTCTTCTTGTTTGCTCCACCCTTTGGCTATGTTTAGCTCCTCCTCCACATCTTGACTCCTCCCCATTGAGCACTGCTCTTGCTTGTCATAATTTCTCTGCTGCCTGGGGGATTCAGGGCACACTGCCGCCTTTGCCCACCTTTCCACAACTGTCTGTTTGCTGATCATTTTAAATTATACCTGAGCATCAATTCAGCATTCCATATTTTTCTTTTATTGTTTTTATGTAGAATTCTGCAGATTATATTTAGTTAAATAAAAAAACATTTGCATGAACCCTTCATGGGATTTAATTGTATGTAAAAACAATATGTAAAAATGTGAAAATAAGTTTTGTTTTGTTTTTTAATGCAAATTTGCAATGGTTGGCAATAATTCCTGAAGTACTTAAACACATTTACATGAATATATAAAATGCAACATTAAAAGCCAAGTTCAGTATGTATATGTGTGTGTGTGTGTGTGTGTGTGTGTGTGTGCGTGCGTGCGTGTGTGTATATATATATATATATATATATATATATGGTTCAGTATATTCAGACTGGTTCAAGAAGTGTGTGTCTGTCTTGCAATAACAGTATTTTCTGACCTTGTGGGGACATAATTTTATAAAATCTGCTTATAAATGCAGCTCTTTTTCTTTGAGGCTTATGTTTAGGGTTGTGTAAGGGGGATAGAATATACAGTTTATACAGTATGAGCAAATCTATGGGAAGTCCCTATAAAACATGGAAACGTGTGTGTGGTCTCCATGACTGAATGGATGAGTGGCTGAAGAATGTTTGCACAGGGCTTGTGTACACACGTTTTCAGCCTGAAAAAAATGGCTAGCTGTTTCTGTGTGAATATTGACATTTATGTGAATGTGGGTATTAGGTAATTGCTTTATATCTTTGTTTTATAGCACTGACTCACTAATTATTTGTCTGGGGTTTATGTTGACAGCCTGTAATTTGGGTTGCTTCAAGGCGATAAATATATATAGACAAATTTGACTGCAGATCCACATATTGCTGTAAAAATAATCAAGATTTTGAGGTTAAAGATGATATTTTAAAGTTGTTTAATATTTTACATCACTTAAATGTAAGGTTCTGTCAGCGGTTTTTGTACGATACCTGGTATTTGTAAATGCTTATTGCATTCTTAGAACGAACCTTTTGCTGTAGTTAATATTTAAATGGAAGTTAGAGGCATTATTTGCACAGTGTCGTGGAGTGTAGGAAAAAGGTGGATTCTGTATAATCAGTACCTCGGCACTCTAACCATCAATGAGTCGTCTGTTGTTGACTGTACAACCATGATTTCTCCTGACTGTCAATTACAGCTGGTTAAGTGTTGTTTTCTGTATATGTGGTGGTTTGGAAGCACTGTGTCTTTGTGTGAGGGTGTGTGTGTGTGTGTGTGTGTTTGTTGGGTGGTGAGCATCATTCAGCCAGCTGTGTGAATGTTCATTTGATCAATTTTGATTTCCAGTCATTCAGCTTCTATTTTTTTTTTTTTTTCAATTTTTTTGTTTGTTTTGTTTTTATTTTTTATTTTTGGCCTGACTAATCTGCATGCCCTCTCGCTGGTTCCTGTCCTAACAGGGGGTGTCATTTGATCAAGTCAATAATCTGCTGATTGAACCTGCTCGAATTGAGGAGGAAGAGGTCTGTACCTACTCTCTTTCCGCCCAAACTCCCGCTCTCTCCCTTGCTCTTTCTCCATCATTCACTCACTCACTCATTCACTTTCAGTTCAGCGAATTACGACCCACCACAAAATTTCTTCATTAATCTAAACCCGATGGCCAGGGAATCACTGACTAACATGTGTAAATCACAGCTGTAGTGGATCTTAGTCTTTGGAGAAGAAAATATTGTCTTTGTGCCCTGTTAGTTGAAAATATTAAAGGAATTTTTTGAGTTGAGTTTCTGGGCTGAGCTCTTGCAGTTAATGTATTTACAGTGCAAGTCTGTTGACTGAGCATTTCCATGCCGTGGATCATATTTTCAGATGTTAATAATTACCTTTAAATTTTTAAGAAATGGGTTCTTTCATTACCATTTCCTGTTTCTCCAAACTAGGTTCCATTACTGTCTGCGTCCTTGTTTTTCTGTCATCATCTTGTTTTGTTTTGTTGTTATCAATCTTTTTCGTCTGTCAGGCTCTAGGAACAAGGAGCACATGATCTAGTGGAAGCATTTGTTTATTTATTTATTTTTTTCAGTGACCTATTAGAGGTTCATCTGTCTTATCCCATGGAAATGAACCACAACATTAGTTATATTTAAATTTCCTAATTTTATTTTTAGGTTTTACATCTTTTACATGCGATATACCAATACATGCATATGGCTAATGCTCCAGAAAACCAGCTGTGCAGCCATTTCAAAATAAAATTGAACATTGATGTCCACTCTATTGCATGCATTCAGGCAGAAGTCAGTCAAGCATTTTTGTTTGAAGACTCCAATGTATGTCATAATTTATGGTTTCTAATAAATCATCCAAAATATTTTCACACTGTAAGATAAGTGACTATCAGCCATTACATAGCACCAGATGATGTAAGATTACTTTGCATTTAATTATATCTGAACACTTGTATTCCTGTACTCTAAAGGTTTTAAAGGTTCTCTCTTCACTTCAGTTTTTTTTCCCTCTTCAACACACTCACTGTGCTCACTTTGCATGGCTGCTGCTGTAGAATCAACCACATCTAGTCATCACGAAAGATCTCACCGCTCATGCCATTTATTTTGTGACAGGGTTTACCAGTGACGTTTGTCGTCACTTAATCAGTCAATATAAATTCATGCTGTTTTTAAATTGTCATTTAACATTTAGTTTAGTTGTTTTATATACGTTTTTCATGATTCTGTTATCTCGTGAAGTGATTGTGATAAATAAAATGAGGTTTAGCTTTGAATCTGTTAAGTTACCATTTTTATTGATAACAATTAGATTTGAACTAGATATGGAGCCTTTTTTCTACTGCAAAGCTTGAATTAATACTGTATACGCTGTCAAAACTGTAAATAACTTTTAAAAAGAGCACAGAGCACTCCCTAAAAATGGCCTCCATCATACTTTAAGCCTTCAATTGGTTACAGTACAGTGTTGATTGACAATTAGACTTTAACTAGATGTGGAGCCTTTTGCATTAATCAACAAAACTTGAATGAGAACAAGTTTTGAGACAGGGGTTGTTCAATCTGCATGTTTTCAGTGTACAATGTGCATTTATCAAACAGATCTTTGTGTCCCAGCAACACTAGCCTCCTCTCCTTGATTTTTCAGACTTTTGACTATTTGATAAAATGTTTACAAAGTAGCAAATTTAGTAATGAAGTAGTTTGTTTTAATGTGCAAATATCAAACGTCCTCAACTGGTTCTTGGATCAACCTCGTTTTGCTGCAGTGTGATGTTAACTTTGCAGTTAATAAACAGTACAATATATGTATGTATTATTTTAGAAGAATGCAAAAACTGATTTTTTTTTTTTTTTTTTTTTACATATGTATAGAATGTTTCTTTTTTAACGGTCTTTAAAATTCATTAATGAATTAAAAAAAATGTATTACAGTTTTTTAAAAAAGTAGTGACTCGTCTCATTTTTCACATTAGGCTTATAATGTTATTGTCTACTTAGTGATGATTAGTGCTGTTTTATAGTGTATTCATTTTATTTTTTATATTTCATTTTAATGGATTATTTCTCCCAAACATTTAATTTATTTTATTAATTACTCACCCTCATGTCTTTTCAATTCTCTGAGAAATATGTTTTAGATGAAACCTGTGAGCTCCCTCGTCCTTAGACAGCAACGGTCCTGAGACATTCCAAGTCCAGAAAAGGAATCAAAAACATTGTGAAATCATTCCCTGTGGCTTCAGTGCCTCATCTGTAATCATATGAAACTTCATATGTTTACATCTGTAAACATATGAAGCTTTGTATTTAAAAAATTAAAAGGGATTGGAAAAGGCCTAGTCTGTCACAGATAGTTTTTTACTAGAGTTGCTGTGCTTGTTTTGTCTTTAGTTTTTATTCATGTTTTTTGAAAGTATGTGCAAATAGTTAGTGAATAGTTTGACCATACAGTAATCCATGAATCTGAGATATTTCCTGTGTAGACGAATGCTACATGTAATACATGTATATCAAGGAAAGAAGGCTGCTGGTTGGGACAATATATTTGATCTGTTTGAACATGGATGTGTTCTTATTCACATTAGAGATATTTCCCCTCTAAACATGCATGCACTGCATGAAAACGTCATGTTTTTGTTATTTTTTGTTTTATGAGTCAAACCGTGAACATTGTAGCAAACCACTTGTAAGATGTGCTATTTTTCATTCTGCACATCTATGAATTTCTGATGGTTTTGTTCATCTGTAGCTGACCTTGAGCATCCTGAGGCAGACTGGTGGATTAGGCATCAGCATAGCAGGAGGGAAGGGATCTACTCCCTATAAAGGTGATGATGAGGTAAGTTTCAATGAGCTTTCAGTAGATGAGTTTCAGCCTTTAGTAGCTCTGTTCATTCAGGACTAGTTTTCCTTGGAGTCATTGCTGAAAAATGCATTACAAACATACTTTTCTATTTTAATCTTGTCCAGATCTGCCGAACCGTTTTTTCTTACACCACTAATTCCAATCAAATTTATTACTTTTTTTGAACCCATCAGAATATCTCATTGCCTACATTATTGTGTTAGGAAGAGCATTTACAGTAGTTCACGCAGTGTGTATGTCAATTGCAAATGTTTTAACCATATAGGTAGCATAACAAATGTGAAACATTATTTTACTCACATGAAGAAAAAAAAAGTATAATAATTGTTCACATGACAGTAAAAAAAAAAAAAAAAAAGTCCTTTAATGTGTAAACTAGTGCTTTAATGTGCAAGTGTGTTTTCAGCTTTTATTGATGTGCTGCATGTCCCTTTCAGGGTATTTTTATCTCTAGGGTGTCAGAAGAAGGCCCTGCGGCTCGTGCTGGGGTCAAAGTTGGAGACAAACTTCTTGAGGTAAACATCTGTGAGGATTTGTCTCCTTTGAGTTTCCCCTTACAGAGCGGGTCATTTATACAGTACTCTGTCCTTGTATTCATCTGCTCTCAGGTGAACGGGGTAGACCTGCATGGAGCAGAGCATCATACAGCTGTCGAAGCTTTGCGCAATTCAGGAGCAGCCGTGGTCATGACTGTTCTGCGGGAGCGCATGGTGGAACCAGAGAACGCCATCACCACCACACCGCTGCGGCCAGAAGATGATTATTTCCCCCGGGAGAGACGCTCCAGTGGGCTGCCATTCCTCCTGGACCCTGACTCTCCTGCTGTTAGCACTGGACCCGCGCAGCGACTAGCCACTTGTCTGATCCGCAATGATAAAGGCTTAGGATTCAGCATTGCTGGAGGGAAAGGGTCAACGCTGTACCGAGTCGGAGACACGGTAAACAAATGATACTCTTGCAGATATACTTGTGACTTGCCCTCTAGTGAATATTTAATGGTGTGTTCATTTCTTTGGTGTCAGGTTTTGCAGTTTTTCTTTATCTCCATGTTTGTTTACAAAGCTCAGGACACCATCCATTCTGTCAACATGTTTAGATTCACCTTAAAAATAAAACTGGCAATTTTTGCAAATTCTACAGTTGCACATAGAGTGCAATTTCAACTCTCTCAACTCTCCTTTACATGCTAAACGCCTAAGCCTCTGAATGGAAATCCTCATCATCTCTATCATGGCTGACCGAGGCTGCAATGATTAGAATTACAGGGACTGACACCTGATAGGGCCGATAGATGGCAGGGGATGAAGTATTTTTGGATCACTGCTGCAAACACGCATCATAATGCCCTCTATCTTCTGACACACTGACAGACACATTTTTGCACTGCTTTCATGAAGGGGACACACTCACACATTAGCACATGCACACACTCTGTGCTGAGTAGTTGTAAGTCTTGTTTTTGTCCTTCTGCCTGACATTTGCGCTTGGTTTTTTTAACATGTAGATCTGACTGCCTTGTCTGCTGGTCTGTTTGTTGCTTTGAGTCTTCTGCATGAAATGTTCAGGTCACACTTCTAGAGAACATACTGTGAATGCGCAGATAAAAGCGGCTCAGTTTATCTGTGTATCTATTAAACTATTATCAAAGTTGTCTTTAAAGAATCAAGTGGTGTCAAGAATCAAGTTTATTCAAAAAAGTTTATATTTGTATTACGTAGTGTCAACTTGTCTATGTTATGCTGTGTTATAAGCAAAGCAGGTCATTTAAAGCTGAGATCTGCAGGTTATTTTCTGCGTTAAAGACTTGTGACATTGAAACATGTTACGCCAGTGTACTGACTGGTCCTTAACAGCTGTACAGGAGCACTGATCTCTTGTCACAAGCTGAAATTTAGCACTGCAAGTGGTGTCAGCATTGTTTTACTACTAGAGTACTGAATGTTTTTACTTTTTAATTAGTAGCTTTCAATAAATAGGGTTAATAAAGGGATAGTTCACCCAAAGATGAATGTAAAATAAAAGAAAATGTACTCACTATTTACTCACTTTCAAGTGGTTCCAAAACTTTGAGTTTCTTTACTCTGTTGAAGAAAAAGAAGATAGTTTTAAGAATGTTGTCAATTGGTAGCCATTGACTTCTATGGTATTTGTTTTTCCTACTATAGAAGTCAGTTGATACTTTTTCAAAATATCTTTTCTGTTCAACAGAAAAAAGAAACTCAAACATGTTTCTGACAAGGGAAGGGTTAGTAAATTATGACAGGATTTTAAGTTTTGGGTGAAACCTTTAATGTTATTTTTATTACTTTGTGAAAATTTGGATGTGCACATACTGTACATTACTGTTTCAAAGTTTGTTTTTTTTACAAAAATCTTGAATTGATCAAATATGACAGTAAACACATTAATAAAAATTCAATAAAAAAAATCAATTCAGCACTTTCTGTTCATTGATTAAAATCCAGAACACAACGTGTCATAGTTTACACACAAAACAATTTAAGCAGCACAATGATACTTCAACAGAGGATTTTTTTACCATTATACTTTAGATTAGATAATAGAGCTTTGGTGAAAAATATATTACTTATCAAGGCTGAGATAACTGTTGACTTAACTGTTCTCCTGCTTTATTCAGGGCATCTTCATCTCTCGTATTGCTGAAGGAGGAGCAGCTCACAGAGACAACATCCTGCAAGTGGGAGACAGGGTCATATCAGTGAGTCCATTCATCTCTCTTTATTTCTCTCTATAGCAGGGGTGCCCAAACTCTGTCCTGGAGGATCCTGAAAAGTTTATCTAGAATTTGCCATAACACAACTGCCAAGATGTTTCTAGCAAGCCTAGTAAGAGCTTGATTACCTCATGCCTGCCTTACTGTCTGCCTGGGGTTGGAGCTAAATTATGCAGGACACCTGCCCTTCAGGACCGAGTTAGGGGCACCCCTGCTCTATAGAGTTCAGGTTAAAAATAGAAGTTATGAATTTGTGATTCAGACCATGTGTCAACAAAAGGATTTTTTGTTGATGACAATGCCAGGGTTATTCCCAAAACAAGTGATTGTGAGCACTCCCATTGAAAGTATTTAAAAAAAAATATGCTAGCCTCAGGGAAAAAGATTCAGCCTTACTTGCTTTCATGCAATTTAAAAACCTGTTTGAATTTGTTCCTTTAAACAGAAAAGGAAATGTTTTAGATATTTTTGAGGCTGTTGTTTGCTTTACAAAATGTTAACAGGGCATTTCAAGATTTACAAACGGCTTCATTAAAGTGTTTTTATATAAGTCAAGTTCTGTATTCCATCCATCTGAAGCCATATGATGCCTATATTGCACAGATCTTAAATCTCTTTCATGTCCCGCATAAAATGTGGCATGTCAAAACTTGTTATGCTCAGGTTTGACTTCAAAATTCATGGCTTTTTGGATCTTGTGATCACCAAATCTAGATATGATCATGAAGCTTTAATATGTTTTATGGAAACATATGACATGAAAAAAATATTATGTTAGAAGTCTAAAACACAGTCTTTCAATTATTAAAATCCAGCTCACTGTATGGTTTGGTTGATCAGAGTTAGTTTGTAGTGTTTTCTGTTGCACCATATCTGTTCTTCCTCACACCATGAAATAATGTCAGTGTGTGATTTATGCACTTCTCTCTTGATATCATTGCTTGTGCTCAGCATTATGAATCTCAACTGTTTTGTCTCCCTTAAGCCCCCCTTTATTTGGAGATTTTGCTGCTTCTCCCTCTGTCCTTGCATGGGTTTTCACTAACACACTTCTTGCCTGCTTGGTGTTGGGTGTGGTGATGGGAGGTTTTGACTTGTTCTGTGGCCCTGCTGTCATGGAATCTGCATGTATTACCATAGCAACCGGCGCTCTGTCACCTTGTGGTAAGCGGTGGTACTGAATGGTCAGTGCTGACCTCTGTATGTGTCACCATGGTGGAACTAATACCTCTAAACTAAGTAACCAGAAATCAAAAGCAGGACAGGTTGGGAAACATCCTTGTTATTGTCAGAGAAAATTTTATTTTTATAAGGATTTTGCAAAAATGTGGAGCACAGCATCCACCTCAAGGATTTTTACATTTACTCATTTAGCAGACGCCTTTATTTAAAGCAACTTACAAGTGAGGATAAAAGAAGCACTACAAATCATCAGAGAGTAGCAGTATATTAATGCTATAACTGTAAGTTACTAAATTTAATAAAAAAACTAAAAAAGTTCAAAATCTTTGTATATGTTAATCACTGTTTATTGCTAAAATAAGTAACATCTTGGATATGTTTCTATTAAAACCTGTAGATTGATTTATGTTTGTACATGGGATGTTTTACTTTGACATGCAAAATGATCACTGTTCTAAATGTGAAATCAGTTGCAAACAAGTAAACACAGATGATGTGATGATGAATGTGTTAGTACTTTTACATGCACAATAACAATATAGTTAAACTTTAGCAGTTTTTTTAAGTGTCTGTATGTTTAGATATTGATGACTATAATGTATATGAAATATCTGTAGTGGTTGCATCATGCCACCTCTTACTTTTAGAGCAGGCCTACATTATTAAGACCATCAACAGACTTTACATTATACAGAACTGTTAGTTTGGCTTTCCAAAAACCAGACTGGTGCCATTTTCAATCAGACTGTGTTTTAGAAGCCTTTACATGACATTAAAAAAAAATGTAATCAGAATTTCAAAGTGCAAAACACATCTATCACATCTACTAACAGTGTATGTGTAGTTTATCTTAGACTAAGCTAACATTTGGTTTGTGAAAAGTTCTCTTAACAAATATACTGTATGAATAATATCTGGAATGCATTTCAGTATGACAAGCTAAACTGTAGTACAGTTTGAGGAGTATTTTCGTAAGGCTAATCAAAGCATCTTCAGCGCCTTCTCTTTCTCCTGTTGCACATTCCCTTCTCTTCCCACGTTCCTGGTCAGATATGTCTCAACATGTTGGTTTGATGCATGCTTTTCACTGAAAACCCAGGTTTTTAAAAAAATGAAATGGATATTGGTTTTCTCTGTTCACCTCTGAATGCATGAGAGGTCTCATCTCTGGTCTTCACATGATCCAAATCAGTACTGTACAACATTTTTCCCCAAACTAACATCTAGACTCTAATGTTCTTTTAAAACCCATCTAACTAAAAAGCTGCCTGCATCACTTAAAAAAAAAAACCCACTTAGACAGCACAACATTTTTTTTTTCTGCCCACTCTGGGCTTATTTGTGGTCTCTGACCCTCTGGTGTTTGGCTGTCGCTCCAGATCAATGGTGTAGACATGACAGAGGCCAGGCATGACCAGGCAGTAGCGCTGCTTACCGGCACCTCCCCCACCATCACCCTGGTGGTGGATCGGGAACAGAACAGTGTAGGGGGAGCCTCCCCTCGAACCCGACCACATTCGCCCCCTCCTCCAGAGCCGTCTGACTCCCCTGAGCAAGAGGACGGCGGAGACGAGCACCTTGGAAACCATCTCAACTGCCCCATGGAAGATGAGTACCCTATTGAGGTGAGAGAGAAAATTTTTTTATTTAACCTATATAAACTATAGACTATGTAAAGTGCTGATTTGCGAAGAAAGTTGGCTCTGGGAATGTGAGTGTAAATTCATTTGTGTGCATTCCTCAAGGTTTCTTATGTCAGCAGTGTTTTAGATCACTAATATACAACTTTTTTAAAATTGATAAGTACTGTTTGTTGTAGTTTAATCTCATGTCACAGCTTAATTTTGCTGTTTTAATGCCTCAGAGAAAATGGTGCACGGTATGAACATTGCATAGTGTATTCATTGTGTTAGGATTGTGATTTTGAAGTTTACTTTTGCGTCTACATTTTGATGTTACCTTTAATGTTTTTATTGATGCCCAGTTGATAAAGTTGTGTAGTGTAGACTTGCCTAGAAGACACGTTTCCTCCAGAAATAACTGAACACTCACATTACCATTCAAAAGTTTGGAGTCTTTACTTTTTGTTCTTTTAAACAATATTAATATTTTCAGTACGGATGCATTTACCAAGTCCTTTTGAATCCAGTTTAAAATGAAATAAGTTTTGTGTTTCAAATATTTAATCTTCTTTTAACTCCTCAAGGACTCCTGCAAAAGTACTAAATCAAATACTATATCAAAAGTACAAAAACAATTACCAACATCTAAAGGATAAATTGAAAAAGCACATTTAAAAAGAACTGTGTTCACCTTTGAATAAGAAATAAATCAGAATGATAGTTATGAGGGTTATGATTCCTGAAATAAATAGCATTTTGAAATCTATGCTAAAATAGAATAGTTAGTTATTCTAATTTGTAATATTTTATATTTATCCTTGGTCAGAATAAGAAACCCTTTTCATTAATAAATACATAAAACATCCCATGAACCACAAACTTTTGAATGCTGTCTTTTTATTTTTATTGATTACTTCCACAAATTATTTAGCATTGCATTTGTCAGAACTACTCAGTGCAACTAAGTTTCCTGTCACAGGAAGTGACGCTGATCAAAGCAGGTGGACCCCTGGGTTTGAGCATTGTAGGGGGCAGCGACCATGCCAGCCATCCATTTGGAATTAATGAGCCAGGGGTGTTCATCTCAAAGGTGAAATAAACTTTATTTTTATTCACGATGAACAAGTATGTAGTATGATGCAGGCTTGCTGTTGTCATGATTTGTTCAGAGATTAGCTGATTTCTGACTTGTGTTCATGAATAGGTCATCCCCAATGGCCTGGCCTCTCAGAGTGGACTTCGCGTGGGCGATCGCATCTTGGAGGTGAACAGCATCGACCTGCGACATGCCACACACCAGGAGGCTGTTAGAGCCCTGCTTTCCAACAAACAGGAGATCCGGATGCTTGTGCGCAGAGATCCCTCGCCCCCTGGCATGCAGGTATACACACATTGATTTTTAGCAAAACCTACTGCATGGACATTTGCGGTCATTTGGTTTCTTAAGGGCAAAGCTGTGATGTTCTCTTAGCTTCCAGACACCCAACAACCTTGAATATACTCTAAAGCGGTGTTTCACAACTGGCGGGTCGTGACCCAAAACTGGATTTCAGAAACCTCTTTAGTGGGAAACAGAGTTTGTTTTTGGTTTGTTTTGAAAGACGTGTAAAAGCTTTTTTTATGTGCATGAGAAAAACACGTTCTCCTAAAGGTTGTTTCAGGGTCTAGTTAATTTTCAATAGAGGAATGGCGGAAATCTGTAAAATGCAAGTGGTTTCACTGGTGACGAGAACATGCTATGCAAAGACATGCACACAGTCCTACCTCTTTCATGAGCAGTGTTTCACATTAGACACCACTGAAGATAAAGATACTTGATTTTTTTTTGTAAGCGTCAGCCCCATTGACATTATTAATAACCGATCAAACAACATTTTATTGAGCTCCTACCAGAGCCCTGAAAACACAAGGAAGCTTTGTACTATGCGCCAGTAACATAAGTTTAGGCTGTGAGCCAGATTGCCAGGTAAAAATATAAATATATATACTTTGTAAAATACTGTGTCTGACATGAAAAACATGCTACTCATGTTCATTTTAAATAACAAATAAAAGTAGGCTAACATCAACACAATATTTTTGTTATTTGTTACTAAATAAAATGTCTCTGACTTATGTAAAATATACTTGTATACACTTAATTATATTCATTGATTTTACTAGCATGCAACTTATTTTAAACAACTATGGTGGCTCATACCACTTTACTAAATTTATTATATCAACAAAAGCTAGTTTGGGACTGCTACGTAATGTTTATTTTTCAATATTAATTATGTTCTTTCAATTTATGTTTATGTTATGTGTATATCTATAATGAGGGGAAAAATGGATTTGCAGCTTAATGGCCGTGGAATAATCAGGGTCCCATGGCCAAACCAGTTGAGAACCACTGCTATAAAAGACACTCTTTATCATTTTAGGAGATTGTCATTCATAAGCAACCTGGAGAGAAGCTGGGCATAAGCATTAGGGGTGGAGCTAAAGGTCATGCAGGAAACCCCTTTGACCCCACAGATGAGGGCATCTTCATTTCCAAGGTAACCAAAACCATGGTGGAAAACGGCAGATTCTAATAACAACAAATGTGCTCTCTATGCATGTTAAGTCCTGAATGTGCTCTTTTGTTTTTATAGGTCAGCTCCAATGGCGCTGCTGCCCGAGATGGCAGACTGCGGGTGGGCATGCGTATTCTTGAGGTGGGCAACAACAGTCTGCTGGGTATGACACATACAGAAGCAGTGAGGGTCTTGCGTGCTTCTGGAGATTCCTTGGTCATGCTTATTTGTGATGGCTTTGACCCAAGAAGTGCTTCAACCATAGAGGTAAATGCATCAGAGCAGATCTGGTCTTCTGTGACTTATATATAATTTGTATACATGTATTATAATATAATATAATATAATATAAATTGTGTTTGGTTTAATTTTTCCAGGCATCCCCTGGTGTTATTGCGAACCCGTTTGCGGCAGGTATTGTTCGTAAAAACAGTATGGAAAGCATCTCATCAGTAGACAGAGACCTGAGTCCTGAAGAGATTGACATCATGCAGAAGGTGAGCTCTCCTTCATCACACGGAGCAGAAACAGCAGAAGCGTAGATGGAAAAATAACATCTATCTGTCTGACCTTTCCTGCAGGAGGTAGAGATGGCAAGAGAGACATCCCAATGGGAACGAGAGGAGATGGAAAAAGTGGTAAGTGTTTTTTTCCTGTGAACACCTATGTCATTATTGTTATAATAATAACAACAAATTGCTATTAAAATGACAACCACTTCCAAATCTTACCTATAACTAATATTTGTGGATCTGTCCTTTTCTTTCCCCTTTTCTCCTATCTTGTGCCCCTCTTTTCCCTCAAATCCTTCTGAATGATTTTGGGTGCTGGTCATTCCAAACATCCCATCTCATTTCTGCTTCATTCCATTCATTAAATATATTCTCTTGTATTCATGGTCCCTTGGTTTTATTTTTCGTCCTTGACACTCTACATCACCTAAACGTCATCCTCATCTGTGCAATGAATACCATCGGAATGTGTGTGTGTGTGTCCATATTTGTGTGGGCAAATGTGTGTGTGATTGGGTAACCTTCATTCCCCACACCCCCTCCTCACCCTCCCTCTTTCGGTAAAGGAGCGAATGCGCTTGGAGCGCGAGGAGGCAACTCGCTTGCTGGAGGAGGAAACTGAGGTGAGGCTTTATGCCCTCCCTGTGTTTATGGCCCGCAGTGGGAGTGAAACATGGGACCACCAACATAAACATGAACAAATGAATCATATCTGAACCTCTGAGCACTAGAAGCTCTTCCTCATACTCAAAGCTTAATAAAAGTCAAAATAAGATTCTTCCTTTTAGTGAACTGAGATCTTTCAGTGTGCTAACAATGTCCAATGTTCTGACCCTCTGTCTGCAGAGTTTGAGCACTGGACCACTGAAACTGGACTACAAGACACTGGCGGCTCTGCCTATGACTAGTCTACAGAAAGTTAATAGAGTAAGTTTCTTCATGTGAAATCTTGTGTTATTACCACCTGAATTTTGCTCAGATTTTTGGCAGTTTGGTGTCCATGTTGCCAAACGACTTCAAAAACTGCAGATTTTGGGTAATTGGAGAACTTGGAGCCCCGACAGGTTTCACAGAAATAGCATGTATATAATGGGTGTAGTTTACTTTTTTTTTTTTTTTTGTGAAACTAAAATAAAGTTTCTTAGATGTTAGTATCGGTTTGCTAGTCTTAAGGATATCTTTAATCTAGTGTGCTCCAAAACAGTAACAACATTCACAATTGGATGATATAAACCTGATAAATCCAAAGCTTGCAGTTTGTCACTTCCGCCTAATTCAACGATTTTTTTATTTTATTTTTTTTTTATTTTTTTTTTTACATCAAATTTTCTGACCAGTCAATGCTCTATAGTGTCTGACATGTCCCGCCCCTTTCATGTTTGCTTTTCATTTGATGTGCTTGAGCTCAACCACTCACTGGCAGAGCTGTGATAAACAAAACACTATTGGCTGTTTTTTTTATTTTTATTTTTTTTATAAAGAGGTGGAGCCATGTCCTGCCCTGTCTTCAGGTTTCAGTTGAGATTACGTCAAACATCGAATAGAAAATGCAGATTTTAAAGCACTTTACTGGACCTTTAAGCTTCACACTATGATTCCATCCAGTTAGAGGTTATCATAACGTGTATCATTTTTTTAGAACACTGTAGCAAGTTGACTGAAATTATATAGAGCACTATCCTAAACTTCACATTAAAAGCAATGGTGTTATCTAGCTATATATGAATATCTACGGCTACAACAACCCTCTGCAACTTTATCCATGTTTGTGTCATGGGTCATGCACCTCCCAGTAATGAGGCTTGTTTGTTTGCGGTTGTGTCCAGAAGATTTTGAAATTCTGGTTTGATGTGTGATCCTCTAATTGTATTGTCTATGATGTATAGTTTTTCATCTGTAACCATCTACGATTGTTTGATGCCAAGTGTAAGATATTCTTAACAGATGCTTTCTCATAAACATGCATTTGATTGGCTTCTGAATTGCAATTGATGGTCAATGTCTACCCATTCATAACGCATGCATTTAATGATCTGATCCTATGCAAACTGACAGTCCACTGCTCTTATTTAACTGGGTAAACCCTTATAGATGCATTTCTTTACTGCCTTTTGGGTAGTAAGTTTTGGGAGTGGTCTGATCAAATGCTGTTGGTCTTCTGAAACATTATCAGGTCAAGCTTTACATTTTAGTAGTAGTGCCAAAGGTGAAGTACTCCAGCTGCTGGCCATTCCAGCAATACCTCTGACAAAATACTCACTATTTGCTGGTGCTTGAGGTGGAGTGAGGGGGAGGTGGCGGCTGACAGCTGAGAGTCACTCAAGTTATTTTAAAATGTACTCTGTGAGCTGATTGGCTGAATGGTTTAATGGTGGGTGTGGCATTCGAGGATGAAGGGACCCTCGGAAGATCTTGACAGTTAAGTTATCTGGAGTCAAGCTGCTAGAAATCCGCTCCTGTCATCTTACTGTGAGTTTTACGCTGCTGTTACTCTAAAACTTTATATGGCTTTTCTCTCATTTTTCAGCGCTCATTGCTTCTTTACTAATTTTCTGAATGTTTTAATTTTATGTGAACGTTGGTGCATTTTATTTAAAATTTGACTAATAGCAACACTTGTTAGACAGAGTCAGTTAGAGTCAGTAAATTGTATCATGCTAACTTTATAAAAACAAAACTTTAATCACTTAACGGCAATAAAAATGACTATATTAAGAGTATTTGTAAAAGGTAAAATATGTAATTTGAGCTTTATTTATTTAATTAATTATTTAATTATGTATTTGTGTCCTTGAGATATTAATAATATTGTCTCTTTGTGAGAATTTTTAGCCCGAGTCTCTTTTCTGGGAATGATTAACCTACATAGCAGTAGCAGCTGTTAGCGAAGTGAAGTGAGGAATGGAGAGGGGGTGGACTGCTCTTAGATAGGGAAACACTAGAGCACAGATTTCTGATTTGTGGTATATGAAGAACAGTTTAGTCACGGCTATTTATAGATGAGTCTTTAATCTGCACAAGAGATGCTGAATGTATTTTTTATCAGTATAAGGCCATTAGTTGTATGTCACAGCTTAAGCATCACGTTGTGCTTCTAACTGCCGCTGTCTGTGGAGCCATTTTTATTTTCATCCTTTGATGTGAAAACAATATTTCTTAAAAACATTTACATAAATGAGTGTATATTGTAGTTCGGGCTTTCTATCTAGTGTTTTAAGTTGTGTAGATAAGAACTAATTTTTGTGCTTTCTGTTAGCTTGTGTTTTTTTAGATTGGAGTCATCTCCTAAAGCAAGCATTCATGATCATGATGCTAAATGAGAGTTTTATATTACTGAATATAAAGAATTTTGTTACTGTTAACTAGAACTATGAAACTATGAAATTGTTAATGAGATAATGATGTTCCACTGGAAACTAACTGCTACTAACATTTCCAAAACTAAAATCAAGATTATGTAGAACATTAAAAAAGTAAACAAAAAATATAGAATTATATAACTATAATATGTGCTTCGTAAAACAATACTGCACTGAATTTGATTGATTCAATCTGTCACAGGCCATATCAAGTCTAATGTCTATATTAAAGCACACACAGCTCATCAGTGCAAATGTTCTCTAGGGTTGATTGACTGTCTGCTGTGAGATTTCTCAGGATGATGGGATAGCTGTATTTAGCTTCTCACTCATCTAAATTGGCCTGACCGGTAGATGTTTGTGAGTTTATCATGGTTGTGATTTTTCTTAGCTCTCCAATACTAATCCCATCTATTTCACTCTTTGTCGCTTTTCTTTCATATTTGCTGTGCTGTAATTGTTTTGCCATTTTCATTTTCCTTTCTCATTATATGCTCTTTCATTAGTTTATTTTCTTCTCCCTTTTGTCTCCGTCGATCACATTCTGTTTCTCTTTCTTTCATTCATCAGTTTTCTCCCTCCTTTGCCACATTTGCCAAAATGGAGGCTGCCATGCCGGCTGGCCCTGTAGACCCTCTGGGTTTTGAGAAAGTCCATGCTTCTATGTACCATGTAGAACCTGTTGCCCTCCCTTCATCTCCAATCTGCCCAGCCGCAAGTTCAGCGGCTTCAAAACAGCTCCAAGCTGACATGCGGGACCTCGTCCCAGATCTAGGATTGGGTCAAGAGGAGGAGGAATGTCTTGTGGACTCCCAACCAATCTGCTTTAGTGAAAACCCATTCCTTGTGGCTAATCGCAAGGGTAAAGCCTGCCCTCCAGAAGAGCGCATTTTATCAGGGCCACCTGTGGGTTACGGCAGGCATGGGCAGCTGCAGCCCTGGTTGTACAGCAAGGCAAGCAGCCTTGGAGAGTGTTTGTTCTGACTGAGTGTATTTTCTGGTCAAGCATGGTGTGTCATCAGTAGCTATTTAAAGTTAACATGCCACCTCACATGCAAATGCCATTCAAAGAATTGTATGGGGATCTCCATTAGGGTGTCTTTGAAGATATCACTGGGTTGTAGAATTGTTTCACAGCAATATATATTCTATATATACACATTTGCTATGTTTAGATAATGGGTGAAGCTGAAAATGAAGCAGACAAACTCTGTAATGTGTGTTACCCTGTGGTCTTAAAGCATCTGAACCTTTCCAGAGAAACTGAGAATGGTTTGAATGTGAAATGAACAGGTGCTAAACAAAAAGGGCCAAGGGGGATGACCTTGCACCTTAAATAACAGACCACCAAACATCTACATGAACATAAAGCACTATGGTTTTTGAAGAGATGTTTAAAATGTTTCTGTAGCATGGCATTAATGCTTGTTTTTAATTGACTTGTGGCATGCAGTAGAACACATTTGTCAACTGCAATAAAAAAGATAATAATAATAATAAAGTTATTCTCAAATCAAGGTGAACTGCTTCTAACTGCTTTTTGGAAATGACAGACCTCATCTTTCTTTGTGAGGAATATCTTCAGTTTGTGATGATATTTGTTTATCTGTATTTCAGGCTTCACCGTCTGAGCCTTTCAGAATTGACAGTCCTGTCCGAGATGCTGCACACTCTCCACACAACTCACAGGTCAGTACTGTTTCACAGAGAGTCCTTCATCTTCATCGTCAGCCCTTTATTTTCTCATGTATTTTCATTCTGCTGTCACACATTTTTCATGGGGAAGGCTGTGCAGATTTTACGCTAATCTTTTGCATGGTCAAAAGTCTTGTTTAAGTCTCCATCAAGGTAGTATTTTGACTGATGTCGATCCACATTTTCATATTTCTCAGCAGTCTCACAAATCTTCCTCTGCGATGCTTGGAAGAGAGGTTCGATATGTAAGTGGGCTGACTAGCCTGCATTAGCTGCTCTTGGCTTTGCATTAGACATTGCAAGGAATGGTGTACAGGCCTGTGTGTTACTAAGCATGTCCTGCTTTTCATGCTCTGAAGCAGTGAAATGCTTGACTCTTATTTAGTGTTTACACAGAACCAAGAACTTGAGCTTGTAACTACAGCTTTGTAAATAACACCATGCATTTGGAAACAATACAATATACTGTTTAAAAATCTGTAGTTGGTAAGATCATTTTTATATCTGATAAAATAATACAGAAAAATGTGTAATTTTTTGAAATATTGTTATAACTTACAAGTTTAAAATATATCAAAAATATATATTATTCCTTCAATGCTAAAAAGTAGAATTTTCAGTCCTTGGTGTTACATGATACATCAGAAATCATTCTAATATGCTGATTTGGTGCTCTAGAAAAACATGTATAATTATCAGTGTTTATAACGATTGGGTTATTCAATGTTTGTTAGACTAGAGGACATACATTTATTTAATTCATGAATTATGAAAGAAAAACTTAAACCAAATTAACAGTCTTTGTCACTTTTGTCAATTCAATGTGTCTTTGCTGAATAAGTGTCAAATTCATTGGGAAAAGAAACCTTACTAACCCCTTTGAACAGTAATATATAGTATATGATATATTGAATTGACCTCAATTGTACAGCTACTTTACTGCAAATCATTTGTGAAAACATTTTCCTTTTTCCTTCTTCATCTTCATGTTTTTGTTTTTTGTGTTTCAGTCAAACATTCATTTTCCTTCAAATGCAAACACCAAGGATAATGCATCAGTGAGTGTCCAAAAGTGTAGAAAACTACACATGATTGAAAATATTGATGTAATGTAGGTAAGATAAGTTATTGCTAAGTTGTTATCGTTGATGAATTTCTCTCACTTTCTAGACTAAACCTGGTGCCATCCAGCCTCTCTCTCGGGTGCGACCCGCTGTGTCTCCAGCCAGTCAGGATGGCCACAGCAGTCCAAACCCTTTCCAGCATGGCCTCTCTCCCATCAACTCTCAGACCACTGTAAGATCCCTCACCACCGTCTGAACCCTATGAGGCTCCCCCTTCATCCTTCGTTACCAGGCAACAGAATGCGACTGTTGTTTTGTTTTCTCCAAATATATAGACGTGTATATATAATCCAAGGTGGTGTGATGAGCACCATGCCAGTTAAAGCCTTACAAATCGCACCATAAGCCAGCTCAAAGAAATGGGTTGTTTAAAAAAACTAAAACATATCAACTTTTCAATCACTGCAAGTAACATTGTGCCTGTTTTCTACCAAGACACCTCTTGGATTTTTTTTTCCCTTTTCCCTAATCACATAAACCACATTGTTTGCACAGCAAGGTTTACACTCACATTATCTCAGGATACCAGTGTAAACCCAGATATCATCCAGAGTTGTTCGCCCCAGTCACCATATCCACAGACCACCTCATACAGTCACACTCTCTCTCCTCTCCCTCCATCTTTCCATTGACACGAGACGACTGGGCTGCATGCGCTCGAGCCCTGCATTTTCCTCCTGTGTTCTGCCTTTGCTGCTTTGTCTCTCATTGGCTGTTCCATCCTTTTTGTCCTCTGTCTGTTTCTCCACCCCTCCGTCCTCAATCCCTCCCCAACCCCTCGTACAGCCTCGTGCCCCATCCCCTGACACACATGAGGAATACCCTATCAATATCAAGCAGGTTTATAAGGCCTTCGCTGCTGTGCCACACTCCCTGGCCGTACTGGAACCCCCTCAGGTAGGACAAAGGCTCCTCCAGGATGTGAGCATGTCGTGGTTTTCCCCCCCATCATCCATATTTCCTGTTTGGGAGGTCTTCCTATTGGACGTTTGTTCCTCTGGGAGCTTGTTTGCTGTCGTTGTGCATGAGTCACCCGTATGGTCGTGTTGAATCCAGGAGCTCATCTCCAAGGGACACTGATGTGCATCATTCATCTGTGACTTTTTTGTGACGATTGTGACTTCTTGCTGTGTGTTAAGTTTGTCCGTTTGTACAACTCGGGTCTTGTGAAATGTAACTTTTGTGTGTGTATAAAATGCATTTTTACTAAATCATCTTTTTTTACTTACTCTTATTTTTAGGATCTTTATTCTCCACGGAACAATGTCAGCGCAAAACAGCCATCACCTGAGGTATGTCTTATATCTAGATCATTTGGGATCTAAAATTTTAAAGTGTTAATTTAAGGCTGGAATACACTACACGACTTGTGCACTACCAGGTTTTTGCCATTATTTTCAGTATGGATGCGTCAATTCTAGATTTGGGCCTGTTGGAGTTGACTAATTTCACCAAAATTTGCTGTTCAAGGTTTAGACCAGGTGTTCTCAAAGTCTCAAGTTAAAGGTCCAAATCAGATTTTTCATCAGTGTCAAAGGTCTAGAAATGTCAGTTATAACAAAACTTCTTTTTAATAAAAATGCGCATACTCTGTACATCAACCAATTTAAAAAAAGTGAAGTGCCTTTTGCATTTAAAAATACATAAATAGCAATTGCAAACGTGGCAAAACAACAAGTGACACTTAATTGAAGTTTTATGAACAAAACATAACCACAGAGGTTAGATGTAACAGTGCAAAATACAGAGCAGTCTAATATGAGGAATGACAATGTCTATTGCATCACCTGTCTAAGCTTTTGTTTCATAGAGGCGTTTGACATTTTCACTCAAATAAATCAAACAGAACAGTTTGAGCAATGTGAAAACATCTTCATGTCCAGTCATCTTTGAAAACTATATTTACTTTGTCAACTTTTCTTTTTTGGCAACTGATTCCTCACCCATTCCAACACTCGCTGTGGTGAAGAATGTCACCGAATTACAGCAAATGTCATGCACTGACTGGACAGGAAACAGGAAATATCATCTTTGGTTTCAACAAATTTTTTGCCCCAAAAGACAAAAAACTATCATGATTACAAGTTTAACACACATTTATCAAAGTAGTAAATCCACACTTTTAATCCCTTACACAACATATGATGCTCTTGAAATATTAAGATTAAATGGGACCGTACGGATCATTTGAGAAGATAGATTCTATCCATTCAGGGAATATTCAACATGTACTTTATTTTCACAAAGATCATCCTTTTAGGAACTAGTATGAGCAGGAGAATTTAGATACTGCAGTTGCTTTCATCTGCCTATAAAAGAGGTGCATGTTTCTCTGTGGGATTTTAACATAATTTTGAATGTTTAATGCAGATGCTCAAATGTTCTCTGTAGTAAAAAAAGAGTTTTTCAGATTTCACAAGTCATGTAGTGTATTCCAAACATTCACCCACAAGATCTTTTTTTAATATGTGACCCCTAACCCTTATTCAGTGTGTACTGACTCACCACAACAAATATGTAGAACTCAGTATTCTTAGTGTGCTGATATATTGTACCTGATGGCAGTTTCAGCCTGAGCTGAATAATGAAGTGTTTATGGATGAGGGTGATGGTGAGGGCAGTGGTCCTTGTCCCTCCCTCTTATCTGACCGCCGCGAGTACAGGGACCTGGCAGCTGTGCCACGCCTGTCTCGCCCCTCAGTGGAGCCAAAGGTACCTTCATCTCCAGCAGAACCACTCTGACACTGTGGATGCCCTTCAGCTTGAGTGGTGGTGGTGCGGGTGTACGGGTCGCTTCCAAATTTAAAGCCAGATCGTTTTGCATCATATTTTTCAGTAAAGTATGGAAACGTCATCAATCAATGTTCTGTTTGAATCAAGGCAGTTATTGTTGGTGAGAAAGAGGCTTCAGGAGAGCAGTAATTAAAATCTTTTCTTTTTTTTTCTCCCCGCAATAACACATTATGCAATCACTGCATCATCATGGTGGCGGATGGAAGATTTGCTCCTTTTGTGCAATTTCTCACTCCTTGTCTGAATTTCAGATCTTTATGGGAGCTGCTCTTGCATGTTGGATGCATGTGAAATTTGGTTGCTTGCTCGACGTTGTTTACAGTCTTCCAATTTTCTCTCTGCCAGACCCCTTCCTCTCTGGGCAGGCACAGTCCAGAACAGCGCTCCTTCAGAGACAGACAGAAATATTTCGAGATCGATGTGAAGCAACAGACGCCAGACAAACCCAAACCTCGCATCTCACTGGTGGGAGAAGATGACCTGAAGAAAATGAAGGAGGAAGAAGGTTTGTGTTCGCTTAGTTGTCAGTCTTGCCTTCGTCAAATTTGAGTCATGTTAAATCATCTAAATGTCGTTCCTCAGCAAAGCGAATTGAACAGTCGGCACGAGAGTACATGTTGGATGAAGATGAGGAGGAGGAAGAGGAGGATCTGGCGAAGCAAGTGGCACATATGAAGGCTCACGGAAAGGTTGTTCTTGATGGTGTGGAGTACAAGGTGGAGAGCTTGGGTTCTCCGACTTCCTGGCAGTGTGCCACACCACCAAACCATAGTGCCACACCACTCAGCCACTGCGGAAGCTTAGGGTAAGCTACAATCGCAGAGCTGCTGATTTATTTGTTTGTTTGGTTGGCTATAGAACACACTTTGAACATTTAGATCAATGGTTCCCAAAATTGGGGGTCATGGGACAATGACAGGGGGTCGCTTGGTGATTTCCAAAAGTCAAATAAATTTTATTAAACATTTAGAATCACCATATTTTATCTATAACCCACAGAAGATAAAGATAGTACTTAATAGTTACATAAAAACAACAACGTGTTAATGAAAAGACATCAGCCTTTCAATTATTTTTTCATAGTTAATTTCTGACACCTTTATGGCAATCAAGTATATTAAAAATAAATACAGGCCACAACTGAAGATTGAGAATGATCTCTGAGTGGCGGTCTCCAAAATTAACCCAAGAAAAGACTTGTGCTGAAAACATTGTGCCCACTGGTCTCTTTAGGTGAGGTTAATATTAAATTAAACAAATAAATAAATGACTATAAAAATGATATGATTGTTAGGCTGTTGCACTTTTTTTGTGTTGTCAATATGCTTCTGTTTATATAGGCCTATTGTTGTGTGCGCAACGTTTGTGTTTTTATAACCACCTCCGAGGAATGTGGGGGTCGCGGGTCACTGGCATTGTTATTTTGGGGGTCGCGGGCTGAGAAGTTTGGGAACCCCTCATCTAGATGACGATTCTCTTTTTGAATGAGAAATACAAATTGTTGTTGAGACAGTACCTGCTCATATTGACACTTAATTCTTTACATGCACGCACAGAACATGCATCCTATTTAACCATCGCTTGAGGTCCTTTCTGATCTTTTTGCCCGAGACGCAGACGGCATGAGACGACAACTCAGTATTTTGTTGCCACTAGTTATTTGACTTGTTGTGTTACAGCCTTTGTTCACCAATGCTGACTTTATTTACTCAGAAACACAGTAAAAACTGTAATATTGTGAAAGATTTACAATTTATAAGAACTACAATTCAAAACTAGCCATTATCATTTTAAAATGTGAATTATTCCTGTAATGGCAGATTAATTTTATTTAGCCACTACTTTATTTTTGTAGTTCTACCTGTTATTATAATATGCATATTTTTGAGGAAACTCTGAAAAGATTCTTATGCGTTGTTAGATAATAAGATCAAAAGAACACAGTTTATTTGTACTGGAAATGTTCATATTATTATAAATGTCTTTTGATATCCCTTTTGAGCATTTACTGTAAAAATATATACAAAATAAAATGAATAGTGTAGCTACAATACACTAATATATATATATATATATAT
>CAIGQV010000818.1:7130963-7141051 GCA_903798115.1 Danio jaintianensis | reverse complement strand
GTATGTATGTGTGTATATATATATATATATATATATATATATATATATATATAATAAACTATTTATTATAAAATAATTAAGTAAATGGTATACCATTTTTTCAGTCCTTCCTCTATTGACGGTAAAGGAGACTCCCAGCGGAATTCAGTGGAAGACAGTTTTAGACTAGAGCAGAGGCCCAATTCTATGACAGGGTGAGGAATGCTAATACTTAACATCTGAATACTGTGATCTCCCTGTACATTTGAAATATGCTTGACACAGTGTTTGCCATAACAGATTGATCCCAGTTTATCCCGGTGAATCTGCGGCTCCCGTTCGGACGGCCAAAGCCGAGCGCAGGCATCAAGATCGGTTACGCATGCAGACCCCAGAGCTCACGGTCGCTGTGGACAAGGAGCTGTCGCCTGCTGAAAAACGAGCTCTCGAGGCAGAGAAGAGAGCCATGTGGAGAGCAGCCAGGTACGATAACAGTGTGAAAACTGCCAGATCGGCAACAGTTCTCTTTCCTGTCTCCTCCTCTCCTCTGTAATCTCTGCTTCTGGTGCCTTAATCTCATTTTTTACTCCAGTCTCCAAGTAAACGCTTACCCTCCCATTAATGAACAGGGCTTTCAAAGACATTTTCTCAATAGAAATTGTACAAAGGTTTGGTCGATTTTTTTTATTATTTTTTAAGAAGCCTATTCTGCAGTTCAAAAATCCAGTAAAACTTTAAAAGTGTTGAATATTATTCAATGTAGGTAAAAATGTAATTAAAAGCATCATTCTGCTTTATTACTCTTGTCGTCAGTGTCATGGGCCCCTTCAGAAATCATTATGCTGTCACAAATCAATATGCCGTCTTGCATATCATTGCTCTTTTGCAGGGCTTGACATTAACACCCGCCAAATGCGGGTAGATTTTAGCTGTGGCGGGTTAGACAGACACCCCCACTAGCCACTTTGGCTGGTTGAAAATATATTTTTTTTAATTGCCAGAGTTGCCTCGTCCCTAAAGATTAGAATTTTACTTTAACACAGTTTGTCAATATGCGTGCAAATGGGCTCTTAGAATCGAGAAGCAGCACGATTGATTAGTGTTTGCATGAGCAAAACAAAGCAGGTGAATACCGAATGAGAGGATGATCAGGCGCACGGTGAGACACAGGCAATCAGCTGATGTGATGCGCGCGAGTGCTTAAAAGCTCCCGTTTCCTCACGCAAAACAAACATGCCTGGAAATGCAACTGATGCGATCGTTTCTCTTTGAAATAGATTGGAAAAAAGCGGTGCTTGTGCACCCACAATCCTGCTGCTTTCAAGAGACCTCCAAATGTTTTGTATGCAGCAGCTGTTGCCGCTTTCGCTTTTACCATTCTTGGAACAGATTATTACTGGGCCTAACGTTAACCGTGTGCACGTGATCATCCTTTCACTATCGCACACAGAATGTTTTTCACCTGCTTTCTTTTGCTTACAGTTATTTTTGTTAATATGGTTTAATTATCATCCTTTACAATAACATTGCTTTAATAGGAGATAACTCTCCATTAATCTATAGTTACCTGATGATCTGGGGCCTTTAGTCAAACTACTGTGTGTAATTTTAGATACATGAGAATAATTTTTAAAATGTCAATTGTTTATTTATTTTTTAAGAACATTTTTGTTGAATAAAAGGTGTATGTATACAGCTATATTTAGCTTGTTTTGACACATTATTTAAAATTTGTGGCAAGGAAATAATTAGTTTGGTATGGCCAGAGAAAAAAATTGGTAAGCCTTTGTGTTGAGCCCTAAAAAGTCATGTGAAATAAAAAAGTTTAATTAACGAGGAGGCATGTGGACATAACACAAAATTAAAAAATTAGTGATTTTTAGCTTGCCAAAGTCAAATGTATGCATATAAAATATATTTTTCCAACAACAAAATAGTGGCTTGTGAAAATGGCGAGTGGCTAGTAATGTTGGAAAACTACTAACCACAGTGGCTGGTGATCAAAAAAGTTTTGTTAATTGGAAACTGTGTTGATAAATAATTCTCACAATTCTGGTTTAAATCACAGGAATAAATACAAATTTAAACTGCATTCAATAAGAAAATGGTCATTTTAAGTTTGTAAATAATATTTCATAATTTTACAATTGCCATTTTCCTGTATTTTTGATCAAATAAATGCAAACTTGGTGAGCAGATTGGCTTCTTTTAAATGTTTAAAAAACAACTTTTCACCACTAATGTAGTATATGTTTTAACGCAACACATACAAGCAGATCTCAACTTGTAATTTGTCTTTGATCTCTCTGAATGTTGGCCTTCTTTCTTAATATCTACTGTCTGTTTCAGAGTGTTTCCTTTCATCTGTGCTCCTTCCTCTCTTTCCTTGTGTTTGTGTGTTATCGTCCTCTATCCTCTCTGCTTTCTTACTTGCTGCTCTGAAGGCCTTATGGCCTAGAGGAGGACGTAAGGCAGTATGAGCAAGACCTGGCTAAGCGGCTCTACCAGTCCCGCGTGAGGGCATCACTGGGCAGCGCTGCAGCCCCTGCCTCTTCCTCCTGCTCCTCCTCCTCTTCCTGTCAGCCCAGGTCTGCTCTGCACAGCCAGAAAGCATCATAGGGACTTTATCTCTGATGCTTCACACCGCTTGGGGTGCTTGTGGACGTTTTATAGTGCAAAGGATGAACTATATTGTAGTGCCTTTTTCTGAACAGTGAATGAGCCCTACAAAAACCCACCGCTGCTTCTGCACGTGTGCTATTTTGTTTTAATTTTTGGTAGCGCCACTCCCTTTTTCTGTCTGCTCGCTCACTTCTGCCTCCCATCTGTGTATCAGTAAAGGACCCATACTGTTCTAACAACAAGCGTTTTTATTTGCCGTTCTTGCAGTTGTTTTTATTAGAGGTGCACTAATGCTTGTTACACTCAGTTTTACAGTAAGTGCCGCTGCACATAAACTCATCTATGCATCTGCTTTGGATCACTGGAGTATGCGCCAACCATCTCCCTATACTTGTAATAAGCGCCAATGGCTTTGTATGAAATAGTACCAGTGATGACCAGTTGTTTAAAGGTTACAGGAGCTTGGAATTTTGGAATGCTTCTGTTTGTGTGCAGTTTGACTCGTGGTATGTATGAATGGACTTTGAGTAAACCAGAGCCCGTTTCAATGGTGTAAATGCATAGTTTTTTACAAAGGCATAGTCTCATTTTTTTCACCAAATCCTAATATAGACAATATAATATAGACAAGCATGTTAAGACTCTCAGTGTGTCCAAAATCACCTACTTCACTACTATATAGTGTGTACGAAACCATATGTGAGACAAGTAGCATGTCAGAATTCATAGTAATCGGAAAAAAAGTAGGTAAGAAGTACCCAGATGATATACTACTTTCTTGGTGGTTTTACAGTCCCTAGTCACAGTAGTATTCTCTTTTGACATGGGAAGCACCAAAATGAAAATTCTGGGTCTAAACCGAAAATTGTGAATGCAATTGGCTGAAAACCAAAAATGCATTGTAGTTCTTTTTAATTACATAATATAAAGTTGTTGTTTTTTTACTTTTAAAGCCTTGTTTTATTTAACTCAATAACTTAAATATTCACTTATCTTTTATTTTTTTAAATCAGTATAGAGTCGAGAGGCGTCATTTTACCAGCGTTGCCATTGCAAGCAGCAGAAACGAGTATAATACACAAAAATGTCTGCCGGGATATTATTTGAGGGGACTTTGCTCTTCCGTTGAGCATGTGTGGTACATGCATAGATATGTATACGGGTATATGAGCTTAATATCCACAGGGTGGAATATTGAGTTTTATGTGAGTTGAGAAGAATGATTTCCAGAACAGGAAAAACTCTGTGGTTCACCAGTAAAGTGAACTACAGTTCAGTGGTGTAGTTTGCATCGCGCTCTTGTGCTGCTTGCTTCTTTATCTGGTGCGTTGATCTTTTATATAACTTTTTTCAAAGAGTAACCTAGTGATCTGCACTCATTTAAATATTTTCGTTTTGAAGGTTTTTTATTTTACATTCTTGGGAAACAAAACCACCAATGTTTCTTCCTCAGTATGTCATTTGTGGTTTTGTGTCCCAAGAATGTAAAATAAAAACTTCAAAATGAAAATATTTAAATGAGTTTTGATCAGTAGGTCACCAGTAAAAGAGACCATCACTCAGTGCATCTCTAGCTTGTGTGATTCTTTCTCATAACTTCTGCACATTTTTAACAGTCGTGTCATTGAATTAACCTGTTCTGTATTGACTAATCTGTGTGCACTGCATATCTTTCATCTGTCGTCCCGTCTCTCTCCATGCACCCTTTGCACTTCTTCTTTCACTCTGTGAGTCTCACTGAATCCCACTGTCTTCCAGGATGAAGTCTTTAGAGCAGGACGCTTTGAAGGCTCAGATGGTCATTGCCAAGTCTAAAGAGGGGAAGAAGCGAGGAACCCTGGATCAGCTGTCAGAGTCCCCGTCCCCTGCGCCAACACCCTCTCCAACACCAATGGAAGGTGACCACCTCATTTACCTCTGCACGGTTTTTATCAAAAAGTGATCCAAACGCTGGCATTTCCACGTGGTATTAACATATTGTGTTAAAATGGCGTTGTACGACATACAGAACCTGTATTTAGCAGTGTCCGCTTGTAAACTGTCGGATGAAAATATCTTGTAGGTGCCATATAATGTAGATCTGAATATACCTAGGCATAGCTGAATAATAAGACTTCAGTACATTGTAATGACATACCTTGAGCCTCAAACACTATTGTTTCTTCGTTCTAATGTTAATCCTGTGAGTATAAAATCCTGGTAAAAAAACAGGCCAATTACACAGACTGTTACATTGCACACGTGATCATTATTATGCACACCCCAGCCTGCATTTGATTTGCCACAATGTTTCCTATTGAGATTACAACAATGTTCATTACGTTTATATTAAACTTACTATGTATGGGACTTCCCATGCCACACCAGATCTTAACATTGTTTTCTAAATGTTGCTAAGCGTTGTGCACACAATGTTTCGAATTTTTGCCTTTGGTGTGAGATGTTGTTTTAAAGAGCAGTTCTTAGCCAGCCATCTGTTCGCAGCGCATCAGAATGCAAAATGCAGGATATATGGAGCACATAAAACTATTTCTGGAGATTTTTTTTTTTACTTATTGAACAATTTAACGCATTGCATCAATGCTTTATATGGCACCTTTAATACCAGGTTTAAACAGAGCCTTTATCTTGACGACAAGAAAACAATGTAGGGTTTTGTACTGTTCTGTGTTTTACTGGCTCATTTTTAACAGTTTTTAATGTTACATTTACCTGTTGTTGTTTTCATACAGATATCAGTCCACGGACGGTGACATCACCAGGCAGACTGGTACGAGGCAACTCTTATTCATTAATATTTTTCATTTAAAGCAGAGCAAACAGCACATTTTAAATCATCAGTAATGATGTAGAAAATACTACTTGTTTTTGTTTTACACTTTTGACTGTAAATTCTGTACTCTGACAGCCTTATCCATAGCAAGCAGAGCATCATCCATGATCTCCTTTCTTTTTTCTTTGTTGTACCCTCTCCTTTCTCCCTTGCATTTTTCCCATCTCTGCTTTTCACCGTCTGCCCTCCCCTCTTTTTGCAATATTGATTTCCTCTTTCCATCTCTCCACTGCTTATGCCTGTTTGCTGTCCTTTTAGTCCCTGTCAGAAAAGAAGTTTGACTACCGACAATTCGCTGCCATTCCTTCTTCCAAACCCGTTTACGACATTCAGGTATTGCCTGCATGCTGAGCGTCAAGGAGTCAGTCTGCCCGAGTCCCTCCTGGCTTTCCCTGCTCCCCTGCTCCTCCTCTCCCTGACAGCTAGTTAAGAACTGTTAACTAACAGTGTCCTCGATTCGCCAGCGGGAGCAGCATGGTCATTCACGTTCCTGCGCGTAGTCGTCAGCGATTTGGGTTCAGTTTTCAGCTTTGAGGGATTTTTTTCCACCGCTCTTGTTGATCTAGTCACAGTCTCAATTCCCTGTGCTTCTCCTCTGGGTTTGTGTATGTAGTGTTGAAGTGGGGCTTTGTGTTTATAAAAACCGTAGGCTACAAAGTATTAATGCACTAAAAGTCCTCTCCTTCCCTCCGCTCTCACTCTTTTAGACAGCAGACATTGTAATAACAGGGTCTGATTCCTGCGGCATGTCCATTGTTTTGATCCCACATGGAGTAAAATGTGGTGTTTCTGGGAGAAACCGTTCTTTTGGGGATGCAGGGGGTCATGGGACAAAGGAGCATTGTGTTTCTTGGTCTTGGTGTTTTGTGGTTGTGTTTCTGGATCTGTGAATGAAGGGTAATTGGGCATGTGGGTGAAGTCATTTGTCTGATTGTTGATGTGCAAATACTCTCCTGTGGTGCCGGACCAAAAGACCACCAAATCTGTCAAACCGCCTTCTGATTTGAATCCGGAATGAAATTGAAATGAAAATTTTAATGAATTGAAATTATTTCAAAAAAAATTTGTGTGAAGATTAAGTTAAATCATTTATGGTGGTGTTAAATTGCTGATTTAAATCTACCAAATATGAATCATTTTGTTCATAAAAATAGTTTTGTATAATTTCAAGTGTTATTACTTGTAATTGAGTGTAATTGGTGTAGCCTGTTTTAACACCTCCGTTATTGATAAATTAAGCTGAAATAGTGTGTTTAAGTAGTTTCACAGTGTTGTGTTTGAGGTTGATATTTACTAACTAACAAGATGTTTAGACTTGTATTGTCCTGCCCATGCAGAAATGGTCCAAATGATGTCTGTGATGATCCGGCAACTGAAGTCAGTCCTCTAATAACTCACGGTGGCCGTGAAAAAAGCCTAATTATAATGACAGATAACCGTAAAATCTAGTTTACAGTTAAAAATTCGCAATAGGGTCCAGCTAAAATTACAGCAAATTCAAAAATTATAGCGGTTAAAATTATTTAATGGACCTGAATTTAACATGAAATAACTTTGTTGTATTTTTAAATAATGTAAACAAAAGTGCTCATACATTAATTAACCCCTTAACTGTAATCCCTTTTGTAGATAGACATGAAATTCCACTCCATGGACCAGATTAATGGATTCAGAATGCATGCTAGTTGGTGATAATTTACTGAACACTGGTGAATCTTTATCTGCTATTTGGTGGCCTTTTGAGACTGCCATGATTTGACTGTGTTATGAACATTTAATGTTGTATTTATGTACTTTTCTGTGTGAAGAAGCACCTTCACCCTGACTGGGATCATTTATACAGTTCTCTGCAGTATTAAGAGGGATTTTTCAGCCTTTTTGAATGAAATTAAAAACAAATTATTGGGCACCATTTTTTGGTGGGGGTGAAGGTTGGTAAAGCATGCTTGTGTTTTGAGTGTTGGGAAGTTTGAAGCAAAGCCGAGCTTGGTACAGTACATTACACACTTTCTACATGACATTACACAAATCTGTTTTGAAAGAGACGAAGAGATGGAGAAGTCCTCATGGGAAGTTAAGTGCATAAGTAGCTGCAACAAAACCCATCTCTAACAGAGGAACATGAAGATAACCAACCGTTTGTGCACCTGAAACTGGAATATGAAGCTTATTTTAACATAGACATCCCTTAATAATCTGTGCACAGCCGTGGTGTGAGTGAACTATATACAAAGTGATCAGGTGAAGGCCAAATGGCGTCTCCTAGAACAGCTCTATGGCATTTTGACATCTCTTGACATTTCCATTCGTCTGACAGAATGAGAAAATGACTTTCTCAATAAAGAGCTATTCACGAGGGACGCCTGATGGTTTCACTCTTTTCTTTGTGTTGTGGTGGAAAGAAATAGCTCTGTCTCCTCTCTGTCTTGCAGTCTCCAGTTGCAGGTGATGACGTGCGCTTCATGGATGAGTCCTCCAGTAACGCAGGTAAGAGCCTCGGTGTGATCATGTGTGTCGGTGCTGTAGTCTACAGGGTTTGTGTGTTCAGCTTGACTCGGCTCACAGTTATTGTCCCTTTGACACAGGCGACTTCCTTGGATAAGTGCTCTTCTAATATTGGTAGGAGATCTGTGTTTGTGTGTGTGTGTGTGTGTGTGTGTGTGTGTGTGTGTGTGCGCGCATATGCATTGGTTTTTGATAAGAAGCCTGCTGTACTGCACTTGTTTATGGGCCAAAGCTTATAATCTACTGTTTCTTTTTGTTTTTGGACAATCAAGGTTACTTAAGTTCTGCCATCTTTTCAGACCCATCGCCATTACTTATTGCTTAATATTCCAAAAATAAATAAATAAAAATTCGCTTATGGTTTAATTATGGCTCTGTATTCTGGAGTATGGAAATACATTTTATTGCTCCTGATCGTGCTTCAATAAAAGTTTTTCCTCCCTCAGTATTTTTGACTAGATTTTCTTCCATTACAAATGTCTGAAGATTCTGACATTGACACATTTTTCTCCAGGAAGCAAAGTGACATGCGATATTAAGTCTTATTTCCTGTGAAATTTAATACAAACTAAAAAACAATCTGCCAGTGGGCTCAGAAAAATCCCTATTTAAAACAGAAAAGTAGTTTTCACATGGCATTGACACATGTTTGTTCTTGTTTTAAGTATAAACTCACTTATTTTGACCAGATTATCAGAAAAATATGACTTGGTTTCTTTATTTTGCAAGTAAATGTGTCTTCAACGGTGTATTGGGAAAAAAATACTGAGAAATGTTTTCATTTTTTGCAGTGCGTGCGACATTTAATCTCATTGTAATTTAAGACTTTTTCTGTGACTGATAAAACAGTCAACTTCTTGGTTACTTAAGGACATTTTTAAATTCTTTAACTTCTTTTAAATTCGTAACTTTGTTAGCCAGTCAGCCAACTGATGTAGTGCATAAGCCAAAAAAAATCTAAGGTCAAGAAAATGCTGCTGCATTGGCAGTAAAAATACTAACAAACGTTTTTTTTTTTTTTTTGATTGCATGTTTTATCAAATTTTGAAGAATTGTGAGCTTGTTTGTGTGTTTACAAGGAGATCTGTCACTATTAAAGTGGGGCTTTTTTTCTTAAAGGGATAGCTCACCCAAAAAATGCAAAAATCACTCGCACTCAGGTGAATTTCTTTCTTCTGTTGAACAAAAAACAACATATTTTGAAGGAATAAGCAGCCCTTGACATCCACAGTAGAAATTGAAAATACTATGAAATTAGTGGCTGTTTTTCCAACTTTCTTCAGGATATCCTCTTTTGTAAAACACAAGCAGGTTTGGAACAAGTGGAGGGAGTAAATGATGACAATTTTCATTTTTGGGTGAACTGTCTTTTAATACAAAAAGCATTAATGTGTATTACAAGTGTATACTTTGTGCTTCTAACTGCAATAACAATGTCCTGAATAGGTGCATATGTATGATGATCAGTGCTCTGCAGGGTTTTTCTGCATGGTGTGCAGCTCTGCCTTTTAGCTTCTGCACCGAATGGCTCTCCTGAATCACTGCTTTGCGGGTGTTTGTGGGTTTTAAACTGCATTTGACATCTGCTAGGGATTGCTCAAGCAATACAGATGGGGATGAAAGCATTTTAAAAGCTGTCATTTTTAGAGCTATGGTGAAAAATAGTTCAACACTCATTTCTTTTCTCTCTTGAATCGATTCTGAGCTTAGTTTTAACAGCAGATGGCGCTGTATGCTTTACACACAGCCACAGTCTGCTTGCATACAATTCCTTACAAATACCAACTTAACCTAAAATAATTGATCATTGAAGTTAGAAAAGGTTTAAATAAATTACAAGAGCGTTCATAGTGAGCTGTGTTTACATATAATCTTGTGGCATAAAAAATAATTAACATGGTTCAGCCAAATGGTCAACCGCTCTTCCTTGTGAGTATTTAAGTGTATGGTTAAAAACTAACATTGATCACCATCTTCTGTATAAAAAATAGCCTAGAGCGCCATCTTTTGTTAAAAAAGCAGCCTAGAGCACCATCTGCTGTTAAAAAAAGCAACCAAGAGCACCATCTTCTGTTAAAAACTAGCCTAGACTGCCATCTGCTGTTAAAAGAAGCAGCCTAGAGCACCATCTGCTGTTAAAAACTAGTCT
>CAIGQV010000818.1:7088219-7130953 GCA_903798115.1 Danio jaintianensis | reverse complement strand
AAAAAAACACCACAGCTCCATTCATGTCAGTTTGATGGCAGTTTTTATTGTTTTCAGTGAATGATCGAAGGGTGCGTCAAATGGCGGCTTCTCTTCCGCTTCAGTATTTCATTTAGTCTCTCTCTGTTTTTCCCTCTTTTCAGTGTCTGTTATTGATCCAGAAGTTCCAGTGGCCGCCACGTCAGCTCTAGAAGAGATGGCTCTCTACAGTAACAAACGCAAATTACGCCAGGGCCGCCGCAGCCTGGAGGCTCCTGTGCCCACATAACCACACACTAACACATCTGAACTGTGAACGTAAACACACATAGTGATCATCTAATGCGCTGAGATACACAGATATTAAACCACTCTTTTATCGGTGCTGACCACACCAAATGGTTGGGAGGCGAGCTGATGGCCATCCCTCTTTTCAGATTCCACTATGAACGGTCCAGGAGAGATGGCTGATTCAGTTTTTACCCGGTTTTTCTGTCTGTCAGCATTTTAGAAACACAATTCTATCAAGTGGGTTTCTTTCTGAACACTTTAAAAACCTCCTCTTGAAATGTTTTTGGCAGAACGGGAGATTTTAAATTTGTTACCACGTTCACGTTTTGGGAGACAACATACTGCTACCTTCACTGCCCCATGCAAGCCAGAATTTCACTTTTGTTGCTTTAATTCACAATCAGAAAAGCATTTTTATTCCTTTTAAATGTAATTTATTAATGTAATATAGTTTTTTTAGTCTATGGGAATCCAGTACAAACTGAGGCTTTTTGACATATGTATAAGCTTGTGATTTTGGGATTGGGATACAGCTCTTTGCACGCAACCTTTTAAGATTGAAAAATGAGGCCTTGGCATAAAGCTTTATCTCCATTTTATATCCATATCGGTTTCTAAATGCAGGGGATGCAAATGAATGTAATGTTTTTTGAAAGGTTGCATCTGACCTGTTCTAAATCTTTTCATAATGTATGTGATCATGCCATATCATAAAGACTGACCTGCTCTATGGAGTAGTGTCATTTTAAACCTTTTAACCGATCTCTAGTCTTCCTTTTACTGGGCTAGGAGAGTAAAATGAAGTGGATAATGGCTTGTTCCTCTGGTGATCCTACGTCTTGAGGATTCTGGTCCATGTTATATACATTGAATCATTCCCTTTGCTGACCCGAGTGGAGAATTTCACTCTTTGACAAACACTGGCCAGACCTCACATCACCTCTCCATTTTTGGTACCATTTTGGGAGTTGAGAAGAAGAAATGGGTTCATATTCAAACTCTATTAGCATCTACAAATCTTCTTCATATCCTTCTTTCTCTTATTCTGACAGGTGTGTGAAGGTAGTAGATGTTCTCGAATCTGCATTTTTAATTTGTTGAACTTGTAACGCCACTAAAAAGCTCGTTTTGTGAATATTGTATAAAAGCTCGAAAGAAGAAGCAAAAATCCAAGATTGAATCTGAGCCTTTCTGCCCCAAGACTGAACTGGCATCTGGAGGGTGATTCTAGCAGGGTCTTGACGGACTGATCCTTGTGTGTATATTGGTTTATTGCAGTTTTGCAATTTTACTGTCAATTCTGTGTGAGGACTAAAATGATATACTTTTATTATTCCTTCATATAAAGCGTTTTTATTTCGCTGTTCTCCAATCAGTTGTTCATCACCCTGTCTGCCATCAACACTGTGTCCAGATGAACCAGTCAAACATATGAAACGATCTGCTTTTTTATTTGACTAATCTTAGCTGTTTTTGTTGCTCTCGTCGACTGAAATTCAGTTTTGGTTAATAACATTTTGGGATTGATCATCATTGTATTTTTTTATTTTTTTTACGGTAGTTCGAGGGGAAAAAAAAAAAAGGTTTGGTTTTACTGTAACCAATGGGATAATGGGATTCACTACATTTTTACTTTTTCAAAAGCAGAAGAGTTTGATCTCTCTTATTGTTTTCTTGTCTTGGTTTGTTGTCGGAGAGGATTTAATTTGTTTGTTTGTTTTGCTAAATGGGAGGGTGGGGGATAGAGCTCATTCAGGACTGTAACTAGTGAATTTGTACAACCAAAGAAGTCTATTTTGTGGTTCAGGAATAATAAAGTTTACTTTTCATTTAACAGCCTGATGTACTGAGGTTGTTTTTTATGTCTATATAAACTTGTCGTTATATATACGCTGCTTTGTGTTTGAATAATGTAAATGCAAGGAGAAATGAAACCGCATGAGCTGCTTTCAGATAGAAGATGTTTATACAGTATATCCAGCCAATCTCAAACATCCAGCAAGTGTAAAAGGCTGTATAGACTGAGGCTGTGGACTTACAGACGTGTGTTCATCAGATGACGGAGAGGATAGGAGGAAGTTTCATCTGACTTCTGCTGCCTCTCACAGAGTCTGGACTCTGAGAAACCTGTCTGCTTCCTCTCTGTGAAGGAAAGATTATATTGATACATTTAATGTTACAATGAATTGAGTGCTGAATCATAAAAGCTCATATCAGGTGTAAGTGTGTCTTTTACTCTCTGTAGAGTCCTGTTGTAGGCATTGTAAAAGGAAATGGCGCTGGAAGTGTCTGCATGTGGCTCCTGGCGGTCATCATCCTCCATCTGTCCAGAAATAAAACATCTCTCATACTGTAAAACTTTACTGAATAGCTCCTAATCAAATCTATCAGACTTTTTTTTAAAGATCTGTTCTAAGTGAAACTGGAGAGAGAACCTGAAGTTAGGCTTCATTTACTTGATTTCTTTTAATGCATTTTATCTTTTCATTTAACCTAAATTCTTTCTTTTTTTTAAGTTAATTATTCCTGCGCTTCACAGTTGAATTTTCATTAGTCTCTACAGTCGTCAGTGTCACATAATCCTTTAGAAATCATGGCTGATTTAAATATCATTATTAATGTTGAAAGCAGTTCTGCTGCTTAAGGTTTTTCTCTTGTTTATTTGTTGTTGTTTTTTTTAAGAATTTTCAAAAATTCTTTGACAAAGTTGAGAAGAGCAACATTTATACAAAATCAAAATTTTGTATTTAATTCACTGGTGAATTAAAATATAGGCCTACAAAAGTATGGTCAGAGATTTGGAATTGTGATCCAAAGGTTGCAGGTTAGAGTCACTGTACCGGCAGGGATTGTAGGTGGGGGAGTGAATAACCAGCACACTCCTCCACCGAGACCCTTCACCAAGGCACCAAACCCCCAGGAGCTGTAGCAATGGCTAGGGATGGGTAGCGAAACTCGATTCTTTATCGTACGGGTGCTAAATTATGAAAGACCGAAGTATCGATAAGCTCTGACGTTAACGGTTCTGCTATCGGAACTGAATAATTATTGCTAAATAAACTCTACAGTAGCATAATTTATCTGACCAACCTTTTCTAATTTGCGATAGCCTATTTGTTATTCGTCTGTGCTGTTGGCAGTCTCACGTGAGAAATGTTCGTGTTGTTCCGCCGTAGACAGAGCTCGCTCGCGCCTAGCGCACACTGTTGCGCTATAGAATAGAATGAGTGCAGATGTGATAGACTGTATACAACAGTTCAGTGAATAAGTTAACATTCTGACATATTATAGACGTAATATTGTCAGCTTTTGCTCAGTTTCGCCAAAGAAATACTTTTAAACCACACACTGGGTTGCTCGGTCTCCAACATTAGGCGGTGAATGAATGACTTCCTCGTTAAACAGTTGCCGTCATCTAGTAGCAGTTAAAACTTATTCGATTAAAAAACAAATACTTTCATATTAATAAACAAATGAATTATTCATTGGATAGATCACCCAACACGGAAAAGTTTGACATTATTTACTTACTTTTGTGTATAGAAAAAATATATTGTAATACTGATAATACACCAACATAATTACCATAACATAATTTTCATTAATTTAGCATGCAGTGCTCAAAAGCAGAAAACGGGGGCATAAACAAGTATTTGCTTAGCAGGCCAATTTTTATAAAATATTGCTGTTTTAATGGGGAATTTTTTCCACTTAAGTTGAAGATTTTTTGTGTACCTAGTGGAAAATTTTATTCATGAAAATAAATGAGGTCAATTAATAGTCGAATGATTTTATATATATATATATATGATTTTTTTTAATGAAGGACAAAATTGTTATTGTTGCACAAGTGTTAAGACCACATATTTCAGAATGTTTGAATGTTTAAAATATAAATATTTGAAATATAAAGGGTTAGAAGGAGTGTTTGTAAACTTATTTCATTTGCACCACTGCTATATGAATGTGAGCATTTTCTGCTTCTCATAGTTCAGAACTGTCACTCAGGGCCAGGGAGCTCAGCAAAATGTGTGATGATGTCATAAACAAAATTCTGTTCTGGAATACAGAAACTGTAGTTTTGATTCAAAACAGTTGTTGGTGTTTGTGGAGTCGAGTGATTGAGAGCTACTTTTGTGACTTACTGACGAATTCGTTTTCAGCCTTCAGTGTTCATGATGGCGCTGTTCAGCAGTGCATTTAAAAAGCTTTTTGACTGTTTTATCCCTTTCTGGCATCGAAGGGAGACAGCAATGTGCAGCTCAAGAACTAGCGGCAGTAAATAAATGTTCAGAGATTGAGGCCTGCAACTTCACAGCAAATCCCAACAAGTGCAGGAAGAAACGCCACAAAGGGGCTAAAAAGTGTGGTGAGGTCAAAGCCCTGCACACCCCTGCCAGACCCTCTGTCTTAAAGCCCATAAAGAGAAAACTACAAAAGCTTCCCAGTGGCTCTGGAGACTTCATCCTTCCAGCTGTTTGCTTCAACCCCCTGCCACTATTGGAAAGACCTAAGCAAGAGTTTGTCCTGCCTGGGTGCCCTTTTAATGTGGACCCTCCCAAACTGCTGGCTGTTCGTCCACGTCCTGTTCTTGCACCAGATGAGCTGTTCTCCCACCGATTCTCCTCAGTGCATCCTCTGAGGCCTATTCCTGTGCAAGAACTTGAGCAAGAACTTTCCGGGGTGTCCTATTCAAGTGCATCCACCCAAACAGCTAGCTGTTCGTCCACACCTTGTTCCTGCACCAGATGAGCTGTTCTCCACAGTGTGTCCCATTCCTCTTCGTGCTTGTGCTCCTCTGAGATCAGTGTGTTCTCTCAGCTCATTGGAGTCTCAGTCTTCAGGTTCTGTCTGGTCTGCATCTGCTTCAGACCACATGTTTGCTTAAATTGAGGGTGAGGAAAGTGAGTTTGGGGAGACCATCCAGACCTTCCTCAAGCCTAAAAGATCCCGAAGGATGAGACAGATGCTTGCCTGGGAGGAGGAGGAGGTGCTGGATGATGAATCGTGGACGAGTGAAGTGTTTGAGTTCCAGGACCTCAGTGAAGCTGGACACTCTGAGGCTGAACATGATATCGTCTCTCTGTTCTGCTTGACTCCTTTTGATGGTGCTGAGAGCAAGTGGGAAAGTCCTGGAGGAGCCAAAGAACAGGAGAAAAGTGCCAATGATTCTGTTCACCTGGGCAGAGGAGAAGGTGGAGAGGAAACTCCAGAAGGAGAGGGAGAGAAGAGAAAGAGAGCTGCTGCATCACCGTTACAGAAATGATCCTAAACTGAAGCACCTTTGGATCAACAAACACAACCACAACTACAGATGATGCTGATGCTGATCATCGTCCCTCCTCAAAATATCCCACTCATCCTCTACCCACTGCACAATCCTGCCTGTAAATAAACACTGTGCAATGGCTGAAAGATCTGTGTCTCTTCTTGTTTTTATATAATATAATATAAAATAAAAACATAATATAAAAAAACATGTTAAGCATAAACAGAATTATTTTTTATATTTTTCTAAATCATTGTATTTACTCTGCGAAAGACGCTAAAACCATATAACGGCTAACGTTAACTCTGATACCCCACAAATGGCGGCTAGACCCATAATGCAACTTGCCGTTAGCAAGGGTGATGTCACTTGTCAAAGACCGATAGAGTGACGATGGCGAAGAGAACCAAATGGTCAAGAGTATGGTTATATTTCACCCGAGTGGACACCGATAATGCTTAATGCTTTTTTCGACTGCTTAGCTACTAACGTTACATCATCCACATGCTAGCAGTCAATCAAGTAAGGTCTCTCTAAATAAGTATAATATTAATAGTTTAATAAACACACATTCGGTTAAAAATAGTTGTTGTTTTTTTGCAGTAGCCTAAATAAATCTTAAACATTTAAAATGCCTTTACATCACTGTATTTACAAATAGATGAATAATAGTAAACTATGCTTATTAAGAATTTATACAATTATAAAATGTTTACATTGCAAGAGGTTCCAAAACTGTATTACTTTTAATCTCAAACACAGTTAATGCATTTATGTGAATGTGTTAATGATAAAACATAAACATTAGCCACATCTGATTGTTTAACTGCATTTTGCAACTCAAATAGTGTATTTTTAACAGCAGGGAGCACAATAAGCCAAGAAAGGTCCCGTCTTCTGCCAGAAAAGGTAAACATGTTGATTTTTCTCCAGAAGAATGATTAAAATGATCATTTGCAGCCTACCTGCATGCTCCAACTGTGTTCCTTCAAACCACTGTGCATTCTTTTACAGGAAAATTATTTATTTGTTTTATTTTGCATTTAAAAAGTAATAAAATAAAGTGTTGCTAATTCTGTTCATTTTTTTATTTAAACAAAAAAGTACCGTTAAAGTTCAAACCGATAAGTAGTATCGATAAAAGTAGTAATACCTTTAAAACCTTAACGATACCCATCCCTAGCAATGGCTGCCCACTGTGTGTGTATGCACTTGGATGGTTTGCATCCAAGTGCAGAGGGTCACCATACTTGGCCACGTCACAAATTTCCTTTCTTTTCCAATATACATGTTGATATCCTAACACTCTTCATCAGACACTGACCAGAGTTAATGCTTTGTCCACAGGTATGCGACCTGGCCTCACTGGTCCATCCTCTAAAACTGACAACACTTCACCCGGCAACAGGAAAGACTCATTGTACCAACTCTCAAACTCTGGAGAACACAAAACAAAAGCACATTTCTGGCTTTACAGATCAACATATTTTAGTTACTATTGTATGAATGCAACTAAATGGATCAAATAATTACAGATTTTATGAAAATGTACTGTAGGTATTAAAAATGTCGTAATAAATTATATATATTTTTAAAACAAACAGAAATCTTAAAATTAGAGGAGCGGTGTTGGCTGAGATCTACTAATTTCAGCATTAAAATAGTATTTAAAATACTTTTGTAATTACTTTAAAATACCGCTTGATAATCATGTAAATATCAATATGCAATAGAAATGAAACTTTTAATTAGTTAAATTTCAGTCCAAAGGAGCCTTTTTGCTTCAGTAAAAAAAAGTAATTTAATAAGAGTTAAACATTAAATTGATCAAAACATCATATCATGTAACTAGTTAAAAAATCGAGCAAAATCTCACAATAAAAAATTATATATACAATTACTCTGCTTCTCTGAATTTACAACATATATTACCATGAACTAAGTTCTGACTCAGTTCAATCATCTTGATAAATGTAACCTTTTGTTTAAAAATAGAACCGAATTTGTATAACAAAATACAAGTACTCTGCTGCTCTAAATTGATTTATACAGAACTGTTGAATTTATGTACAGTATTTAAGGCAAATACATTATACAGTAACTAATTTTATGACTTAAAAGATTAACAGTAATCCTTTACTTTTTCACCATAAAAGAAATGTAATTACAGTAATTAGTTACTTTGTAACTTATTACACCCAACATTAAAGAGGAGCTACAGCAAAACTACCTGTGATGTAGAGAGTCACCTGTTAGCAGCCGCATGCGGCACTGATTCACCAGATGCTCACAGTATCTGACTTCAGTCTCTGTGATTCTCACATCCTCGTAGGTCTGTCTATAACTGTTCTTCAGCTCCTTCAGCTTCATCACTAGAGAAAGCTCTTCATCCTCCAGCACAGGCTCCCCGTCAGCACTCATAAACTCACCTGTCAAACCAACACATCTATACACGACCGCTGTTTCATTCAGAAAGGACAGATGTTTTACTGTACAATGTTATTGCTCACCCTGTCCTTGTCTCTGTTCTCTGAATTGCCGTAGATCAGATGTAATGTGGTCAATCTCCCTTTTGGTCACATTAATGACATTAGTAAGTGTGTGTAACTGGGACGTGCGTTCAGATAGCACAGCTTTGTTCTCCTTCAGTATGCGGTTGATCTCACTTCCCCGTTCTGCCTTGAAATCCTCAAAAGCTTTAGCTTTAGGTGGAGGAGAGCTGAGAAATTAGAAAAGTGTTGTGTTATGTTCTCTAACTGTGGTTCTGCTTGTGGTCAGCAGAGGTCTCCTCCTCCTGTGTGTTAATAGAAAGCACTACTTACTCAGTTCTGTGTTGTTCTTCTGGAGGTTGTGGTTTGTGTGTGGTCAAGTCAGATTCACTCATGGTTAGAGGCTGTTCGGCCTGTACATTTGTGTTTTCCACTGCCGCCGCCACTTCCTTTCTGCTCAAGATAACATTTTGCATTAAAGCTTGCATTGTCGGGCATCCTTTTTCAAAATCTGGTTCACCTCCATATTTTTTTTACAAATATACACTTATTTTAAAACAAAGATTATTAGTTGACCTAGTCTCCTATTATGGCCTTTGTGTATTTTTAAAGGGATATTTCACCCAAAAATGAAAATTCTGTCATCATTTACTCACCTTTGAGTTTTTCCAAACCAATTAGAGTGTTCTTTTTTTGTGGAACACAAAAATAAGACATACTGAAGGATGTTGAAAACCTATAACCACTGACTCTCATACACACTCAAAAATAAAGGTACGAGAGCTGTCTCCACCTACTAGGGTGGTACCTTTTCAAAAAGTACATGTTTATAACTAAAGGGTCCTTATTAATACCTCATGGGTACATACCTCTTGAAAATTTTAGGTACTAATATACACCTTTGAGGCACCAATATGGACCATTTAAGTACAAATGTGAACCTTTTGAAAAGGTACCACCCCAGTGACAGCTCTCGTACCTTTATTTCTGAGTGTAGTATTTGGGGGTGGGGGGGGTTCTGTGGATGTCAATGTTACAGGTTTCCAACATTCTTCCAAATATTCAAGAGAACAAAAAAACTAATTGGTTTGGAACAAGTGAAGGATGAGTAAATAATGGCAGAATTTTTATTTTTGGGTGAACTATCTCTTTAAGAGTGACACATTTCTCAAATGCAGTGATTGTGATGCATGTATTTGCAAAACTTGAATTCCTAGAAAAATGTCACACATGCTGGCCTCCATATAACACAGTTTTCACTATGTCTAGATGTCTACTGACAAAAGAACATGGCTGACTAAAGGCTGGAATACTACACAATGTATAATTGACAAATATTCAGATTTTTTCCTTCATCAGTAAAAGGATATATAAGTGTGTACAGATTACATCTTTAAGTCCCCATGTAATTAAAAATAGAATATGTTTGCCTTTAGATGATCTATAATCTAGTCTCAAGTCTCTAGAAGACAGATAGATGATTTGTATGAAATCCCTCCCCTATGCTATAAATTGATGCTAAAGTTGTGACAGAAATTGGTAATGTGTATACGGTGAATGGAAAATAGTGCTCTTGCTCTAAATGGTGATAAGCAGTTCAGACAGTGCCTATATATATGCTGTTCATTGGAGTGAATAAAGCCTGGTTTTACTTTAGCGCCATGCAAAATTGCTGCAGCAAGCAGTGTTGGTCCACAGGCATGACAGCACAGAATCATATCCACAAGTTGCCGCAGATCACAAAACATATTGGACTATTTTCAATTCAATGTTTTTTTTTACAACTTTTTCATATGAAGCTTCAAACATTGCAGACTGTCACCTGTTGATCTGTTTGTCCTTTCTTGCTTTACTTGATTTAGGCGACACAGCCTGTTGATGTCTTTGTGAAGATTTAGCTAAACCAAGGCCATACCCATAACTCTCCACCTCTCCAACAGCAGATCCAGACTTCTGTAAGACAGTCAAGAGGGTAAGAGATATCAGTTTCTGGCCTTTTAGTTCTCACTGAAGTACTGTTGCCAACCAAATACCTCTGAAACAGTAGACAGAGTTGTATTCATGGCTTTCTCAACACGAGTGTTTCTTTGACAGAGCTGCTCTTGCAGTTTCCTTTGCTGCTCCCTGTTTAACTCACATGTAGTCACATTTAACTGTATTTTCTTCCATTAGATTTATAAAGAAGAAATAACTGTACTTACAGCATCACTTTTTTGAACTGGGCAAACACCTCTTGGATTTGTGTACTGCTCACAATCTGAAACATTCAATCTTTTTTTAACTGATTCATAAGGTGATTTTATTAATTTGAAGCACTGATGGTGTTTACCGGAATCTCATCGAGTGATCCAGACAGATATCTCTGCACTTGAGCCCTCACTTCCTCCACCTGTGGCTCTGACAGGATCTCATTAGTAACCCGATTAGACTATAAGCAAGCAGGACAAAAGAGAAGCCATGAAGACCACAGTAGCCCACTGCTGATGTGTTCAGTGTTTTGTGTTTCAGCCTCAGATTTTGTACTCACCAGCGGGTTATACGAAGACAACTCCTCCTTAAGAAACTGGATTTCTTTCTCCAGTCTTTGTACCTGAATCTTGATAAAATTGTAATCCTCAAATCAAAGGATATTCTGCATTAAACTGTTGTGCATTAGCTTGATGTACACATTAATATTTTTTTTTTAATGCACTCCAAGTCCATTAAAAAAATGTCTGAATGTATTATATGATGTAGAATTTATGCAATTATTTGTTACAGGTGTATAGGTAATTTTATATCTTACAGTGTATATTAGTATCCAAAATGAGTATTCGTTTGGTAATATGTGACCCTGGAGCACAAAACCATATCAAATATATTTCTAATAGTAACATATTATAATAATATATCAAATATTTATTAATTATTCATATCATTAAGTTGTGATTTGTAATATGCATTGCTAAACAATTAATTTGGACAACTTTAAAGGCATTTTCTCAATATTTAGATTTATTTGAACCCTCAGATTCCAGACTTTTTTTCTCCAAATTGCCAAATATTGTCCTATACACTATACATTAGTGGAAAGCTCATTTATTCAGCTTGCAGATTATGTATACATCCTAATTTTTAAAAAAAATTCACCGTTATTACCTATATTAGTTTTGTGGTGCATGGTCACATATGTAAATAAATTCTTACCACTGGGTCAATATGTTCATTGATTGATGGCTTTGTCTGCACACATTTCATCCTGGTGGCAAAGCGAAGAGTTGAAAGCTGCCAAGAGAACCAACAGGTTTTAGAGGCTGGGTGGATTTATTACACTTAAGTAGCATTACTAGATTTAGGATTTTTAAGCATCTCACTGTCTCCTCAATTTGTGAAGCTTCACCATATATGTTCGCCACAAGCACCGTATTACAGTTTCCTCCTATGTTGGTACAGTGGAAATAGTTAGGTGAAACATGTCCAATTTATTATTACATTAATTTATATTAGAAATTAATATTTTACCCATGTTTAAAATTATTTTTCATTTTTTGTCTTTGTGAGCTGACTAACCGAGTGAGTCTTTGAGTGCATGTGTAAGTTTGCTCTGTCTAAAGGGAACGTGCTCCCTACGGCTGTCAGCTAGAGCCAAGATGACCTGCTCCAAGAAAGACAGGGACTTGTTGATATACATGGCCTCCATTTGGACTTGCCCCTCTGACTGGAGTAAAAGACAGTTAAAATGTAGAATGAAAAAAATAAAATGTACAAATGTTAAAGGCACAATATGAAAGATTTTCAATAAAACATCTAAAACCACTAGAACAGTGTTCTATGTTTTGCTGACTTAATGTATATACATTATCCCAAATGTTTCAAAGAAACATTTGCAATTTTAACTAGTAATATGGATCACGAGCAGAAGACCCAGATGCAGTCGAATCTGTCATAATAAATGCTCCACTGCTTTCATGCTGGTTCGCTCTCGTCTCTTGTTTTTTTTTTTTTTACATCTTCCAGCCTTCCTCTGATTCATGTTACCTAGATTCATCAGTCATGGCATCATCAAACTACGCCTTTGTTTGTTGTGAATATGTGCCCTCTAGAGGCGGAAATTACATACTGTACCTTTAAGAGCTTGTCAGAATTGACACATAAGGGTGCTCAATCCTGTTCCTGCAGAGTTCAGCTCCAACTCTTGTCAAATACAACTAAACCAACTACATAGGATCTGAAGAGTGGTTCTTGTGGTTTCGGTGAGAGAATAAATGAACTGACCCCAGTTTTGCTAAGTCTTTCTGATCCAGCCAGGTCCACCAGGTTCAGTTTAGAGGTGATGTATTTTGCCTCCGACAGTGTGCGAGAGCGAGACTGTGCCACACAGAAACACATATGCAAAAATATGGCACCATTTTTTAAACTGCCCTTTCTACATATGATTTTAACATTCAATCATGTTCAGTCATAATCTTGAGGATATGAATACAATGAGACATGCTGTTGACATACCTCAATGTGGATGGTAAATATACAATGAGACCTGGAGGAATGTTTATTAAGAGCATGTTCTCCAATAATTCGGTTCATTTCTCCCTGTCAGTGCAATGAAATCAATGTTATTTATCACAGATGTACCTGTACCTGTTTTGTCCAAATTTGTAACAAAAATATGAAAATATAATTGAGCATTTGCAGTTTACAACCCCATTTTTGTCATTTATTTCATAAAGAGACTTTTAAGGGAAGATTATGGTTATGTTGTTTATCATTAGCCAATTTGTCTACAACAGTGCTTAACGATTACACAAAAACCTTTGCCCCTACCAGAGCAAACACAACATGATTGGAAATCTGTTTACTGGAAAAAGACAATCTTTGCTTAAATAAATAGACATTAATTGTGTACACACAGTGTAGATGAAAATTGGAGAACAACCTACAATTTCCAAGATTTTGATGTCACTGCTTAGTCCTATATGAAGTTATCCTAACTGAGAGCAGTTTTTAAGTATATTTCGTGAGCTATGTATATTCTGAAGCACATAAACACTGATCAAAATTAGAGAACAATTTCCTCCCAATTCTTGGTGTTTATTTGTCACATGCTTGTAATTTCTTAATTATTTGACAAACCCTATTTAACTGACATCCCTGATAGCAGGTTGTCCTGATTAAGGTGGCCAAAATAATGACTCTTTTTAGCCATTGAAGACAAGCTGGTCATTCTGATTCTGTCATTTCTAGCATATTGCATTTCACAGAGTCCCCCAAATGGTTGGTTGTCCATGAAAGACATACAACAGGATATATATCTCGATGGTCAATCGGTTCAACACTGCAGCTGGAATTGTTTATCAGCTTTGAACAGGGTTTTCAGATTTATGTACAGTGTCTTTATGTTTAAGAGAATTTGAACTGAAAGCCCTGCAAAGACCAAATGTCTCATCAGACTAAACTTGTTGTGTAAACAGAAAACTGGTCCAAAGTTTACTTTAGTGATGAAAGCAACTTTAATTTATTTGGGTCTAATGGGAAACACTGTTTTTCATCCAACTGGGGAAACACTGAACCCAAATCAGTGAAAGGTGGAAGTGAAGTGTGATGGCCTCTTATACAGATACATGGAACAGTCCCGTCACACAGCAAAACAGGTAAAGAGAATCTTAGAAGCTGAAAATATTGAAATATTGTAATGGCTAGTCCAGAGTTCTGATTTACACCTGATTGAAAATCCCTGGCAACAATTTTACGGCTAAGAAACAACTACAGTCAGTGAAGAAAATGAAAAAGAGCAAATCAAGATCACAACAGAGCAGAGAGAGACTGGTGATGTTGTATGTAGTACATCTACAATTAAAACTCCTTAAAATTTCAATGATAAAGATTATATTATTTCTGAAATACATAGTTTAGTTATTGTTCTCTACTTTTGATCTCCACTGTATATTAAGCTGATCAGATAACCGATGACATGCACAACTCATGATTCTCACCTCGAAAAGGAGATTAAGAGCCTCTTCTTCATTATGAACCAGATGTACAGACAAGCCTTTAACTGAAACTCCGCCACCTGGTTCTTCTACCACAGTGAAGACACCACTACTTGGAGCCTTTCTCTGCTTTAAGCTGGACAGCAAGTCTAGCATAGTCTCATTATAGATTTCCAGAAAGGAAAGGTGAACAGAGAAGGTATAATCTGCACGCTGTTCCACTTCCTGGAAAACCTAAGGAATTGACAGATGGTTTATAGCCCATAAATCATAAACGTGTGCTTGTTCATCATGGGTATCAATCACCTCTTGTATGGCTCGAGGAATGATGCCTCTCTGTTTGTAAGTCTCTGCAGCACCTGTCATTGTGTATGTTTTCCCTGCTCCGGTTTGCCCAAAGCACATTATTGTACCTAAACACAGCAAATAATTTACCAGGCACTTCATTTTCAGTGTTTTAACTTTGTGTTGTAATTTTAGAAATGCCACACGATTTCAAACGACCAACCATTGTAGCCCCTGAAGGCTCCCAGCACTACACTCCGGGCAACGCGATCATACAGGTCCTCTTGTGACACATTATGCAGCACCCCATTCAGCTGAAATAACCTCACATGATTATTTCTCTTTCCTTTTTTGGAGCCTTTCCTCGACCATACTCTCAAAGTCTCAGAGAGAAAAAACAAACAAACAGAAGGACAATGGCAATCAGCCTTAAATATTACTTTCAAACAATCTTTTTATTGTGGACATGTTTCCTGTGTATTTGGCTCAGTTAGATAATGTGTGTTGTGTTATTCAACTGTGATCTCAATATATTATAGAGGGTAAAATAATAGTTTATGTAGCACTGTAATAATAATCTTCCTTCAAACGTTATACGCAAATCCACTAAATTAATTTCTCCAAAGATGTTTCTATCCATCTAAATAATTTTCACTTTTTCCTCTTCCTTGTCATGAGTTCTTCAATCACAGATTTTATTTTAGAATCGGTCTACCTTTTATCGTTTGGGGCATTTATGTTTTTCATGAAAATCTACAATACATAAATATTGAATGTTTTACTGAATATATACAGAATAAAATATTGTGTTAACGTTATAATAAATTGAATAACAACATAACTTCCACATACAGTATACACAATATATTTATGTAATGTAAGGCAGTATACTTTAAGGTAAGTAATTTACACTTTCCTTTAAGTAGGTAAGTTTTTTTTTACGTTTCTGTAAAGTTTCTATATTTGTATTAGGCCGTTATAGTCATCGCTGCTGTATTTTATGATTTGTATAAACATACTGACATAGGTCACATTGTTCTTTTATTGCAATTATATCAGCTCTAGTTCCCCATGTGGAAGTGTATTTAAACAAGACAAGTGTGGGCAAATAGGATAGTTTACCTGCTGGTCTGGTAGGCATTCAATAAGCTCATGGGCAAAGCTAGCTGTGGGTCGGATGCGAATATACACCTTTACTGGAGAGCCATGTGAACTCATGATTCCTGTACATAGAACACGATTAATATTGTCTGACTAGTTCATCAAAATGTCGCGTTTTGAATCTCGGACCAGAGAAAATCATAATAATAGTAAACCTAGCGGTTAGAAGCGTCTCAGAAACTCACCTGTGTAGTCCGACTCCGATACACACTATCTCGCTGTTGTTGGATACAGTGCTGTTGCTATGACAATGAATCGAGCATGCGCATTATTTTTGGATTCATCTTTGTGAATCCAAAAATAATACTTTGCAAACATTTTTTTCGTATTGCCCAGTTACCAAACTTGAAAACTTAAAAGTGTAAAAGTATTAACAAAAAAGCTAACCCTGATATAAAATACACTTAAATATTACGTTAGTAACAATTAGGATAATAAAACAACTGAACAGCCAGTAATTACATTATTTCGTTACAATAAGACAGAACTTAGTGATATAAAGCAGCTTAATGAGCTGTTTTGTACTGCCAAAAAATGAATGGGAATTAATGCTTACTGATGTGGAAATTAAGTTGATGTTATAAAAAATATATATTTCACCAACATTCAAGACACTATTTGTGTATTTTTTTAAGTGGACATTTTGAGAGTCTTGGTTACAAATTAAAAGCTACTGAACCAACACGTGAGTCAGTTAAAGTCAACTAACCCTCTGTAGTAGTTTGATAGGCATGTAACATTAGCAGGTGAATGACCATCAGTTTGTTCATGGCTCCTCCCAGCTGAAAGTCAGGTCTGACATACTAAACAAACTCTTCTAAACCTTTCCAAAACCTCCAACACTTATGACTGAAAATGAAATCAGGAGTGTACATCTGTGTTCTGTGTGCCTGTCTGGTAACACTGCTAGTTAAGGTATGTACTATGCATTTCCTCTTTAGTCAGACATACCTGACAACAAGATTTTTTTTTCAGTTAGTTTATTCAAAAACAGGCCATTTGATAAGTGGTTTTTACAGTATAAAATACATTACACCTATGGAGTGTGCCTGTAAACCATGTATACAAATAAGTAAGTGTGTGTGTGTGTGTGTGTGTGTGTGTGTGTGTGCGTGCGTGCGTGCGTGCGTGCGTGTGTGTGTGTGTGTGAGATGATTGGTCACTTAGCGCTTTAAAAAAAATCTGTAGTAATTTTAAATAATCCTTTTATATTTTATACAGAGTTCGGCCAACGGTGTGAATAACTACATATTTTTAGCAAATGCGGATGAGGAAAAGGAGGTAAGTGGTCTGAAAATATTTTCTGAACTTCTCTACAGCTGACATTTTTAACTACAAAACCTCCAATATGACTGAAAATGAAAGCAGAAGTGTTCTGTGTGTCTGTTTGGTAACACTCAAACAGAAGATGGGATCATATCTCCCCTTCAGTAGTATAGTTCTTGCAGTTATTCAGAATATTTGAATGCTCAGATTTAGAATATTTCACAATTGATGACAAAAATACATACAGCCACAATGAAAAGTAACAATCATTTATTTGTTATTTAACTTTTAATGATACTACATTACTTTTACACAAAACAACAAAGGTAGCTGTTTATTTATTTATTTATTTATTGCACACAAAGAGGATGTAGATACCTTCAAAAGTCTAAACAATAATAAGGCAATTACACTATGAATTACAGTTTGAAAAGACAAAAGTATGGACATTCCCAAATATATGAAGTACTTTTGTATTGTCTATGATCGAGACATACAGCATAGCTGGTGTTTAAATGAATAAACTGCATTGCCTTATGCACGTCCACAGAAAGCTCTGCCTGTTAATGTAAATAACAGCGAGCAGGTGAGTATCATTTTTGCTGTAAAACAATTTATGAGCCATAATTACATTTAATTAATCACACAGTAAAAATCACTTCCTGTAAGATATGTTGCATTAAAGACTTCCTATATGTACTTTATAATGTTTTTAATATTTGTTCTGGGTTCTATTCACAACAGATGGCCAACTATACATTGGTAAATAATACTCAAGTAAGTGTTTTGGAGAGGGTTGTTCCTGGAGTAACTGGGTCTTTTTTGTCTCAATTATAATTCTGCGAGTTTAATTATGTCCTCAACATAGTTTTTTTAAAGGAAAGTATCACCTGAGTACTTTTTAATATGAAATGTTAAAGGGATGTGTAGTTCACCCCAAAATTTCCTCACCATTTACCCAAACTTGTAAACTTTTATGAATGTCTTTCTTCTCTTGAACACAAAACAAGATATTCTGAAGAACTTTGGAAAACCAGCACCCATTGAGATCCATAGTAGAAACAAAAAATGACTGTAGAAGTCAATGGCTAAACATTCTTCAGAATATCTTGTGTTGTGTTCAACAGAAGAAAGAAACTCAAACAGGTTTGGACAAGTGTAAGATGAGTAAATGATGGCAGAACTTTAATTTTTTTGATGATGAACTATCACTTTAATGAAGCAATTAAGTTGCTGTGGAATGAGTCATTCATGTAAAGTGAGGTGTTTTGCATTTTTCTTTTACCAGAGTGAATGGCCACAAAACAACACACAAGACATTACTCAAGAGCCACAAAACCCTGACGACAAGTTACTTTAAATGGTAAGTCAAAATTTTGCGCTTTTAAATTAAAACAGATAAAACACATTGATTGCTAAATGTTATTTGTGAGTTGAGTTGTTTTTAAAATGTTCAAATCTTTTTCTCCACAGAAATAAAACAACTGATGTAAACTCGAAAACAACATAAAATACTGATGAAATAACATACCTTATTGTTTATTGAATTATCTTTTTATCATCGCATCTGTATCAGCATATTTGTGCTATACTGAATGATTAAACAATGAGATAAAAATCTATTATTATAGTACCGTATATGAAATGTTTAAAAAAAAAAGGGGGGTGTTTACTAAGCTAACCGACTTAAACAGTAATGTGTGCTTTTCCAAAATATCAGTTTCATTATTTGGTGGAATAAAATAATTGAACTAATTTGTCCACTGCCTAAATTATTCCAGATTTAAAACTGATAAAAATAACCATAACATGGTCACATGTACAATTGTAATCATCTCACACAAATCTGATAATGCACAGATTTACTTAACATAAATAAATAAAAAGTTTATGTATTCTCTACGACTAGCAAGCCTACAGAACTACAAATGTTAAACGTCATATAAACCTGATTTATGATCTCTTGGTTCCAGGTTTAAACCCTAAGATTATAGATGTCGTGAATGGAGAAAACCAATAGTCTGTTGATAAATTCACATTATAGCATTTTAATATAGTGCTAATGCTCACTGTTCTGTCTTTGTATTACTAGTCAAATTAATATCCTTATTTAAGTTTTGCACCTGTATGGTCTGTGTACTGTCACGGTTAAGATGGGATAACCAGACCAACCCAGCAGATATATCTGAGGGATTATTTTAACATGCCCCTAATCTAATTTGACCTGAGACAGAGGAGACTAGCGATTACCTGACTATAGTCCACACATGCATTTTTTTTTACAGTATATTTAGATTTATATTGAGCTAATTCAGATGAACATTTTAAATGTTATAGTTAATTGTGTGAGCTTGTTTAGAAATAAGCAACATCACATTGGATGTCTTGATTGGCTGCAAGAACTAACAAAGCTGGACACAACCTACACCTCAGGGCCAAACACACACACAGACACACACACACACACACACACACATACACACACACACACACATGAAGAGAGAGAGAGAGAAAGAAGAAAGCGAGAGTGATCTGAGGATCTGAGGCTGTGGTTCTCTCAGCGTCTCCGCATCTCTCAGCAGTGTATAATGAGATTAACCACACGGCCTCTGTGCACAGGGTCAACCGCTTGGATTATCACACAACACTTTGACATCACAATCTAGACACCTGTTTTTTTCTGCTCTTTTTTGGAAACCTTTGAACCTTTCATACCTTTGACTTGTCATTTTTATTTGTCTTCTTGAAGACTGAAGACTTTTATTCCGACAGCTGATAGACAGGCTCCTCTAGGACCATCAGCTGAAATATGAATGGCTGTTTTCTCCGGCTGAGATGAGTGTATATATGGGCTGTTGAGTTTGAGGGTGGATGGTATAACTTTTGAAATTTACATCTGTAAACCAATGCCACTGTCCAACAACAAGGTCGCTGCTGATGGAAGTTCAACAACTCAAGAGGGAAAAGCAATGGTGGACTCGCTCATTAAGGTGAGTTCAAATCAAATGATCCCATAACTGATTGGAATTGATCATCTGGGGAAAAACTTATAGTCTTAAAGGAATGTTGTACTGTATGCAAGTGTGGAAAGAGTTATTTATAAATATCGCTGAACTAATATTGTGTTGATTTAAGAAGACTTCATATTTTAAGTCAGCAAAAATATACTTAGAAAATGTTAAATAAAGGTTTTTTTTTAATCAGCATTCAGAATGACTAATGTTGACTGGACTAATAAATATTACAAAAACAAATAAATAATAAATCTGAATACTAAATAATAATAATAATAATAACATATCAATCAGATGAATTCCTTTCCCTGCATATACAGTATATTGCAACACATTTTCCCTTGTGGGGTCTGATATAATAAAAGGATAAAGTATTCGGGAGCACATACATTAAAGCAGGGGTTTTCAAAGTAAATTAATAAAGTAATAAATAGGATTGAAGATATAATAAAACATGTTATTAAGATAAATATACATTTGTATAAAAGCAACAAATAAATAAATACAAATGGAATAAGTTAATAATTCTAACATTTCTAATAAGATAAATATAATAATTTGCTTAAAACGTTCAAATTAAATAAAAAAAGTTATTAATTAAAATGAATAATAAATTAAATAAATAAGTTAATTAATTTATTGATAAATACAGTACATAGAACAATGTAAAAATATAAATTAATAGAAACAAAATTTTCTATTAGGCGACGCGGTGGCGCAGTGGGTTACACGTTCGCCTCACAGCAAGAAGGTCGCTGGTTCGAGCCTCGGCTGGGTCAGTTGGCATTTCTGTGTGGAGTTTGCATGTTCTCCCCGTGTTCGCGTGGGTTTCCTCCGGGTGCTCCGGTTTCCCCCACAAGTCGAAAGACATGCGGTATAGGTGAATTGGGTAAGCTAAAATTGTCCGTAGTGTATGTGTGTGTATGAGTGTGTATGAATGTTTCCCAGTGATGGGTTGCAGCTGGAAGGGCATCCGCTGCGTAAAACATATGCTGGATAAGTTGGTGGTTCATCCCGCTGTGGCGACCCCAGATTAATAAAGGGACTAAGCCGAAAAGAAAATGAATGAATGAATGAATGAAAATTTTCTATTAAGTTTTTTTTTACAGTTATTGCAGCAGAAACTGATTCTCTAGAATCCCTTAATTTTATGATTGGATGATATATATATATATATTAAAGGATATATATGCTGACAATCACTAGTGGTTTACCATCCATCATTTGTGTGATAACAGACTTATTGAAGATAACGAAGTGCATGCGCATGTGTGTGTGTGTGTGTGTGTGTGTGTGGGCGCGCGTGCGTGTGTGTGTGCGTGCGTGTGCGTGCGTGTGCGTGTGTGTGTGTGTGTGTGTGTGTGCGTGTGCGTGTGCGCGCGTGTGTGTGTGTGTGTGTCCTCATTTCTCATTGTTTTCAGGCAGAACATAAAAGCATCTTATAATGTTGTGTTCCTCGAGCCTTAGGGTGAAAAGGCACTATCTGTGAATAGGAATGATTTACGCCCCACTGCTTCATTATCTGCTCTCTGTCTGTGTGTGCGTGTGCGTGCGTGCGTGCGTGTGTGTGTGCGTGTGTGTGTGAGTGTGTCTGAACAGTCAAGGCATGTGTCAGTTCTCTCCAGCACTCATTTTCAATTCAATGTCACAGCAGCCTCTGTTCACTGGCTTACATTAAGAATCAGTACATAAAATAAATCCATTGTTCTCCTCATAGATGCATATAATCAATATTGTAATATTTTCAAGTCTAAATGGCAACAGACAGAATGTACTAAAGCAAGATTCCAAACGTGTCCAAAGCTTATCCTGAAATAGCCATCTTATGACAAGCAGATTATCAGTAATATTTGTCCCTTGTGCTAATGCTTAATCTAGACATAATGATGTTTGATAACCTGAACAATTATCTGACTTTTTAAAGCCAGTAAGTATTTTTTGTTCACATAAATAAATTGCTAAATGGCAATGGAATACATTATTCACTTATATTCTGATATGTTATATTCTGAACAAAATTAGATTATTTTCTCCTATACTAATCACACACAGTTTTATAGTATTTTAATTAAATACTTATTCATGATGAATGGGTAAACACTAGTGTTTTGAAAGATAGTGGGGAAGTGTAAAGATTTAAAATGACAATAAATTATTATTCTGGGAGCTGCACTGGGACCCAATTCTTAATCTAAAAATACATCACAAGATTCACTGGGATTTTCACTGTTACACTGGGTGATACTTTTTTGGATGTCTTCTGTTTATTATGCAAAAATTCTATGATTGATTGATTTTTATTAATTTGTTTGTGTGATAGTTTGTATGATTGTTATTTATTTTTAGAGAAACTAAAGGAAATAATGCAGATTATAAGGTACAGTTGAAAAAAAAGCAAGACAATAAGAGAAATATTGAATTCAAGATGGTGAGTGCAGTAAAGGTGGACTTGAACTGGGCACGGGGTGGTTGTCGGACTCGTACACTGATCCTAAAGTGTTTCTGCAGAAGGACTGAAACTTGATTTAAACTTTGACGGATACTTTTCTGATATTTAATGGAGTAAAATACACTCTTGGATTTAGCCATGTTTAAAATAAAAAAAGGCTATAAGACTCTGTTCACTATTGATATCCCAAAAAGTCAGTGCCACAACTCTTTATTACATGGGAATTTGGCCTATGAGAGGAAAACTGGGCCAAATGGAGGTGTGGAAGCCTTGCTCATGTATATAGTTATTTTCATTCATGTTAATTACGGCCTCTTGACAGCTAGTGTTTTTTTTCTTTATTACTGAAATATATTGTCTACTGAATGGATGTGGAAATTTGTGTCCCAGTTAGTTGAAACTTTAATTAGAACAAGGCAGAGTGTTTTAAATATTGGAGATTAAATGTGTCAGTAACAAATGATTGCAAGGCCAAGGAGGAAATAAGGCAACAACGGATAGAATACTTTGAAATTAATAAAAATGGTATGGTTACTCGTTCTATATTATAGGAGGGGTCCAAAGCAGTGAAAAGAGGTAAAAATTGGCTTCTTCTAGAATGTCTTAAATTACCTTTGAATACAAAATAAATGTTGGTAAATCTGAAGCAATGATGATATCAGGACAATGGCCAACACTTGGACAAGGATTAAGTATCTTTTGGATGGTCTAGTAAGGGTTTTAGATACTTGGGAGTCATCCTTACATCCATGACATCAGGTTTAAACATAGCTAATTACATATAAAACTGTTTTGAATTATAACTTTCTCCATGTTTGATAGGACAGAAACTGTGAAACTGAACATATCGCTACAGTACTTCTGTTCATATTCCAATCCATTCCAGTTTGGGTCCTGGCTTTAAGAAATTTAAGAAATTAGAAAGATTGACTTCAAAGTTTGTTTGGCAAAATAAAAGAATATGATTAAAATACTTATGTCATAGAAATAAAAATAGGATTTGAACCTTCCAAATCTTATTATTGAGCTTAGGGCTATCATTGTTGCTGTTGATGAGGAGGCCAAATGGATCAGTACTGAACAGAATTCACTTCCTTCCTTCCGTTTCTTTAACGGTTCTTCCATTCATAGATTTGCAACACAAAAGGCAGCGAATAAAACATATATAAATACAACACACTGTTGTATCTATTTTCTGTTCTACAATTTTTTTTAAATAAAGATAAAAAGGTCTTATCACATGTAAGGCACATTAAAGGAAGGCAAGATGATTTTCTTTCTTCAATGTCAATATCAGATGGTGCCTTTAGTAGATGAGAAGAAAGTGTTCAAAAATAATTAATCAGCTTTTTGACAAGGTTCTTACAAGTTCATTTTCCCAATTATCCAATAAATTTAGATTGAAATCCAATGCTTTCTTAAAATATTTACAAATATGACACTATATTACAAGTCATAAAAATAAAAAGAAGACAAGTCTGATGACTCATTCCATATGAAAAGAGTTACCAGTTACCATAACTGAGGATGAGATGTGGACAAATATATTTTTGAAATATTGATACTGTCAGGAACATTTATATTGTTATGTTTTTCCCATTAATCATTTTTTGTGTGTGATTTCTTTTTCTTTATTTGTTCTCCTTTTTTTCTTTCTAACATTTTTTTCTTTTTACAATTGTTTTTATTGTTACATTTTGTTTGTATATCTAATAAATTCATTTATGATTGTTACTATTATTTTGATTTGTTGTTTTGGATGGAAGTTATATGTGTTGATATATGTTTGTGGAAAGTAAATTTAAAAAAAAAACACTATAAAAAACACTTAAAGGGACTTTACAGATTTAAGGGATGTTACACATGTTCTTTAATGTCTTTAATGCAAAAACCACAGCAATTAGTGCACAGACCTTTAGAGTAGTGTTTCCTAACACTGTTCCTGGAGGCCCACCATTAGTACATATTTTGGATATTTCACTTATCTGACCCATTCATTTCAGGTTTTGGAGTATCTTCTAATGTTCTGATTTATGTTGATTCAGCTGTTTGATTAGAAAGAGGTTAAAAATGTGTCTGTTGGTGTGCCTGATGACGTATACTGCAATATCCAGGGGACATTCCCTGTTTCCTTGAAGGGATAGTTCACCCAAAAATTAAAAATTCTGCCATTTGCTCACCCTTTACTTGTTTCAGATTTTCATGAGTTTCTTTCTTCTGATGAACACTAAAGAAGATATTTAGAAAAATAATAAAAACCTGTAATCATTGACATCCACACTATTTGTTTTTTTCTAGTATGGAAGTCAATAGTTACAGGTTTTCAGCTTTCCTCAAAATATCTACTTTTGTGTTTAACAGAAGAAAGAAACTCATAAAGGTTTGAGGCAGAGTGAAAAGTGATTTTCATTTTGGGGTGAACTACCCCCCTGTTTTGTAAACCAATATCATCACAGAACTTCAGATGGAAGTAGCCTATTACTGTTTTTGAACCACTTAATTAAACACGTGTAATTTAGTGCATGTCGTATTACAAGATTCTGTGGCTACACCAAAAAATGGTTCTAAAAAAGATGAAATAGAAGAACCATGTTTGGACATTTTCCCAGTGCTGGGTTACGGCTGGAAGGGCATCCGCTGTGTACAACATATGTTGGAATAGTTGCCGGTTCATTCCCGCTGTGGCGACCCCTTAAATAAGGGACTAAGCCGAAGACAAATGAATGAAGGAATGTTTGGTCCACATGATCTTTCAGTGGAAAGGGCTGCAATTTTTTCTTGCGTGATTAAATCTTAAAGGTTCTTTATGTAACCAGGTAATGCCCATTAACAACATTTATTTACTGTTTATTTGTATTAATATGTACTTAGATAATGATGTGATTTCCAGAAAGCTGAAGTTCCTGACATCACAGTTGATCTGATGTGTTTCAGGTGGTGGCATGTTATCGGCACTTGGCCTCCTGTGTTGGTGGATGCACAGACAACTCAAGCCTACGACGTGACCTCCGGCAAACACGAGAGAGAGCCCAGAACCTGGCACTCTCCTGCCGAAACCACCTCACTGCTCGACTGAGGGATAAAACATTACCAGAGGTCGAGAGGAAGGAAGCGGAGCGGCTGTGGGTGTCCTTCTCTTCATGCCTGGAGCTCTTACATGCAGATATGAGCAAAGTGTTCGCCATGGCCAAGCACTTCTCCCTGGCCAACAACAGCACCATGGTGCAAACAGGCATACAGGGTAAGCATGTGTAAATTTAAGAAGATTCAACTCTTAGCTATCATACACTATCACGATTACTAAACTATAGTGGTAAAAAATTGTCAACAGGTTAAGACTGAGTAGCCAGTGACAAAGAAACTTCTGTAAATTCCACAAACATCTGAAACGTGGCTGTTTTAATTTTACTAATACACATGTAATTGCTCAAGCAGGGGGGACAACAGAGGTGGCTGCACGAGCCCTGAGTCTGCCTGACCTCCAGGAGGCGGGGGCCGGTACCCAGACGTCCAGCGTGGACGGTCAGGAGCAGAGTCAGCTGGAGCAGGAGATTGCTCAGGTGGACCGAACGCTGGACGACATGGAGATGAAGGTCAATGTGCTGCGCTGGACGGTGGAGGCTCTGGGTCCTCAATCCACAGACCCCGTTAGCACCGACAGTGCCTCGCTAGCACTGCTGTCCGTAGATGAAGAGGCAGCTCAACGTTTTTGCAGTCGTAGCCAGATGTTTGCGGCAATGATGCTGTGCGGTGTGGCCATCTTTGCCGTGGTGCTATCAGTGTGTGTGGTGTTCCTGGTCTGAAGTCTCATCATTATCACTTTTCTTTTGCCGGAGGTCACTTCAGTAGTGATCGGCCATCAACAGTCAACATAAAAATGTCTTTGTACTTATCATCAACAGTTCCTTATGTTGAATTCAACAGAACCTATATGAGTCAGTTTTACAAATCAATCCATCTTTGCCATTAATTGTGCGTGTATGATCAAAAGAAAGCATTATGAATTATATTGTGCTTTAATTCAGAGTAATGTGATATTTGGGCAATAAGTAAATCTGATTTCATTTGTAGCCTACTTTCAAGAAACAGACTTGTGTTTGAGAGGTTTTAGTCATGGTTCATCATCATATCAGAACTTTATTCATCTGTTTTAGATTTGGACTTTAGCAAATGCAATGAAACAACATTAAATGCACCTTTAGCAAGCCTGTACTGTCCTCTTAGAACACTGTCAACAGAAGTGCATAGGGTTTTGATATGTTTCACACGTGCATTTATCTAATGTGTTGATTTTTAATTCATGATTTAGTTCAAATCAAGCCTGTCAGAAAAATGTTAGACTAGCCAGACGCAATTAAGCTTTGTTTCAAAATATTAATCAGTAATAATAATCAGTCAAGTATTATAAACAAGTAGGCTATGAGTTAATCAGTATTAAAATGTAACTTACAAGTTTACAGAAAAAAGACTGAAATATTGTAATTACCTCAATTTGAAGGAATCTTTTTCAAAGACATCTGAAGAATTGGGTTTCAATTAAGTCAATTAACAAAGGATCTTGAACAATGTTGATTGTTTTTCATGTATTGTTATATGTCTTCATTTTCTCACAAGTATCTCACAAATGTTATATTTTGTAGAGCCAACAATTTTTAAAATAAACTTTTAGATCTAGCGGTGAGAGCCTGATACGCAGTCAGTCTCTGTCTGTTTTTGCTGACATTTTCCATTTATTGTCTCCAGCATATTGTAAACAAATGAACAAAGCAAGTGGTTAAACTGTAGAGGTGTTCCATATTTCCATAAAAACTGCAGATGAATAAAGAATTAAACTACTAATTCATTATTGAGTTAGACCTATGAGGTTGATAGTAACCATTTTCTAATGGCTAAGCTTCTTGCATTTAAAAACAATAAAAACACTTAATCACAATCATTTCAGGAACTTCTTTGCAAAATGCATGTGCACGATTTAGTAGTGCATGTGCACGATTTAGAACAGTAGTGACGTGCTTACGTCAAGATTCATCGTTCAGTACGTACTTACGCCAGCACGTGTGCGTAAAACGTCATTGTTTACGATTTCGGTTACAGGAAGAGTAACAGAGGTGATCGGATCTGTCAAACTGAAGGAACTTTACTTTTCTCATTTTAGACTAAAAAATGCCCGATCGGTTCAGTTGTATATATTACTTTTGGACTATTTTCTAGGATTTAAGATGTATTGTTTAATGTATTGACTTTTGAAGACGAAGACAGTAGAATCATGAGGTCACATCAGGACTCGTACCGTCGATATCCTGAAACTATTTAAAGTTCTTTCACTTTATCATATACTTTATCAAGCAGTTAAATCAAGGCTTATGCAGAATGAGATATCCACAAGCCAGACATCTGATCTCTGCTATCAGCGCATTTAACGGAATAAAAACGAATCACTCCGTTCTTCTGCCGAGAGTTTCACACAGGCTGCTTAGAGGTGCGTGTACATGGTTTGCATCATAAACAGGTCTAGCTTATATGTTTCTAAGTTCAATGTTGTTGATAATGGTTTGTTTTTACATATTTGTCCACAATTGCCTCTATTTTAGAGTTGAGCACTTCAGCTGAAGCTCTACAGTATGATGTGAAAAGATCCGACATGGCCAAGTCTGGCAATAGGAAGTTATTCTTTGACACTCATGCAATGGTCCAGCTGCTTGAGGAAAGCGGTACGATTTCTTGCTTATGTTTCTAAAATACTCTGGTTAATTTCTAGGCCAGTGATTCATCAACTTGCTCTGTGTCTTTGCAGGTTTCATGACCCAGCAGGCAGAGGTCATAGTCAAAATGATGGTAAATATCACTAACTCAAACATGGATATTATGTACAGTGACATGGCTACCAAGACACAGCAGGTGAGATTTACATTGTCTTTTGAGCTGTTTTGATTGTTTGCATGGACTAATGAACTATGAGCATCAACTATTGATTTCGCCATGACCTGGAAATCAAATATTTAATCATACAGACACATGCCCAGACCAGAAAAAAGCCAGTGCAGTTACATTAGGTTTTGTGAGAGAGAACACATAACAGGCAGCTTAGAAACATAAGTATAAGCATGTAAGCACAATAAATATAAATACACATTATGGCTAGTAATTCTGGTGAAATAAGGTTTTGGGATGGAAATTCATAGATAGAGGCGATTGATTCTTCTTCAATAGAGGTGTTTAAGTCATTAATTCGTGGCTAAAGTTGGCATTTACCAAAGTTGAGTAAGATGTGATGTTTTCATGTACACACGCATCTGTTATTGTCTATACAGCTTCCCTCATAGAGGAGGTCAAACAGATTGCTTGACTAATTGTGTTTTACAGGAAATCATGTTACAGAAAGTCATGTCTCATATTGCTGCTGTGAAAAAGGACATGATCATTCTGGAGAAGAGTGAATTCTCTGCATTACTGGCGGAGAATGAGGTGAGATCTCTGATGATCACGTGTGTTTAACAATCTAATATCATCATCACTCACTGACACTTGTACATAGGTGAAAATTGGTTTCTGTATTCTGTATGTATACATACTTTGTAGTAATTAAGAATTTGACAATAATAATAATAATAATAATAGAAATAATAATAAATAACATTGTTGTGCGGCTTAATTTCTTTGATTAACTTAAACATTTAATAACAGCTTTTATTTGGAATGGAAATTGTTTCTAACATTATAGATGTCTTTTTATCAGTTTAATGCATGCTGAATATAAGTATTCATAAAATAAAATACTGACTACAAGCTTTTGAGTGATGGTCTGAAGAAAATATTCCTTCTGCAGTGTGTCACTACATCTGGGAAACTCATAATTATTTATGTGTGTGTGTGTGTGTGTGTGTGTGTGTATGTATGTATGTATGTGTATATATATGCATACATTTGACTAAATATATATATTTAAATAGTCTTTTTTAAATTAAATTATCTTTTTGGGTCTGTAAGTAGCCTAATTCATAAGCAGATCGCATCAATATCTAGATTGTTATAATTATTATTAATAATAATAACAGTAGTAATAATATTATTGGGAAACATATTAATGGGAAGAGATGTAGGAAGAGGGCAATAGAGAAAAAAGAAAATGTGTTACAGAAATAAAATTCAGTTGACTTAACAGCTTTGTGCATTCACCTAGTAAAGAATTATGATATATGTTACTTCTTTTACAGAAAATCAAGGTTGAGCTGTTACAGCTTAGGATACAACTCGCAGTAAGTTGATGGAAACAATAAAGATTTATTTTCAAAAGAAAGGTTTTACCCAGTGAAAAGAAAGGTTTAACACAGTTATTACTCTAGTCATTGTGGTTTTAAATTCTGTGCCATAGGATGTGATAAACAAAAGGCGAGCAGATATAATTTTGGATCTGAACATAGAAAAAAGCCGTGTAAAGGAGATGGTAAGTTTATTAAAGAAAAAAAAAATCATCTTTGTAATTTGGATTTTCACCATGCCTTGAAACTAAAGATTTGTTATTTTTTTGAGTTGTGCAGTTTAGAATGCATATGTGAATGTGCTTTAAAATGGATGTGTTTGCTCTTTGCTTGTTTAGTGGGCAGACTTTAACAGAAAACTTATTGGGACCAGGAATGAACTGATGGAAATGGTAAGATGTACCAGTGTTTATGTCAAAAATGTCTTCTTGATTTTAATTTCTTCCCTCTAAAACTCTTTTAAAACCAGAGTTTCTTTCCTAGACTTCTGAGCAGGATCGTCATGTGACACAGACCAACATGAAAATCGACACAGAAGTGGCTGGCCTAAAGACCATGCTGGAGGCCCACAAACTGGATACTATCAAATATCTTGCAGGTAAAAATTTAAATTGATCTTGATTATGTAATGAAGCACCAATAAATCTTATAACCAGTATATCTTGCATTCTGTCAAAGTAGACATATGCCAATATTCAATAAATTGTGATAATGAACATGCACATTATTGATACCGTGAACACTTCAAAATACAGTGAATAGTTATCTATTATTTAAACTTTTACAGTGTTTTTTAAGCTAATGTATATACACTATTCACATTGTATTTGCAGTGTTCATAACAGTGCCAAATGCTTGAAGACTTAATTAGTTAATTAGCTTAATAGTACATGAACATTTTCACATGTTAATCTGGCCTACTATATGCTGAAATATTGATGGAACATTTTGACTATTTATAGGCCTATTGTTCGTTAACACTGTGCAATCAGGCTTCAAAAGTTAATATTAGTTAATAAAAATAAAAAAACACACATGAAAAATAGAAAAACTACCATTAATCATGGGTAATTTCTTAGCTAATGCCTAATAGACACTTTAAAATCATAGTCAAAGTCAGATTACAAGTCATAAGCATTGTATTAAATAGAGTTAATAACTAATAAAATTTAGAAGTATTTTTTTAAACTAATTCTGACATAACTGTAATAAATCTGGCTTTTCTTCACTTGATTTGAATCCATTAACTAACGTTTACTAAGGAATCTAACCTGTAAAGTGTTACCTATTGTACTTTATAATCTTTTTGCAATTTAATTTGGTGTAAACAGTTGTTTACTCTGAATGTGTACATACAATAAAACAATACACTGCAAAAATGATTTTCTTAATTTTTTTGTCTTGTTTCTAGTCCAAATATCTAAAAATTCTTAAATCAAGAAGCATTTTGTAGACAAGAAAAAAGATTGTGTTGTTTTAAGAAATATAAAACAAAATAATCTTATGTCAAGAGGAAAAACAAGATTATTTTGCATACCCCTTTGGCAGATTGTTTTGCTTGTTTTAAGGAAAAACGCACTTCATTTTTATTATTTCTTACAATAAGACAATATTTTTTGCTTATCTAGAAAATGCTCCTTGTTTTAAGAATTTTTTGATATTTGGACTATAAACAAGACAAAAAAAATCTAAATAAGAAAATCTTTTTTTGCAGTGTATACTATCTTTTTGTAATTATACCTGTTAAAGTTACTTTTTTGTAGCTTAGGTCAGTATCATGATAATTGAATTAATACTTGAATTATCAGTAGCTTGTAATGTTGTGATAGTGTGTGGCTAGTTTTGCTCATAAAATAAACTTAAAATGAGTACTTCATTTTTTTACTAGAGTGGTATCTGTTTGAAGTGTTTGACTTTGACTTCATTTTTCCACCACTTGTCTAAGAAAGTATGGGCTCAATGTTCAATTCGATTTAATTCATGTTTATTTATATAGCGCTTTTACAATGTAGATTGTGTCAAAGCAGCTTAACATAGAAGTTCTAGTAAATTGAAAATGTGTCAGTTCTTGTTCCAGTAATCGTAAAGAAACAGGTTAAGATAAGCTTTTTCCTGAAAATGTAAATTATAAAGTTATTCAAAGAACAAGTCAGTAAGTTAAATGCTGTTTCTGTGTTTATTACAATTAATGAATTGTTTTTGTACTTTTTGTAGGTTCTGTGTTCACATGTCTCACAGTTATACTTGGATTCTATCGGATATGGATGTAAACATCAGAAGACTTTATTCTTCCTGACAAAACATCTCATCAGCCTTGGTTCATTAGAAGAGCTGTGGTATTCACCGTTATCCTGTGGAAGCAAATATCTGTTCATGCTTTATTGTGATACCAAGTTTTATTAAGAAAATACATGTTATGGACAAAAACACTTGAAAATATTATTTTGGGATTCAAGCAGCTACATACACAATCAATTGACTTTGTATTCATTTATGTTATGCATCAGGTAATTTCACATGCAATAAAATTATGTAGTTTAAATGCACTACATATCTAATCAAGAACACGAGAGATCACTTTTTTACTAAATAATTACTTAATAAATACTTATTGGCATAATAGTGCTTCATCTGTGCTTTGTTGATGTGTACCGTTTTTACTCGACATGTGCTCGTTTCTGGGTTGATTGAGCTGAAGACACAATGGTTCCAGCTCATCATGAAGTTTGTAAGATTCAGGCCTTCATGGCCACTGTAAAAGATGCTGAATTGGTCTCCTTCTCTGCTCCACTCTAATCTGCAAAAGACAAAGACCGCACCAACAGAACCCTACCTGCTGGCTGAGCTCCAGCAATGCACAAGCTGTTTTTCACAAGCTGTGTTTTACATACAATTTTCAGATAAATTTTCAACAGTGCTCTTGTGAGTCTTCTTCTGCCTGCTGCAGTTCCATTACATACAATTTAAATAACTGTCACAGAGAAGACATCTATCTAACAATCTATGCCCACCACCACCCCCTTCCTCTTGGAAGGACATCCGTCCATGCACCCATCCATCTGCCTTTGAAGGATATTCCTGATCATCAGTTTCCAGTCATTGCTGAGGTGTGTGATTCCTATTTTTCTCCACGTGCTGCACTCCAGTCTGTAAAAAATAAAGACAGGACTAACAGCATGCTTGCTGAGCTCCAGCAATGCACAAGCTGTTCCCCTTCAGTGGGAACTATGACGTGTGTCTACCGACACTTTGGGCGCTCACTAGATGATCAAGCACTCTGAAAAGTAAGAAAAGGGCCAATGAATGCCTATGAGTTGGCTGAGCTCAGCTCCGTAGGTTCGGGTGATTAATCATTAGTAGAGTATTTAACCAGCGCACATGGAGCGAGCCGCTAGACTTTTCGCTTCAGAGCCTCACGAAAGACTGAACAGAACCTTCTACTAAGCTGTCTTCCAGAAGGAAAGCAGTATTCCATCCAGTCTCTGTGACGACGCGTCCCCTGGGCGTTTTACTGGTGGCTAAAAGAGCTGTTTCAAATAAAAGAGCTGATTCCCTTAAGAGGGCAACAAGGTTGAGCAACGCATCTTTTTAAAGATTTCATTCCGACCGTGCGTTTCTAAGTGCGGTGGGTTCCTCTCCCCAGATGACAGGCACGAGTATTGTGTCACGTCTGGGGTTTAGCATGCTGAGGCGGTGCTCGCAGACAGTTCATGCCCTCACTGCGAGGTATGTGTATATATATATATGTGTATGTATATATGTATATATATGTGTATGTGTATATATATATGTGTGTGTATATATATATATGTATATGTGTGTATATATATGTATATATGTGTGTGTATTTTTTTTCTTTCTTTTATATACCTTCTGTACAGCACATTGGTTCCACTTGTGGTGTTGAAAGTGCTTTATAAATAAAGTTGAGTTGAGTTAAGTGTATATGTGTGTGTATATATATATATATATATATATATATGTATGTATGTATGTATGTATGTATGTATGTATGTATGTATGTATGTGTGTGTATGTGTATATATATATATATATGTATATATGTGTGTATGTATATATATGTGTGTATATATGTGTATATATATCTATATGTATGTATATATATGTATGTATGTATGTATATATATATATATATATATGTATATAACATGGGCGACGCGGTGGCGCAGTGGGTAGCACGTTCGCCTCACAGCAAGAAGGTCGCTGGTTCGAGCCTCGGCTGGGTCAGTTGGCATTTCTGTGTGGAGTTTGCATGTTCTCCCCATGTTCGCGTGGGTTTCCTCCGGGTGCTCCGGTTTCCCCCACAAGTCCAAAGACATGCGGTATAGGTGAATTGGGTATGCTGAAATTGTCCGTAGTGAATGAGTGTGTATGAATGTTTCCCAGTGATGGGTTGCAGCTGGAAGGGCATCCGCTGCGTAAAACATATGCTGGATAAGTTGGCGGTTCATCCCGCTGTGGCGACCCCAGATTAATAAAGGGACTAAGCCGAAAAGAAAATGAATGAATGAATGAATATACATACATATATATATATATATGCATGTATGTATGTATGTATGTATGTATGTGTGTATGTATGTATATATGTGTATATATATGTATGTATGTTGGGCATTTTAAATGTAGCAGTTGAAATTGACACTTTGTCATAATTACATCATTTTTGTCTTTATTCTTTAGGTCTGTGATACCATACTCACACACACACTGGAGAGGTTCTCCTTCACAGACCACCTCGTTAGTGCCACATTGCTGCAGGCAGACAGGTTTGAGCAGTATACAGAAGCATTTCCAGAAGATGCACTTAGCAGGACTCTGAAAGCCTATCCAGTGCTCGATGGAAGTAAGCTGAAGACAGAGCTTAGTCTCATCTACTCTAAGGATGAGTTCAGAGCCTGTTGTGGTGCTTTGGACCTACTCCAGCTGTTTATGGAAAACAATCTTGAGGAAGTCTTTTCAGAGACTGTAACTCTCCTAAAGATTATTGTAACTACGCCTATGACCACAGCAGAAGCTGAGAGGTGCTTCTCAACCTTGAAAAGAATTAAAACTTTTCTGAGAAACAGCATGACCCAGGAGAGGCTGAATGCATTGGCCATGCTGTCAATAGAAAAGAGACTGGTGACTGAGATGACTGACTTTAACCAAAAGGTCATTGAGATATTTGCAAGCCAGAAAGAAAGGAGAGCAAAATTTATTTTCAAGTAGTGCTACTGGCCAGTGATTAGGCAACATTTATGTGTGTGTGTCTGTTCATTGATTATCTTGATTACTTCATTACTGAAAATAAACCCAAATTGAACTAAAATTCACTGATTTGTGATACATTTATTGTATGCTTTAGTCATATTTTTGTTTTTTGATACATCACCTGATAAATGGCTTTTACACTCTACACACTACGGCTTTCTGGTGTTTGCGCCCCCCCCACATTTTTTTTAGCACCAGCCGCCACTGGATTTGGGTCCCTGTAGCGCTAGGTTTGAGTATATAAAAAAATAGCAACTCTCAATTTGACTAACTTTTGTATGTTTATATTTCATTTTGCATGCATTTATACGTCTTATTTTTCAGGCATATAGTAGTTTGTGTAATCTCTATAAAATAAAATATAGTTCAGTTTAAACATCGCTGAATGACACCGAAAGGTTTTATCATATTGTTATATTTTTAATTATAGGCTATTGCTGTTGTTTTATCAAGTGTGTTGTATATACAAACATGTATTTTGACACTTAGTATTCATCAATGTGTAGACTGCACATTCATTTTATTATTAGATAAGATCGCAAAGATTGATTTTTCACTTTATGCAGTTGTAGCGTTACATTTTTGTATCTTGAAATGAATTTTTTTTTTTGTGCTGAATCACTGTTGTTCATTTGTCATTTCCTTTTTCTGTAAAGAATATAACAGCCTTTATGTGTCGTTTATAAGGGATTTACAATGCATAAATAATCCTCACTTAATAAACAATGCATAAATAATCGTCACTCAAAACAGTAGGAATAAAGCATACACAGTAACTTCCCTCCTGAAAAATAAGATGTATTTGAATGGTATTAATCGTTCGCTTACACACGATGTTATTTTCATATCGTAGCTAATTTATTACGATGTACTTGTCTGAGGTGTGTTTCCCTGTTTCTCCTCATGCTCCATGCCAATCTGCCAAAGAGAAAGATATCAAGTCTTTAATTAATCTCAATACATTTACAACTCCATAGCAATATATTTATTCTACGAGAATAACGTATTTATTCTGGGATTACCACTCTTAATTATACACTTATTTAAAAAAAAATTGTAACAACGCATTTACTGGGGCACTGGCCCAGATTAATAAAATATTTTAGTACCTTTTTTGAAGTTTCTGTGTCGTTCTTATGAAGTCCAGACAGTGAGTGTCTTTCCAGAACACTAGACGGCGGTGTGAGGACCTGAAATCCGAGGCGCTGAACGCCGAAGAAGAGCGTGTCGTGTTCCGCAGCCTCACGTGGAGGTTGACATGTAATGTACAGCTCTGTTTTGGTATGTTACATTTTGTTGTAGCTACTAATATGTTAAAAATGTAAACAGTTGATAGCCGTGATTCTATTTTGTCAAATTAATTATCCTTCTGTCAACTAACGTTAGTTTTAGTTAGTCTATTCGAACTGTTCCAGTGTAAACTCTCAGCTGATTTTACTGTTTAGAGTCCGCCTGCTGCCTGTTTTACACAAATATACAACAGTCAATCTGTATATTTTAATCAGTGTGATTCAGTAATGTGAACGTCAACACGTAATTAAACCATGTTTGTAATGACACCTTCAAGCTACTTTTCTGCTTCAATAAAAGTTGAATATTAAGTGATGTGCTGTGTGAATAAATGATGTTTGCTTCAAGTGAGAGAAGATGACGGACGCGTTCAGCAGCAGCAGTGAGGCGGTTCTCCAGCGCTCGGTCAGTCTGTCCAGCGCTTCAACACACAGTTTCCACCCTTCTGGAGACCTGCTGCTGCTCTACCAGACACCTGAGACATGTCGTTTCATCACTAGCAATCAATTCAAGAAGGTAAGATGACATTAGAAGTCATCTTCTGTGTCATGTTTACTCAAACCAATCAATAGGGTATCAATACAGTATGTGCTGTTTTTATCACAGGTGGCCTTACAGTTTCCAGATGAACTCCTGCCTGATGCCGTCCGGGTCTCTGCTGAAATAGAGAATGAAACCAAAGCCAAGACTTACATTTTAGGGGATACATCCTATGGCAGGTGAGAACACTGTTGTTTCATAAATCATAAATACGTCATATATAAGCTTGGTGAGAAATGGTAGATGTTTGGAATTAAGCAGCTACCTGAAATTATTTAAATTTAATAGTGATTAAGCTTTCCATTGATGTGACATGTTCCAGAAAATGAAAATATTCGGCCAAGAAACAACTGTTTAAATACCCGGGATCTGAGGGTTTCAGAAAATCAAAATGCTGAAAAATTGCCTTTAAAGTTGTGCACTTTGCTAATCAAAAATTGAGTTTTGATAAACTTACATTTGGAAAATTACACTACCTTCATGGAACATAACTTTTGCTTATTTGAAGTATTTTTGGGATAAAAGAGAAGTCAATTTCTGATGTCAATTAAAGAGAAATCAATAATCAATCATTTTGTTTTCTTGCCAAAAATATACCTGTAGAACATAAGACCATGTTTTGTGGTCCAGACACACATTTGTAGATTTTACCTCCAACATGCCTTTGTATTTACCCTTCTTTCTTTTTTTCACAAAATCACAAGTGTAAATATTTTAAAGCCTTTTCAATACAATAAGAGTTTTCCATTTATCTATTGATATTATACCATTATGATGACATGAGGAAATTGTTACAAAAAAATCCAGTGACCAATATTGTGTGAGTATACAAGCAGAATTCTGACTTCCAGACCTGCTTCTTTGTTTTCAGCTGTTGTGTGGATGAAGTTGCAGCAGAACATGTGGGAGCAGACTGCATAGTGCATTATGGGTCGTCTTGTCTCAGCCCATGCCGGCGACTACCTCTTCTGTATGTGTTTGGGAAAAGACCCATTGATGTCCATCAGTGTGCGGCATCCTTTAAAGAGCTTTACCCGAATCACCAAAGCCATATCATAGTTCTGTTTGACGTCACTTACTCACATGCTATAGGTAATTCTCACTATTCAATCTGTCCTAATGTTTAGTAACATTCATTTAAACAGTGAAAAATGGAGATTCTGTCATGATTTACTCATCCATCACATGGTCCAAACCTGTTTGCGTTTCTTTATTCTGTTCAAAACAATGTAAGCTATACTGAAGAATGTTGGAAATAAGACTTCTTTTGTTCCTGCTTTGGATGTCAAAGGCTGCTTTTTTTCCCACATTCTTCAGAATGTCTTGTTGAAAAGAAAGAAATTCATAAAAGTTGATAATCGTATGACATTTCCGAAAAATCTCTTACATTCACTATTCCCTACATTAGTCCAATTGAGCCGTGAATGAAAACTAGTGACCAAAATAAATTTTGAGAGCCATCATCACCTTTCATTGCTACAATAATTAAAATGTATATTAGGGCTGCACAATACTATTAATAATATAATACATATATCGTTTGATCATCGATATCGCAATGTGCACAGTCACATCGCAGGATCTACAATGTCGAATCAGGATTATAGTTGAGTAGGCATTAAAAACACACATCATTGTGGAGTAATTGCAAAGTTTAACCATAAAGTTAACACAGAATTTTATAATTTGTATGTGTTTTAAAGCCAGTTTAAAGCATTCAGGCACAGGAAATTAAAATTTTAGTAAGTTCAAGAATTATTAATTGTATTAATGTGCAGTATATATATGCATTGAAGATTATACAGTGTTATTTAATTTACATTTAATTATTCAATTTGTGTGTCTGAATACTGTTAGACTCCCAGAAAAATCATAATCCATTTGTTTCATTTCTAACTTGTGATTTGAACACTGCTTGTGATTTGGTTGATTACATTTTATGCAGATGCGGTCGAGTACAAAATCATCCTATTATCATCCAAAAATTGTCCTAAAATAATTCATTCTTTCCAATAGAGCAATTCATTTTATCTGTTAAAATGATACTCAATATCGCAATATGTATTTCAGAAAAATAAAATATTACAAGGTATATTTTTTCCAATATCGTGCAGCTCTAATTTATATTTATTTCACAGCACTGTAACATAATTGATTTTTTTTTTTTTTTTACTAGAAAATATAATTAGAGTAAAAAAAAATACTACTATAATGTTTATCATTATCAGAGAACCATGAACATGCAAATATGTCACAAAATTTATTGAAATGTTACCTTAAAATCTATTGGTGTACTTTAAAAAAAAAAAAAAAAAAAACTCATTATTGCAGTGCACTCAATAGTGTGCACTTTAAATTCGGACACCACTTAAAATAAGCTAAAACTGCTAGATAGTGAGCCTCCAGGAGCAGTATTGGACACCCCTGATTTATTGCATTTGTGAATGAAGTTAATTCATCTCCTCTCTTCTCAGATGATCTCAGGACACTTTTGTGTGACATCTACCCCAATGTTGTGGTGTCTCATCTGAAAACGGATCATTCCTGTGGTGCTGAACTCATACAGGACAGCTGTATGGACTTGCAGTCACACGATGACGGGGTCATTTTTAAATTTGGCAGGCAATTCAGAATAAAAGAGGGACAAGCTGTTAATGATTACAGTATCTTTTACATTGGCCAGGAAGGCCTGACTCTTACAAACTTCATGATGAGCTGGAACAGTTGTGTCTTCAGCTCATTCAACCCAGAAACGAGCACGGGTCGAGTGGAATCGGTTCAAATCAACAAAGCACTGATGAAGCGCTATTATGCCATTGAGCGGGCCAAAGATGCCAATGTGGTGGGCATTTTGGTGGGCACCCTGGGTGTTGCCAACTATCTGACCATCATTGAACAGCTGAAAGACATTATTCACAGAGCAGGCAAGAAGAGCTATATGTTTGCCATGGGAAAGATCAATGTTCCCAAGCTTGCAAACTTCCTGGAAATTGATATTTACGTGTTAGTTGCATGTCCAGAAAACTCCCTGCTGGATTCAAGTGAATTCTACAGGCCTGTGGTGACTCCGTTTGAGATGGAGCTGGCTTGCAATAAGCACAGAGAGTGGACTGGAGAATATGTCACAGACTTCAGAGATTTACTGCCTGGTATGTCAGCATGTTTAAAAAAAAATATTGAGCTATTATCAATTCAATTCAAGTTTATTTGCGCTTTTCACGATAAATTTTGTTCCAAATATTATTTTTATATTATTAAGTCTGACATCTTGCATCACAGTTTCTGGGTCCAAATCACATGCCAAAACCAAACAACAAATATTAATATACACTTGAATTGTGAAGTAATAGTGAAAACTATGATTGTGATGTTTATAAACCTGCCTAATCTCAATGGTCAGGCTGAAATTGTTTTATAAATAATTCAACTTTTGGAGTCTGGGATGCAGCAAGTCCAGAGACTGTAGTGAAAACCACAAGTGGTTAAAAAAAAAAAAAAACGCACATTAGTTTTTGTTACTTTAACTTAAGTAATTTATTAAGGTTTTTTAATTAAACTTTTTTTTTTTTAAATTACAGTATTGTAATTTAATGTTGTAAGTCAGCTCAATTCATGGTTCACATGGGTCATGGACGCTCTGGAAAATCTTATATATATATATATATGTCATGGATTATCAGAGATTTTTGTTTGTCACTTTATATTTTAGTGTCCAGTTATTAAAATGTCATTTTTTCAATACCATTTTTTAAATAGCTTAAATTCCTTTAAGTTGTTTCCTTATGGTTAGGCTATTTTCCAGCTCTATTTTATTTTATTTTACCTGTTCACTAAGGCTAACATGCCAGGATAGCATAAATATTAGGAGCTTTGACTTCCTTGATATTTAAGCTAAAACCATTTTACCATAACCTGTTTTTTCGTTCATTATAAGTAATGCATATTCAGTATTTTAGTCAGTAAAAATCAGGGAATTTGATATTTGGCATAGAGTGGGAAATCTGTTAATGTAAGATGAAATGAAAATTGAAGCAAGCAAGAAAAAAAGTGGTTTGGATCTGGAAATGCTTTTAGTGATGCCAGTGTGCAAATATGATATTCTTATTGACGTTTAATAAGAAGCTAATTTTACAGGTGGAGGCAGTCATGTGGGCTTTCCTGAACCCAGTCAGTCTGGCATTGAAGAGGAAACCACAGATGTGTCTCTCATCACAGGAGCGCTACGAACCTGTTCCACCAACTCATCTGAGATGATAAATAACTCTGAATCATCTTCGCTTGTCCTCAGGAATCAGACTCTCACTGTGGCCAATACTAACACTGCAGGTACAGAGATCTGTTGAAGTTGTTCCGTTTTTACAAAATGTCTGATTTATGCAAATGCTAATCGTGATCTACTCTGCAGCATCATTTCTGGCAGGCCGTAGCTGGCAGGGACTGGAGCCAAAACTAGGGCAGACCCCAGTGATGAAAGCTGTGAAGGGACAGAGAGGCATTGCAATAGCTTACGAAGAGGAGGGTAATGAGGACGCTTCAACAACCCAAAAATCATAACACTCGTTTACTATTGGACTGTCACAGGAAATCATCAAAAGATTGCTTTTTATTTACATTACATGAATCGATATAGTAACAACTCATCTTTTGGGGACATGTTTTATATTCCCTTGATAAGGGCAAGTGCTGCAGCTGTCAAACTTTAATCATTTAAATAAATATCTCCTTTTTTGTGCTATATTATACCAATATGGTAGCAAACTGTGGAGAAGCAATTAAATGAGAAAAATATAAATGTTGTCTTGTTTGTAATGACTTCAAAGAATAAAACCCATTTTTTGTCTTCATCAAAAAAAAAAATAATAATAAAGTACTGTACAGCAGCAAATCTCTCATAAATTTAGTAACATTAAAGGGAAAGTTCTACCTAGAAGCAGCTGTCATTTTACTGACCCTCAGGTAATGGTGGGAGTGGCTTATTTCTTCAATAGAGCATTAATGAAGATTTTTTGACAAAATTGGTTATTTGTTATTCTTTAAAATTCTAGACAGTCACTATCAACAGCTGTTGTGAATGTGCTCGGGAACCTGTCAAGGTTTAAGCTTGTTATTTGCTTCAGTTTCATGTGTGGACTGATCATTTATCTAAATTATAAATATCTACATTTCCTTTTGCCTGTACATCATTTTTGACTACCATAGTGCTGTTAACCATTGATGTGAATTATGTAAATCACCAAGGAGTTTCAGCTAAAAATACTATTTAATATTCAACTGACGAAAAACAAAAAAAAAACGCACTTGATTAGGGTGAGTAAATCAACAGTTAATTTTCATTTATGGGTGAACTATCCTTTCTTTAATGTCAAAATTAGACCTCAAAATACTACGGTTTTTTTTTTTTTTTTCTAAGCACTGTCAAAAATTCACACTGCTGATGTGTGTGGATCTCCATTAAGCGCTTCAACAAAGGATGATGGGAATATGCCTATCTTCCCATTGCATTGGCCTTCCAGCCACTCGTCATTGACTGAAAAATTAAACAAAAGAGCAGAACATTGTCTCAAGAATGCCATCATAGTTCACAGTATATTTTATGTGCATATTAATGAATCGCAAACATCGTGGTTTCATGCCCTACCTTTAGAAAGAACTGTGATGACGTTTCCCTGCTTGAACTCAAGATCCTCTGGGGTTGAAGTCTCATAAGAGTAAAGAGCCACAACCTTCGCATGGGACGCACTTTTATCCTTTTAAAAAGCGGAGACCAGAGAATGCTTTTAGGAGTTTAGTTTCTTATTTTAATAGTACTATTGTATGTTGTAATTTAGCAAGCTGATAGAGTAAATATATTGGTCAAATATGAAAACGCCATTCAGTTGTTTTTCTGTACATTTTTTTTTTAGCAAAAATACTGACCATCGCATTTTTTTACCATGATTGACAATAAACACCCACTAAAATGTCAATAATAGTTTATATACAAAAACATCTTGGCATGCATGCATACTTGAAATTAAAATTCTCCATTTAAGGATCAGAATGCAGCACAAAAATACTAATAATTTTTATTTGCCCTGTCACTGTCCGTCAAAGCACAAGGTTTTACCCATTTTTCCACAAGTCTGACATGCTGAATGACAATAGAAGATTATTTGTTACTTAAATGTTAAGTAATTTAAGCTATTTGACAGAAACTTCCATG